>JAJJMB010003208.1:1077802-1150846 GCA_023531105.1 Papaver atlanticum | reverse complement strand
TACACTGGAGGCTTGTAAACTGGGGGCTTGTAAGTTGGGGTGTATACAGGAGGCTTGTAGACTGGTGGCTTGTACACTGGGGTGTAGACAGGAGGCTTGTACACCGGAGGCTTATAAACTGGAGGCTTGTACACTGGAGGTTTGTAAACAGGAGTATACACTGGGGGTTTGTAAACTGGTGTAGGAGGCTCATAGACTGGTGCAGGCTTGTACACTGGTTTTGGTGGTGGAGGTGAATCGTAGAAATAGCCATTTGCTACGATTTTTGAAGGAAAGGTAAGAGATATGAAAAGCACTAAAAAGATGGTGATTGAAGAAGCCATTGAGGCTCCCATTCTTGACATCTTCGTTTGTATCCCTAATGATGTTTTTGTTGTGATCTTATCCTTCACTTCTCATTCCTATTTATAGGCTTATTATGTTGTTATATATTCAATTAAAAATCTTCAAGTTGTGGCTATATGAAAACTAAAATAAAAAACCTTTTGAAAGTTTCTCTTTGCGAAATTTCCATCTTGATGTGAAGTTTTGTTCATTTGACTTTGTTATCCTTGCTGGTATACACAATTAGCTCGCATTATTGTCCAGTTGGTTAGTTTAATTTATGATAATGTTAAAGGTTTATCTCTTTCTTTTCCGGTGGAATTTTTATAATAGCCTATTCAATTAGCCATATATGGGTACTAATCTGTTCACGTTTTATGATAAATATCAAGGTGGTTCTGAAGAGGTAAATGATCTCACTTGTAATATGCAGCCCTTGATTTTGCATCGTTACAAGTATTCAAAACATCGTTACAAGTATTCAAGTATTTTTTCTACCAGCTCCTGTTTCTTTAGTAAAATCATCAAGTGGTAATTAATACCCAAGAATCAGAAGTGAAACCTGTTAGCATTTTTACACCAACTCGTACAAGTGCTAATACCCAAGAATCAGAAGTAAAATATGTTAGCATTTTTCCGCCGATTCGTACTAAAGTAATAAAAATATTAGTAGGTATAAAATTCAACAGGCTATTTTATTTACTCAACAACTACTGATTCTAACGGGTAATGAGATTGATGGGTGTGTCTTAACCACTACTAATTCTATAGGTAAATCGACAACATAGCTTTGTCATTGGTGATATTTTATCCGGCAAGACTTGATCTCTTCTTTGTTTTTGCTGGTGATGCAACATTGTCTCTTGAGAAATTGTCAATATGTTTCTATGTCAGGGTAAATTGTAAAGACTAATTCTACCACTTGATCTTCTTCGTTATCTGTTTAGAGTTTCTGTTTAGAGCACATTTTGGTGCACAGGGAAAGGTCACTTTGCAGCATTTTTAGGAAATATTTGCCAAGAATTCCGATTTCCTAAATGTGAAGAACAGTCGTAAAAACGAAAATAATCTCCGGCCAGCAAGCAATAACGGTTTTTCAAAACAGTGGAGCACACCAACACATTCATGATTCATATGTATCACTCTCTTAAAGCCCAAACCAACCACGAATTGATGGGGTACCATTATTATTTCATAGGGGTATATAAAGAACGATGTTTTGGGGACTACTCAAAATAGATGGGGGACTACTCTTTCATTTTCGGTAGGACATTTGAAGTAATTTTGGGTCACCCCTTATCTATATTTTTTTTATACCAAATTTACCCTTGGTAATTAAATAAGTTAGTTTATTGATTAGTTAGTGTTAGTGTAATGATTGAGTGAGGTTAGATTAATTAGCCGAGTGTTTTTAAAAGAATAATTTTTGAGAAGAAGGGGGTTTTGGTTGTTTTTTTTAAGATGGTTGATTTCGAAATGAGGGTTTTGGGTACTTAGGTATACTTCAAATTTAGTTAATGTTGCTTGAATTGACAAAAACTTTCGAAAAAATGAGAAATTTATAAACTGATTTCGACCATGGAAATGAAGTTCGGCTAATACATCTGAAGAACACGTAGCCGAACTCATCTGCAAGTGTAGTTCGGCTAATGGTTCTGAAGACACGGGTAGCCGAACTTAGCTTTAATGGAGTTTTTGCTTTCAGAGAAAAGTTCGGCTAGGAAAAAGAAAGTTGTGATGTAACCGAACTAAAAGTTCGGTTGGGAATTTTTTTCTCGACGTAACCGAACTCAATATATAGGTTTTCAGAAAAACAAAAGAAAAAAGGACTACGCAGCCATCAAACTGGATATGTCCAAGGCTTATGACAGAGTGGAATGGTCTTTCCTAGCAAAAGCCATGAAAAAGTTGGGATTTCATAACAACTGGATTAAAATCATAATGAACTGCATAAGTACAGTCTCATTCTCAATCCTTCTTAATGGGAGTCCCTTGGGATTCTTTAAGACGGAGAGAGGATTGAGGCAAGGGGATTCCATTTCCCCATACCTCTATATTATATGTGCAGAAGCTTTTTCAGCTTATATGAATCACTTGGTAGATACTAACCTGGTGAAAGGAATCATATGTGCCAAATCAGCACCAACTATTAGTCACCTGCTTTTTGCCGATGACAGCCTCCTCTTCACCTATGCCACGATCCCAGATTTCATAGCTATCAAATCTTGCCTGCAAGTTTATTGTAAGGCAAGTGGTCAGGGAATCAACTATACAAAATCTGGTGTACTTTTTAGGAGGAAAGTACAACCTAAACACAAAAAAAATGCTTGCAAGAATCTTGAATATCTCTAATATGAGTATTGGAGAAAAATATCTGGGTGCACCATTAACAATTCTAAGATCAAAGACTCAAACCCATATTTCTCTATTAATCTCTGTGGAGAAAAGAGTAAATGGGTGGCTAACTCAATTCATAGCACAGGCAGGGAAAACTACACTAATGAAACATGTTTGTCAGGCAATGTCGCTATACCAAATGGCCACTTTTCTAATCCCAAAAAGTTTATGTCATAAAATTGACTCTCACCTGAATAAATATTGGTGGGGAGAAGATCCAGAATAAAAAAAGAGAAAGCTGCATCTGGTAGCTATAGAAAATCTATGTAAACCAAAGGAAGAAGGAGGATTAAGTTTCAGGAAAAGTGAAACTAATAATCTAGCTATGCTGTCAAGGAGTGTATGGAAATTAGTCGAAAATCCAGATTCTCTCCTAGCATCTGTGCTAAAAGCAAAATATTTTGAGAATACTGAAATAATCAACTCTAATTGTCCTGGTACATCATCCTGGGTATGGAAGTGCCTTCATCAAACCATGACCAAGATAAAACCATTTATTGCTTGGGTGGTGGGGGAAGGCAACTTCATAAACCCATGGTGTGATAATTGGATTCCTGGAATAGGGAAGGCCAAACCTAAAGCTAATACATTACCTGATAAAAATCTGAAAGTAAAAGATCTGATCAATCAGGATACAAGAACTTGGGATATAGCAAAACTGAGTGTTGTGTTTGATCACCATAAAAAAAACCCAATTTCTCACTTGCTAATCATCATTTTCTCTCCAACAAACCATCAACGGTAGCAAAAGATGAAGAAGACACAAATAAATAGATTTTAAAACTATCTAAGATCCAAAACAGCTCATCGGAACCCAGTTGCATACTTAACAACACAAGCTCAACAGACTGATCTTAAAATTCGCCCCATCAAAAGTACTTCTTATCATAATGTGCTTGATTCAAATTCATTGTTAACATCAATCTTACTAAATCTACCGAATTCATATCTTAATATTAATTGTGTTTATGCAGTAAGAAATTTATAGTAGCAGAGAGTTCTTTTTTAAAGAGTTTAACACAGAAAGTTGCAATAGAAGTATCGGAAGATGCTTTGAGATAGATTTTGTTCGTAAAATTATGGTGTACCCTTTTTGTTTTGAGATTTTTTTATGACACCTTCTACTAGTGCATGCATTTGGGTAAGACAGACGTCACGAGAATAAATTTAGCATTTGTGCTGTTTTTATAGAATGCTCAAAAAATGTGGGGATTACTCTTCTATTTTGTGGTGGATATTTGAAGTAAATTTGAGCCACCCCTTAACTTAGTTTTTTTCTAATACCAAATTTTCCCTTGGTGATTAAATTAGTTAGTGTAATGATTAATTAGTGTTAGTGTAATGATTAATTAGTGAGGTTAGATTAATTAGTTGGGTGTTTATAAAAGAATAATTTTTGAGAAGAAGGGGTTTTTTTTTTTTTTTTAAGATGGTTGATTTCGAAATGAAGGTTTTGGGTACTTAGGTATACTTCAAATTTAGTTAATGTTGCTTGAATTAACAAAAACTTTCGAAAAAATGAGAAATTTATACACTGATTTCGACCATGGAAATGAAGTTCGGCTACGACATCTGAAGAACAGGTAGCCGAACTCATCTGCAAGTGTAGTTCGGCTAATGGTTTTGAAGACACAGGTAGCCGAACTCAGCTTTAATGAAGTTTTTGCTTTCAGAGAAAAGTTCGGCTAGGAAAAAGAAAGTTGCGACGTAACCGAACTAAAAGTTCGGATGGGAATTTTTTTCTCGACGTAACCGAACTCAATATATAGGTTTTCAAAAAAAAGTTCGGTTAGTAGAAAAAAAGTTACGACAAAACCGAACTAAAAATTCGGCTAGGAAAAAAACGAAAAAAAGTTGCGAAGTAACCGAACTAAAAGTTCGACTGGGAATTTTTTTTTGCGAGGTAACCGAACATTTTTATGAAAAAAAAACCCCATTAAAGCTGAGTTCGGCTAGTTCGACAAACTGTTTCACATAATTCCTAGACGAACTTCTCTCTGCAACTTTCATTTTCAACTCATTTTGATAATTACTTCTCATTTCTTCAACCAAAAACGAATGACAAGTAATGGGTTTGTGAGAATATCTTCGTTAATGATTTAAATTAAGCTATATACATAGAGGTGGTGGTGGTAGTTGGAGGTGGTGGTGGTGGGCGGCGGTGGTGGGAGGAGGTGGTGGTTATATATATATAGGTGGTTATTAGGTTGGTTTTAAATTAAATTAGGTTAAGGGTTGGTCAGTCATTTCCACACTTTAGGACATCTTTTATAAGTATAGAGTAGACATTCCTATCACAAAATAGTCCCCCTCCATTTTTGAGTAGTCCCCAAAAGTCCGTTCTATATAAAGGAACGCCCCTCTTAAAGCCCAACTTGACTTCCAGTTGAGAATCAATAACAGAAATAAGGCATACAAAATTTCCACAATTTTCATGAAGCCATTTCAGGTTTGGTCCCCAAATAAAATAGTTGATTTGCAATGCTTACTTTGGGCTAGTTTGGGGCCTAGGCATATTATTTGGGGCCTATGACTACGAGACAAAAAATAATATTTAAAAGCAAAATGGATAACCCTTATCCAACTATTTTACTAAATGGCTAAATAATCCTGGTTAATTAGCGTTAATTCAGGTGATTAATAAATGTTTAATCATGTAATCCTAGAAATCAACTAATCCTGATTTATTATCAAAATATGAATTATTATTTTTTTGAAAAAACTCAACCCAGAATCGGTTTACAAGTGCATGAACGTAAACCGATTGAAAATTCAAGAGTTTTTCTGTGATTTTTTTTTTTGCTACAGTCGGTTTACATAAATGCCCACCCACGTAAACCGATTGTAAATCTGAGCATTTAATTTCTTCGACTATGTTGCTCATAACTTCTTCGTCCGATGTCGAAATGACCTCATTCTTTTTGCGTTCAATTCGTAATTTCATGCTCTATAATATAAAAATAAAAGTTTCAAGATTTGTGCAAAAATTCAAACATGGTTAATGATGTGTGCATTAGCATAAATCGATTGTGGTTGATGTTCATCACATCAACCCAAAATCGGTTTATGTAGATGTACCATATCTACCGATTATGGGGAACATCATCAACAATAGTTTATGTTAATGCTTATATCAATCGATTCTTGTTTGGTTTCAGAATTTTTTTGATGAGAATTTTCATAGATTCATAGTTAAATCGTTGATCTATCCCTCTTAAAAAGAATGGATTAAAGGGATTTAACTCAATCACTCGAATTTGTTTATCGCCGAAATATTTTTCAAAAACCAAAAAATAGAGAATTGAATAGTTGTTTGTGATTAGGCTTTAGTTTTTGATTTTGATGAATTGGGTTTTAGTTTTTTGATTGAGATTGTTAATAGAAATGATTTAGATTTTAGTATTTGTTTTAGATAGTTGGAATTATTAAAAATATATAACGGTAATTTAGTATTTGTATGCACTTCAGACACCCCTTATCCTTCTCTATTGGGTGGATGAAGAAATCCATAGGCCTTAGAAAAATAGCCTAGGCCCCAAACTAGCCAGGTTCCTTTAAAGAGTGATATTAGAATTATTATTATTTTTGTGTTTTTTTTTTTTTTTTGATAAGTTTAACTTTAATCCATCTTGGACCAGTAAAATTTTTGGTGCCAATAATTTGTGTAACTGTAAATAAATTTTATACTTACTGATAGGCTCCGCCTGTTTTTTTTTAATATAACCTTTATTTATTGAATTTTTTTTATCACGAACACCCTTCCAGCATGAAACTATTTAGGATACACGCGTAGAAGCTCAATAATGATGCAATCTAAGAGCCCAAATTATGTAACTTTGTAACGTTGCTAATTGGAGGTACTAATTTTCCAGGGATGTGCCAATCAAATAGTGAGGATTTTTGTGGTTTATATTGATTTTAATGCACCCCAAAACAAGTTGGAACCCCATAGTGGTTAATGAATAGCAGTTAGGCTTCATGTATTTTGGTTGATGGTACCGTAAAACTGATTCCAATAGAAAAGTTGCAACAAAGCTTTCCATTACCAAAAATTGTTGAACTCTTACAACAATGAAAAACAACGTTATATGTATCTAATAATAATAATGTAATACTGATTGAAAAATTACGCCAAATACATATTGATAGCCTTACACAAAACACACGAAAAACAAAAAACAAGACAACAAAGAAGAAAATGAAGAAACTATGCCGTGTATATCTGCCCCTTTCAGGCACGTTATGGCACGACACACGGATTACCGGGCACACCCGATGTATCCCATGCTAGCACACTTTATGCCTCTACCTTCTTGCACTAGACTGAGGTGCATAATGCTGGCATGGACGTTTAGATTGGACCAGGAGGCCTCTTAATTGGAGTAGGCTTGTAGATTGGACCGCGCGGTATGGGGATTGGAGTGGGCTTGTAAATTGCACCTGGAGGCAAAACAATTGGATTACGCTTGTAGACCGGAGTGGGTGGTGGTAGTGGTTTGTATTTAGGTATCAGCGGAGGTAGTGATTTGTATTTGTACTTAGGTGTTGGTGGTGGCGGTGACTTGTTCTTGTATATTGGAAAGGGGTTACCGCTATTGACTGGGGAGGGTGGTGGTGGAGATTTGAACTTGTAGACTGGAGTAGGTGGTGGTGGTGAGTCTGGTGACTTGTACGCATGTGTTGGTGGTGATTTGTGCTTATTAATTGTGGAGGGTGGTGGTGGAGACTCATACTTGTATACAGGGGTTGGTGGTGGTGATTTGTGCGTATAAACTGTAGTAGGAGGTGGTGGAGACTTGAACTTGTAAACTGGAGTGGGTTGTGGAGGTGGTTTATTCTTGGACACTGGTGTAGGTTTGTGAACCGGTGGAGGCGACTTATTCTTGTGCCCGGGAGATGGAGGTGGTGGTGGTGACTTGTGCAGTGGAGATGGAGGTGGTGGTGTCTCATCCCAATGGTAACTCTCTGCTATGGTTTGAAAAGGAAAACTTAGAGATATCAGTAACACAAAAAATGTAGTATACGAAGAAGCCACTAAGGCTCCCTTCATTGCACCCATTCTTGCCATTGGTTTTTTTTTTTTTTTGTTATGATTCTATGGTAGACTTCTCTTCTCTTTAAATAAGCTTGTTTCGGGGAGGGATCAACCGATCAACGATTATCGAGTCAGTCAGCCAGTCCTTGTAGGGTTTGCATACATAAAATTTTGATAATAGCTTGACTTGGGAAAACTTTGCTAGTTAACATTGGCATCCATACTTTGTAATCACTTTGAGCGTGCCGAAGATAAGATTTGGATTAGTTTCCCCTATCAATGTATTGAAATTTACACTTATATTATATCATCACCGGACGATTTCTACATTTCTATTAACGGGATATATAGTTAAAAATGGTCATATCTATTTCTGATTGTGCCTATAATCCTATCCATCACAAGTTCGAGCATTCTAATTCAATTGAACCTCCTAACGGACCTTCCCTATAATTAGTTTGTCACGCTATGCAAAGAGTATGCAGAGAATAGTCTAGCAACTGCAATTAATTGTGTGGACCAGCTCCTATAAATCCATTCAGTGCATGGGACATGGCGGCTTGAGCTGAAAATTTGAAACAGTTCAAAAGTGGTTGAGCATTCAAGCATATCTGTGACTATGATCTCTAATGATACGAATTGCTAGTTCCATGATCGCTGATGCTTGATATCGTGAACCAGTGACTGTGGTCTTTTTTAAGCTAAATTTTAGGGGTAATTTGTGTTTCCTTCTCAGATAAAGATTATAATTTGAGTTACCTCCCCTATAGAGATTAAATTAGCAAAACCTATTTTGTTACATATTCGTCCAAAGCTAGTTAGCAGAGTCAGCAGCTTTATACAGGTGGACTAAAATATACACTTGGTGCTTAGCTTTCCGAAACACCCTCATCTTCTCAATCTCCGTCCGTCTTTTTTTTTTTTGAAAAAAATAAAAATACCATCACTTTCTTCCCCAAACCAACTGCTGTAACGTTGGTGAGGGTTTGACGCCGAGAATAGAGGGTAAACCAACTGCTGCTACTGTTTCCATTGGTACCGTTGTTGAATTTGAGAAAGAGAAGTCAGATCGATCGAACTGAGAAGAATTTAAAGCTTGTTATTAAATTAGAACTGAGAGATCAGATTGAAGAACGAGCAAGAAAGAGATATCGTTTTTATATTCGTCGTCGTCTTCTTTTATATCCGTCGACGTCGGTCTAAGAAAACCCAAGATTCTGCAATCCCTTGCGGTTAAGATTCTGCTGCTTACTCTTGGCGAACCAGTCTGAAGAAAACCCATGTTTAGTCGCAGAGTAGAAGCTTATAATCGCTCTACTGTTTGAGTTTCTGAGATTCCAAGAATGGAGCTTGCTCTTCTTACTATTGATAAGCTTATGGAAATGCTCACATAATATTCACCGGTGTCTATTCCGGTTGGCAGATTATTCAGTAGTTTTCTTTGTACTTGTAATTCGCTGAGCTTTTATTTTACTTTTACCTATTGTTGACGAGCAGTTTTAAATTTTAGATCTCTGATTCTGCAATGTTTGGATTTGTAATTCCTTAGTCAAGATGCAAATGGGAAGATTTTGAGGAGAAACCCGTAGGCGTGTTTTGTTGCTTGTTTACATCTGGTTCTCCAACTATAGAAAATAACTATGCTTCAAGGACAGGCACTATTTCTGGTCTTAGTCTTCACTTTTCTTCTTAGTTCATATTATCAACATGAATCCTATGGATCCACAAGACTTTGTTTAAAACAGTGCAGTAGATTCATTTTATAATAAAATTTCTAAACATGGGTTTTGTTTAAACTCGAGTTTCCTACGAGTTATGAGAAGTTTGGAACTATACTTGGATTTGGGAAAGATATGTTGTACTTGGATTTGGAATTAGTAAATAAGTTCATACTTAGAAATTTGTTGACAAAAAATTGAAATTTCAATTCCAATTACCGTGATTTGCAGCTTTAATCTTTAGCCCATCATAAAATGGGTTTTGTGATGCTGATTCTGCAATAGCTTTGTTGATTTTTTGAATGGGTTTTGTGATGTTGATTCTGCAATAGCTTTATTGAGTTTTTGATTGAAAAATCAGGGAGGAGAAATGGAGTTCAGGGTTCGAATGGAAGTGAAGATGTGGAAGAAATTAGGGATTAGAAGATGGTTTTTACTGCCATTGTAAATTGATATCTCTGGTGCCGTTGAAATTAGAACATGGATTTGATTTGATTTGAATCTGAAACCGGTTAAATTTAGGGTTCATCTATGGTGGCCGTTGAAACCACTAGTTCCGGTCATGGTTTTGATAGAAATAGAAAATAGAAGGGTATTTTCAGAAACTCAAGGTCCTCTTGTACAAAGCTTTCGACTCAGCTAACTAGCTTTGGACCGAATATGTAACGAGAGGAGGTTTTGCAAATTTAATCTCTATAGGGAAGGTAACTCAAAAAATAATCTTTGTCAGGGGAGGAAACACAAATTACCCCTAATTTTTATGGCCAAATTTTTGTTGGAATTAATTAATTCAAACATCTTTAGTCAATCAGTTATTTTGAAATTTGAATATTTTTAGGTTTTATAGAATTTTAAGTTTTTGAATATTTTGGATTAAGTCTATTTGTAATCCTAGTCTACAGGGGGTCTACAATTCACGTTTTAATTCCTAGAGTTTAGGAATTTTGTTATGTTAACGTTTAAGTTTGTTTTAGGATTTATGTTAGGGTTTTATTTGATGTAAGCCTATAAAAAGGCCGATTCTACTAATGAAAAATATATGGAGAATATTTAAGAGTTTTATTTTCACAAGTCTCTTTCAAAACTTTATGTTCTGTTCTTAAAAATCCTACAATTTTATCAATAATTATAATAATAACAAAACAGGGACGAGACATAGAGATAAATCCAACAAGAACCCAAAATAGAAATGGAAATTCTTTGTAACCGAAATTTTTGTTTTTTATTGGGCTATTTTGTATTTCCTCCCCTGCCAAGACTGCTAATTAGTGTTTCCTCCCAAAAGGATTGAAATTAGTGTTTCCTCCATCGTTAGCTTTTCCATCCATTGCTCGGTTAGCTGAGTCACCACCTGTGCATGCGTGGCATAAAATGTACGTGTGTAAATAGAAGTACCCGAAATACCCTCCATACTAATTTAATCTAACGATTGTAGATAAACTGAAATAATGAACGGTGGAGATTTAACATCAACAGCACCATCTTCGATTAACGAGATATATAGTTAAAAATGGTCATGTCTATTTCTGATTGTGCTCTTATCCTATCCATCACAAGTTCGAGCATTCTGATTCAATTTAACCTCCTTGATCCGGACCTTCCCTATGTAATTAGTTTGTCACACTAAGCAAAATGTATGCAGAAAATAGTCCTCCAACCGCAATAAATTTTAGGACACCTACATTTTTCTTGGTCAACACCAATTGTGAGGACCGACTCCTTAAAATCCATTCAGTGCATGGGACATGGCGGCTTGAACTGAAAATCTGAAACAGTTCAAAAGTGGTTGAGCATTCAAGCACATCTACGAGCTCTCTAATCATAGTGATTTGCAAATTCCATCAATGCTAATGCTTGATATTGTGAAGCTGAGTGCTTGACTCTGATTGTGATCTTTTTTAAGCTAAATTTTATGGCCAAATTTTATCAGTAATAATAACTAGATGACTGCTTCAGCAGTGCTAGGACGACCAAAGTAGGGAGCTTGTTTTTTGTGACGCAATTTGTAACAGCTTTTGCAACAATATCTGTATAAGGTATTTTTATGACATTTATAAGCGTTATAATCGCGTAACACTTATATTGTAACAATTTTGTAACAGTTTTAGATCGGATGGCTGAATTTTGTTGGCAATCAACAATCAAGATTAAAATTAAAAAATTTGGTGACGGTTTTTTTACCATTTTCATGCCGTATTAGCCGTCAATTGGGTCGAATTCCATTCGGTTTTATTGCTCCTAATCGTAATCGGGGATGATGACTCTCCGATTGTTGACTCAATTTCGAGAAAAAACGACGAATACCCATTCAATTGAATTAATTTAAAATGAAGAAAAAAAAGCGTTGCAAGCAATGCATTTTTAGACCCCATAGTGATAGTATAGAAGGGACTCCCTTCGGTCGTCCCGATAATAATTAGAACACCGCTGCCACGGTGGGGAGGGCCGATCGAAGAAAAACGACACCACTGATTGCATAAAGCATTATTTATATTTTTGTTGGGATGATATTTTTGAGGCATATAAATCGTTTTAGTGGTTGCATAACCAAATTAGTGGATGCATGAACCAAAATACGACTGTATAAATTGTTATGCATCCTTTGTGGTGGCTCCAAAATTCGTTATGCATCTTCTTCTTTTTTGTTGGAATGATATTTTAGGCATATACTTTCTCTGTTTAAGAAAAAAAGATACTTTCACAGTTTTTCTTTTTTGCCTTAAAATAGGCCAAATTGAAAAAAAAAAAAAGTATTACTTTTCCTGAAATGGATCGAAATTATCGTTTTTCCTGAAATGGAAAATTAGTTGATGAATAAACCAAAATATGGCTGCATAATGTGCTATGCATCCTTTGTGGTGGTTTGCACAATGGCTATGCATTCTATTTTCGAAAATTGTGCCAAAAGTGAAAGTATCACTTTTCCTGAAACAGAGGTAGTACATCGTTTTATTAGTTACAACGGGAAAATTAGTTGATGCATAAACCAAAATATGGCTGCATAATGTGTTATGCATCCTTCATGGTGGTTTCCATAATGTCTATGCATTCAATTTTCGAAAATTGTGATTAAAAGGATAAACACCTACGAATTTGTCATAAAAACTCTAAAATTGATATTGTTGTTTGTACTCATTGTGTACATCTCTTTTAAATCTTTCAAACCAGATAAAATTTGTAAAATTCCAAGGCACGGATTCTTAGATACGGTACATTCTAGTTTGTTTGCCAATTATATCCCTGAAAAAATAGGATACATAATGAATTATGTGAAAAGCTTCACCGAATCCAATCCTTTTATCAAATTTCACATTTGCGTTATGTTTCATATTACAAAAAAAGTGGTCATAAAAAGGAACTCCAACCTTCGGACCCTCCGATCAGTCGGCCCAATAAAACTAAAATAAGGAAGAGACACAAAGACAGATCAAAAAAAAATTATATCTAAAAGACATAATGAATTCGAGAGACAAGAAATTACATTAAAAATCTCGCCTAAAGCGTTGCATCCAAAAATTCCTTTAGAAGCTTTCAAGAGAATTCATTGATTTAGTTTAGCATTTTTCTTCTTCTTTAAACAAGTAACACAAGCTAATGAGCATCCGATGGGTTAGAAGAACTATCTTCTACGACCAGGTTCTCAGATATCTACGATGTTGAAAATGTTTGATAATCATCGTAATTATTATTATCTGTCTACATGGTTAGAGTAATAAAGCTATTTGTATCAGCACCGGCCGTTATGACTACCGAATGCAAACATGATTATTAAATTATATATATATATTTTTAATAATTATAAGTGTCAACTTTTGTGGAACAATTATTTAAAATGAAAAAAATCAACTATTACGAAAGGGATGGAGTGAGTTTTTGTTTGCTACCCCTTCACTTACCAAGATTTTTAAATTAACCTACAAAGAAAACTAGCTCTATTCAATTAACTATCGAATAAAACTTAGAAAGAAAAAGAAATTTTATGCAGATCCGGTCTAAAAAAGGTCCAAATATGAACAAAAGGCTAACGAAGGTTGGTGCAATTTTGTTGTTTCCCTTTTAGATATGTCATCCCAAGTAGAAAACCTTTTAATTAAAATCAAATCGCAAGTAAATTCCTTCAATAAGGTTGTGTTTGATAACAGACAAAGGAAGCAATTTCATGGAAAGTGTTTCCATGGAATCTGTTATCCGGGGAAGTCAAGGAAAGACATTCCATGGAATTCCATGGAATTGAGTTTAAAACATACTTTAGGCCATTTTTTTTTTTTGCAATTCCATGGAAATAAATATCGGATCAAACTACAAAAAATACGTTATTTCCATGGAAAGATGGCTAATTCCATGGAATTAAATCCTATCAAACACAGCCTAAGCTTTCCATGGAAAATGCTATTTCCTTTGTGTGTTTTTCTTCTTTACTGCATCAAGCTTTGCGTTATAACAAACACCAGTTAGTAAATATTGACAGTCTTCTATGAAACACACACACAAAAAAAAAAAAAAAAAAAAAAAAAGACAAGAAAAAATATCTATTAATATGTTTGCTTCTTTGTGACGGGATGTACGTGGCACAACACATGATAGGTAAAGCCCATGCACTACCATGATGCGTGTTGTGCCAAGTGCCAACACAAATCTCTGCCTTCTTGTGCTGTTTGAGGCGCTTAATGCCTTAATGGTAGACTAGAGCAGACCTGTAAACTGGAGCAGACCATTAGATTGGACCAGGGGGCCTAGTAATTCGACTAGGGGGCTTGTATATCGGACCAACAGGCGGACCTGGAAAATGCCTAATTATTGGAGCAGGAGGCCTTTGGAGTGGACTAGGGGGCCTTTTAAATGGACCAGGCTTGTGGATTGGACTTGGTGGCTTTGGGGTTGGAGTGGGATAGTATGGAACTATTGGCCTCTTGTATGGAGGGGGCCTATATTTCGGGCGAGGTCTAAATATTGGAGTAGGGGGCCTTTTGGTTGGAGTAGGCTTGAAAAATGGACTTGGCGGTTTGGGGATCGGACCTATCGGCCTTTTGGGTGGAACAGGCCTATAAATTGGACGAGGTGTAAATATTGGACTAGGGGGCCTTTTGGTTGGAGTAGGCTTGAAAAATGGACTTGGCGGTTTGGGGATCGGACCTATCGGCCTTTTGGGTGGAACAGGCCTATAAATTGGACGAGGTGTAAATATTGGACTAGGGGGCCTTCTGACTGGAGTTGGCTTGTTGATCGGCTTGCGCGGTGTGGGGATGGGAGTCTTATAGAAAGATCTATAGAAAGGGCCTGATGGCCTTTCAGTTGGAACGGGCTTGTGAATTGGAGCAGGAGGCAAGACGATTAGATTGCGCTTGTAGATTTCAACAGGAGGTGGTTGCGGTTCATACTTGTACTTTGGTGTTGGCGGAGGTAGTGACTTGTGCTTGTATTTTGGTGCCGGCGGTGGTGACTTGTAATTGTACTTTTGTGTGGGCGGTGGGGGTGACTTGTGCTCGTAGATTGGAGTAGGCGGTGGTGGTGACTTGTACTTGTAAAAATGTGTTGGTGGGGATTTGTGCTTATAGATTATTGTAGGAGGTGGTGGAAACTTATACTTGTAAACTGGAGTGGGTTGTGGAGGTGGTTTATTCTTGTACACTGGTGTAGGTTTTTGAACTAGTGGCGGCGGCGGAGATGACTTATTCTTGTGCCCTGGAGTTGGAGGTGGTGGTGTTTCATCCCAGTAGTAACTCTCTGATATGGTTTGAAAAGGAAAACTTAGACATATCAGAAACACTAAAAATGTAGTATATGAAGAAGCCACTAGGGATTCCTTCTTTGTTCCTATTCTTGGCATTGGAGTTTTTTTGTTGTGAAGTTATGATACACTTCTCACCTCTTTATGTAGGCATAGCATGAAGAAGGATCAATTATTGAGGAGTCCATGTACGGTGTAAATTAATATCTAAGTTTTCGACGACGTGAAGCTCGACACCGACAATGATTTGACTTGATTTTCCAAAAAATCTTGTTAATATTTAGACTCGTACGTTGAAATTGTTTTTCTGCTTCAGCGAAGAAAAACTATAATGCTGACGAATTTTGAACACAAGTTAATAGAAATGGTTATTAAGTTAGTAGAAATGATTATAGCTAATTCTGAAGAACTACATGCCTATAACCACATCCTTCACAAGTTCGAGCATTCTTCTTAGTCGGCAAAATTAGCATGATTAAGCTACGGGGAAGATATGTAGAAAATAGTCTTGCATTAAATGAAACATTTGGACATGCAATAAATCTCCGGATTAAACATATACCTGCTTTTTCCTTGGTCAGCACAAATAGTAAAGACCAAAATAAATTATTTTTCGTACTGAAAGTCCATTCAGTGTATGGGACATGGCGGCTTGCACTGGAAGTCTAAAACAGTTCAAAAATGGTTGAGAATTAAAAAGCATGTTTATGAGCTCTCAGCAATGGTACTGGCATATTCTGTGTACAATTCTTGGTAATGCCCTGTGAATGTGGTCTTGAGTATGGGTCTGGTGCATATCATGAACGGGGTATAGCATTCCACATGACAATATTACAATTTACATTGTTGTCAGGTCACGGTCTTTTATATATATATATATACACACACATGGGTAGTGTCACTCTTTCATTTGAAGCAGTGAACTACCAATTTACTCTAATTAGAGGTTACTAGTTGTTGTGCCCGTGTGTTGCATGGGCCTAGATATTTTATAGAGAAAGTATGTTAAGTGAATGTGTAGGGATCCAAAATTTGAAGTTTGAAACGGAAAAAATAAATAGGCAATGAATGGATGAGTCCAATACAAGAAAATGAGTCTATCGCTACACTACTTTGCCACACATGAGGCAATACGTAGGTTTTAGCCTCACGGCATAATAGGTGTGGCATTAAGTGAGGCCTTTCGCCACACACCTATACATAATTGAGGCAAAAAAGTCACCTAACTTTTAACTGCAGCAATAAATATATTCTGATGTGGCAACATGTACTAAATAAAATAAATAATAAAATTTCAAACTCTTTTTCGCCGCACAGGTGTTGCTATAGATATTTATAAATAATTTTCCGAAGAATCAAAACACATCGAACTGGTACCAACCCTACTTAATAATAGAAGGATTTGGCGGAAATGTGTAAAATTGTCCCTCCTCAAAATATTATTCCGGAATAAATGGCCAATAGTTAGGAGAGGTGCGCCAGCGGCGAGCAGAAACAAGATTATTAGAACACTAAGTAATCCAAGCCAACCCACATTACTGACTAACGGTGGATAATCATTTTTCTTAGAGGTACTACAAAATTAATAAATCTAATGGGTTATTAAAAATAATAATCATTTAAAAAATCGTGTCACAGACGCGTCCATGAACAAAACCATCTTTACTTGACGAAAACCAAATTTCCCTCTCTGAACTAGTGGAGATAATCAAATTTCCCTCTAAAATTTTCGTGAAAATCAAAATTCCCACTAAAAACCCATCAAATTCGCCCACACACCCAAGATTTTCTCATCTTCTCAAATAATAACCAAATTTTTTCCCTCCAAAATGGTAGGAACAAAGAAAATCTCTCCAAACCCTAAAAACGATTTCTATCTTCTGCTCGAAATCAAACAAAAACTCGTTTGCGCGAACCTGTACAGTCTTGAATCACACTCAGAATCACATAGAAAAAAAGAAAAGAATCACACACATAAAGACTCGAAATCCCTAATTTTCTCTCTCGAGCATCAAAAGGTATAACCCTAATTTATTTTTCTGGAGGATTTGGGTTTGGTTCTCATGTTCCCTTGTTCAGCATTTGCGGTCGGAGATGCTAATCCAAATCATTGGGTTTGTGATAGTTTTTTTTGTACTGAACTAAATTGATTCCAACGCCGTGCTATTAGTTTAAGCAAAGAACATAATATGTTACCTTGAATTAGCTGTAGTCAAATGAAGAAAACAAATATTTTAAACTACACAATTGTAATTTGATTGCAAACTATTAGTGATCCTGCCTACAGATCAAGCTTATGTTTTGATTTCTTTTTGATTTTTGATTTTTTTTGGGTTTGTATTCTGGTTCTACACAGGATGGAAATTGAGCAAAATGGTGAGCACTCCAATACCTTAGCTACTGGTACATTACTAAAAAAAATTCTTTAATACTGCTGTGTCTAGATGTATTTTATTAATACCATAGAAAATGCTAAGTTTTCTCTCTAAGCAGCTGCTGTCCCTGAAGAGAGAAAGGTCCGATGTGATACCACTCTTGCATCTTTCATGGGAACGCGGCAAAAATAGAAAAAAGTTGATTGGGATGGCAAACCTAAAGGAACCAATCAAGTGCGATATTCTAACGGCATTGGGATGTTGCTAAAATAATCTCGGAGGTTCAGCTGGACCAAGCACTGGGATAAGCATGATACGGTGGCGAATGACTGGCTGTGGGGCGAACTTCAGGTGAACATACTTAGCAGAAGTTATATGTTTGTTTATTTGGCGTGCCATACGATTAGTGTCCGACGTGATGGAAAAAAGAGTTGGTAAACATATCTTATCTATTTTCTCTTATAACAACTATTTTTATCATTTTTCCATGATAAAATTCTACTCTAAAGATGGCTGCAAGTTCATTTGACATGTGATCCTGCCTTTGTTATTATTCCCCAATATAATCCGTTCGCAAATCCTTTACTTAATTAACGAACCACTAAATATGGAAGTTGGCCAATAACCCTACACGTACCTGTAAATACTAACCACCACACCTTTTGTTTGCGATCCTACACAAGCAGAGCAAGAAGACATTAAATCATTTGACTTCATGGTGTTACCCCACATTGTTGTAACTTACCAAAAGTATGTATTAGAGTCTCTTGTAGTTTAAACTAATGATAATGATAATCCTAGCATACTGTTCTGTTCGGCATTGTCAATGTGCAGCACGTACTGCTACTTTACAAATTTCATTTGTACCATGCTCTATGTTTGTAGGCTTGTAGCCATCAACTCAGAACCAAACATCGCTAAGAAATTTAGTCTTATGTATGCAATTGAGATTGTGATCATATTCCTTGTGTTCCTCATGCTTTTGTTGCTTTCAACCAGTTAAGTTGAAGAACTTAAATTGTTGATCAAATAATTTTGAAAAAAATATAAAGTCACATGTCCGACGTTTAATCTGTGTTTGTGAATAGCTTAAGCTGCTAAAAATTACTCTTCTGGCACGTCAATGATTTTGTGGGGTTATCAAATAAATATTGTCATGAACTCGTTGATTGGCCACATCATTGATTGTGTTATTCTATTTTGGCACTAAAGCTGTAGGTGTTTTCCTGTTGGTTGTTTCTTATCTCTTGGAGTATTTAGATGAATGTTCACAGATATAGTCACCACAAGTTATCATTTTTTGTCTATTTCAGGATTTATTCATAGTAGATGAACGTTATAAAACTGCCACCCTCTCTATTGTTGGTGATATATTTAGGGGCAAGAAAGGTAAATGGAAGGGAAAACACTTTAAACAGCACGATACAACTACAGATCGTCTTGCAGATAAATAATATGCGTTAACTGAGGGGGAGTGCAAGGATCTCGTGAAATTCTGGGAAACTGATGAAACGCACCAGGTAAATTCACACATCTTATATGTATGGGTTTATATTTTGGTTATACATTCATGTCTAATCAATTTTGCCTTGTATATTCATAAGAAAAACTACGCTCGATGTGAAGCTGAAATGGTACCTACATAAGTTGGTCTTTACAACCACTTTTCACTTTGCAACTTTAAAAGTTTTTCAAGGTTTATTGTTTTGTCTATATCTAGTAAAGAGGAGTTAAGTAAGGACACATGAACCTGTCAAAATTAGAAGTTTTCTATTTGTAACTGTACTTAGCCATGTCATTCTTTTCACATGTTTTAGCATTTGTTGATCATCCGGATGGCTTAATTGCACATTGCAAAACCTTGTCAAGAATTGGAATATCATATGCTAACAGACGTTGGATAGTGTCTGATGTTTTTTGTATGAAGTTTTTCATGTGAATTTTGCTTTCAATTACCATTAATCATTGTAGGTGATGGAATTTGTACAGGCTGAAGATAATGGAGAGAACCCACCAACTGATGGTGATGTGTTCATTAATACCCATGTGAATAAAAAAACTGGAAAAGCTTTCACAAGGCTTCGTAGTAACTATCTGTTCTAGTGGGTTCGAAGTATCACCAGTAAGGTTTATGAACTTCTTATCATAGAAGATAAGATCTTTTATCCTAAGTTTTTTCTGATATACATAGGTCCAAATGAGAGAACAATCAGGGTTGGATGAGGATGGTAACCAACAACCAATTAGTGATCAAGTCTTTGGAAACGTAGTACCTACAACAAGGCAGAAACGTGTAAGAGCTGAAAGATATCCGACATGCTCTAGTTATGAGAGAAATGAAGATTTTGAGAGACGAATGAAAGAGCGGGAGGAAGATTTTGATAGGCGAATCAGGGAACGAGATGCAGAATGGGAGGCACGACTACGCACGTGATGAGGAGGCTAAGATGCGTGAGAACAATATGTTGGAGCATGTTAGATTATGCTGCAGGCCAGAGCACTTTTTAAGTCCGTGGCAATTTTCAGGACCTTCAGATTACCACTTCATACCTGGGCAGCCACTATTTGCACCTTGGAGCATCCTTACAGACCTTTGGAGCAACTTAATAGATCTGGGGAACAGCCTTATAGACATAAGGAACATCTTGTTAGACCTGCGAATCATCCTTACAGACATGAGGAGCAACTCGTTAGACCTGCTTGAGGAGCAACTGTACAGATCTCAAAATGATTGTAAGTATCTTTTCCTTGATTTTCAATTTATAGAATTCTGACAATCTCAAACAAACATGTGAAATAACTTTTAATTGGTCATAATTGTTGGTATGTTGGTATGATATTTACTCTTTGCATGTTGGTGTTATATTTAATATTTCTCTCACTACAAAAAATCCTAGCGAAGGCCACTAAAATCTGACAACTGCTCCAAAAATTTAGTTGCCAAATGATTTCGAAACTAGTTAAAGGCAACTAGTAGTTCCTATATACTTCGGCAACTATCTGACCTCAACTATCATTTTTATTAGTTTCTGAATTCGTTAGCAACAAATATATGCCAAGTACATGAATGTAACTAGCAGCCTAATGCTTTCGGAACTAGGTGAAGACAACTGGTAGTTCCTATATAGTTTGGCAACACGTCAATAAAAACTATTGTTTTCATTAGTTTCCAAACTCTTCGGCAACAAAGATATGACAACTACATATTATGCACTAATAGCCTCACACATCTAAGCAACTAAAACCGCCAACTAAAGCCAGATTAGTTGCTTAAACCACTTTTCGGCAACTAAGCTTCGACAATTAGCCGATTGCGTTGTTGCTTAAACCTTCACAAACTAAATCCAGCAACTGTGTTTCCCAAAGGTTTGAGCAACCAAATACACCAACTAGATTATGTTAATGGTTAAAACCCCAACTGTGTTGACATATAAGTTAAATGTTTTAAGTTCTGTATCATCATTAGACAATGTGAAATATTACATGTTCGAGGCCCTTTGCAATTATGTTTTTCGTTCTTTTGTAAATACCTGCTTGAAAAAATCTAGCTTGATGTTTTCTACTCTTGTTTTGAATATTATAACCCGGATGGCAAGAAGTTAGATAAAAGAAAATACATGGGAAGGTTAAGAGTATCATCCGAAATTTCATTGAATTTGCATTAATTTAATAAGCATTTGCTAAGTCACTTTGATTTCCTATCACACTCATTCTTGATCAGTCTTTTTGTAAAAAGGAAAATGTTGTTTTAAGTTGAGGAATTTCGACTACTATTCTTCCCTTTTGAGATTCCTTAACCAGCCGACAGTAGGTACAAAAATTAAGATGGCAGTCAAGGCATGGGATGTACAAAAGTTTCCACAGTGAAATGTGCAATTTAGATCCTTACAACACTCCAGTTAAATTATGGCTCATGGAAATGGTTCAAGAAAACGAGTGCCTTGAAACACTCTTAATGGTTTACAAAAGATTCAAAATAGGAATCATGAAAGACTCTTAAAGTTTACAAAGATTAAAAGTTTGAACTATCCTGTCTTCCCCAATGCGGAGTACCAGATGTCAGAATAGTTTCGTAACTCAACTTTTGCAGAGGAAAATAAGAATTTCGTAACCATGCCGAAATTCTGGAAAGGCGAAAGTTAAATGAATATGAAAAAAAAGGTGAATAGGTGCGGCAAAAGGAAAATAAGAATTTTTCTCATCGCTCCTTCTCTAAAAGAACAATAAGAGAAGAGGCAAAATGTGGGTAAAAACTACCGCACATCTATTAGTCATGCGTAATAACCATTTTATTATCAAGCGATCACGGATGCATACAACATGTTCAGGATGACGAGTCTGATGATGCCACCAAATCACACTAAAAGCATGAAGAGCTACCCGGTAGTAAAGAGCACGTGCGGAAAACATCAATGTGAACATGCGTCATTGACGTGCGTCAGATCCGAAAATAGGGGATTTATTAGCTGTCCTCCACTATGTAAACCCCTATAAAAGGGACCAACCACTATTGTAAAGAGAGTGATCTTTTTGGAGAGCTAGGATAAGATATTAGGAGAGAGAAAAATTATTTGCTTCCCAAGTTAAGGTTTTCTCATATCATTTTTGTATTGGTTCTAAGTTTTAATAAAAGATCTTGAATATTTCATTATGGTTTCTTAGATTATTTCATAGATTATCATTAGGGTGTGGTTGTAGGATTTCCTGCAACTACATCTATAGAACAAAGCGAGTGAGAGAAAAGAAACCTGCAGATGGCAAGAGAGCAAAAGTGAAGAGAAGAGCAACAAAGACAAGAAATGCAAGGAAACAAATAGAATCTCAATCGAGCAGTGTTGGATGAATTCAGGGGAATGCAAGCATTAATGAACAATGCCAGGGGAAGAGGAGGAGGCATTCAACTGGCAGAGGATACTGAGCAAGCACGGAGATTATCTTTTATTATTTAGATAGTATATGGAGATATACCCATTAAGTGCGTACTCCTCACTTTTAGCAGCATATTCGATGGAGAAGGATACGCAGTGCAACACATCAGGTTATGCAATCTATCATTATTGCAGTGAGAAAGAAACAAGGAAGTAAAATGCAAGTGCTTTCCTGCAAGCCTATCGGGACAAGCTTAAAAATGGTTCGATTCCCTCCATGAAAGCATTATATATATGATCTTTCAGAGAGCTACAAAGCGTATTTTTAGAAACTTACATGCACAACAATCTACTAAGGCCAGGGATTGAGACTCTATTTAACCTGAAGAGAATAACATGAGAGACTTTGAGAAACTTGGTGAATCGATGGAGAATTCTATGCAATGAGCTCGCAGGGCGCGTATCGGAAGTCAACTTGATTCTCGCATTCATTAATGCTTTATTTCCGACAATCATCTCTATATAAAAATATTCAGAATCAAAGATACAATGAGAATGAAAGAATTGCGAGAGTACCAGGAAGAGTACATCGCATTAGAGGAGAAGCAAAGGGAGGTATATGGATACTCAGTACAACCAAAATAAGGAACTTCAAGACTTCTTCCAGGAACAACAAATATGGTGGAAAATACTGAAGAAACACCAAAAGCAAGTGATGTGAAACAAAAGAAACACCAAGTGATGGGAAACAAAAGCAAATGTCTATGTTCAGCAAGGATGAAGAATGGTTCGAGAGGAAGTATAATAACAAGCAATACGAAGGTGGTTATCAGGCAAGTAATCAAGGAAGACAGTACAATAATCCACGGGGGGAGGGGTTATAGTCAAAAGGGATGGCATAATGATCAGTACTGTGGAGAACCAAAGCAAGTATCGAGTAAATGCAAAGGCTCAAGACGATAATCGATAAGATATGGGAATCTGTTATCTTAACTGAAGAAATTCCAGTTCCTGCGAACTAGGGAATGGAAAACCCACCAGGACCTTGGAGTCATGAATTCTGCGCATACCACGGGTTCCATGGCCATACAACAACATATTATAGAAACGTCCAAAGATTATATTACCATCCATACAACAAGGACGACTAAATCATTTCTTAGAAGCTCCACCACCACCACCAAACCAATAGGGCCATCAACAACAAGCACAACAACCTGGGGGAATACATCGAATAGCAATAGAAAGGGATGTCCAACATTTACACTGTAACTCCATTGTCCACTCAGTAAAGAATATTGCGGCATTTCACGAGAAAAATTTAAGTAGAGTATATAAAAGGAATTATGACGGCAATGAAATCCCTAGTGTCGCAAAAGCTTTGATTCTCGTCGATTGGCAAAAACAACCAATCACATTTTCAGCTGAGGATGCTCCTAACGGGGAAGGTCGCATACATATCCTCTCGTGGTTACAATGACCATTGGCCAATACTCAAGGTGGGAAAATGATATCGCTGTGAAGAAGAAGAAATTGGCAATAGACGGGATACTCATAGATACTGGTAGTTCAGTTGATATTCTATTTTATCATACTTACAAAGCCATGGGGTACACAGATTCAGAATTAATTCCATCAGTCTACAACATATTCGGGTTTAATGGAATAGCGTCCAAGCCGAAGGGAAGGATCGTGATGAATATACATGCGAGATTCTTGGAATCAGAAGTCACATTGTGTGTAGTGGATGTCGACTCACCTGGCAACTCTTTTATCGAGACACCAGGGATACATGGTATCAAAGGGGTGGCATCAACGTGGCACTAATGTATTCGATTCCCAATCCACAGGTTTGGGTAAATTTGTGGATCTGAGTGTTTTCTCTCACCCTACATCCAATTAACAATTTTACCAGTGGACACCCGAGCTCTTAGTGGGTTGAACACTGATAAATTTTTACAATTCGCATTTTATATGGATTGGACACGGATGGAATGTCATCCAATATGATCACCTGTTCATCTAGCAAATCTAACGAATAACTGATCAGATATCAGTAAAAATCTCAAATTCGTAATATTGATGGATCGAATGCGAAAATATAAGTAATACCATATCCACATCCACCTATTCTTTTAGTCGAAGGATTCGTTGGTCTACACAACCCTGCACATCCATTTTTATTACAAGTTTTTAATAATCATTCCAAATAGAGATGTGAAACCATTAGCACAATCCAACAAAACACATTAAAATTTGAGCCTAGCCTAGCCCAATCCAGCATGTGACTTACCCCAACACGGTACAACACATTAGTTTTGTGGGTTGGGATGGGCTAGACTAATCGGCACAGTAGTCAAAAAAAACACGCGGTACGGACAAGTACGTGCCAAAACACATCACGTTAAGAAAGCACGCAATAATATGCATAAAACAGTGTATAACATGGCACAATACATCACATTCTGCGTATTTTACGCGAAAGAGTCTTTTTTCTAGCCAATTTTTTATTTTTGACATTTTATCATCGTTACGTGGACTTATTTTTATAATAACACATATAATACCTAAATATTTGGAAAATATTTATATTGGGAAACATAAAATAAATGTGCTCGACACAGCACAACATCGCACAATATGTTTATTTTTGTGGCACAACACAACACACACCTTATCTCTGGCACGGTATAAGGTCAACACAACACAGCACAACACGCTAAACGCGTGGCTTCATGGGCCGGGATGGGTTAGCACGTTTTACACCTCTAATTCCAAACACCCACCGTCAAATCCACTTGCTCTTTTGGTGATAATTTTCAATACCAGGCATAGGTAAGTATATATAGGTCTTACTTAACCATCTTAGGTTAGTCCAGTTGGTCATGAGCCTGATCTTCAAGTAGGAGGTCAGCGGGTGAATCTCCGTTCAAGAGTTTGGAGATCTCATGAAATACTCCTCTTATATCTTATATGTAAATACTTATATAAATTATGACGGGTTGGATATGGCAGTGTGGCCTGTGCGATTTGCTGAATTCCGTTGGAGTCTCGGCCCGGACTTCGTGTATCAAAAAAAAAAGAAAAAAAAGTTTTACTTGCTTCAGAAAAAATATCTCTATAATGAAAAAAAAAAAAGTTTGACTGGCTTTTATCAATGTATGAATAGAATTTTTGAAATTTTAAGGTCAATTCCATTTTAATGACACTCCAGAAGCCTACCCTCTCACAGAGCTAAGTTTCTTCATGTGGGTCTCATTCGTGTCGGACCAACCCGTTGGCCCTCAGAGGGTCGAAATTTCTCTGGGTTAGCGTCTTTGGAGTTCTTTCTACTTTTTCTTTGCGGAACAGTAAATAATCATCAATCGCTTTCTGAGTTGCGGTAATTTTGCACTGAGTAGAATTTCTTTGTCGTGTAATAACTGTTTACTCTTTCGGTAAAACTTCTTCACAGAAAAGAGAATTCACTTTTGAGTCTGTGTTCAAAGGGTGAAATGAATTTTTGGTTTATCATGTTTGACTTGGGTTGAAAGTTGATTATTGTGGTGGCTGGTGTTTCTGGCACATGATAAATATGGATTGTGTTTCGATTTTGCCATTATTGATCTTAATTTGCTTGTCACATTACATAAGTGATCCATTATGTAAGAGAGACCGGATTGTCTAAGGATAAGGGATAGCTCCTCTTATTCCACGACTTGTCTCCGTAAAAATGGTTCAAAAGCAAATTGATGGAAAAGAGCTCGGTGACTTTTCACTTTGTTAAGAACTTATAAAGATGGGATTGTCCAAGATTTATTAACAACAGGCCCTTAAGTTGTCTTTATAATGCGGAGTATTCTCAACAATAGTGTTGATTGTCAAAGTTGCTCTTTTGCTATAAAGGTAAATTCTAGCACTAGCTTATTCTGTAATGTTGATCTGGAAAATCAGAATCAGCTCTTTCTACACTATCCGAAAATAGGAAGTGCAGGAAGCTAGACATAATTTTAAAACTGACGAAATTAAATTGAGGACAGTCTTTTTAAAAACGAGGTAGAGAATAATCCCGAACAAATTGATAGTTTTGCCATACTAATTGGGTCATCACAAAATTTATTTCAAGCATAATCATCATAAACAAGGATTTGATACAATAAAAACAAAGTATTCCAGAAGTTATACATACATTAGAAAAATTAAAAAGTTAAAAAGTGATAGATTTTAGTGTAGGTGAAAGGAAAAAACAATTAATTTTAAATACATTTTTGAGAGGAAATGACTTCCTAGACGAACATTATTGATTATATGTAGTATTTTGAATTAGTAATATATATTTTTTGTGTGAGATTTAGTGTGTTTTTTATTTATATTCACAGGGCCTTTTAAGGACTCACCAATTTTTATATATTAGCCTTCTTAGCAGGTTATTTAATTTAGCCCATTGCCCTTTTCGTGTCAAAAAATAAATAAATTAATATCCCATAATAAGCAATTTGACCGGAAAGCAACATTGGTCCATCATTTAGCGGATTTTGATCCACTTGAAGAAACCATGTTGTTTATATTCTGAAAAATAATAGCCAAAATAGGATATCTTTTGGATTAATCTACACATGAATTTCCATGCATGTCAAATTCTATGAAGATTGTTCTTTTATCTTTTTATAAAATGATGATTTCTCCAGTCTTCATAATAGACCATAGAGTGAAGCCATCTAACCCATGTACTCTTGAAGATTGTGGTTGGTGTTAATACAAAAGTTCAAAAAGGGAAGAAATTAAAAATGATCTTCAAAAACAAAATCATGGGTTGTTCTAATTTAGTATCGATCATCACCTTCATCTATTTGTTTTGTCTTTCGATCACCATACAATACACAACTGCAGAACCAAGATTTCTTTTGCGTAATTGTTCGGGAGATAATTACACTTCCGGCAGTACGTTTGAAGCTAATCTCATATATCTTCTTCTTCCTTCCATCATCAGAAATACATACTATAGGTACGCCACTGCTGGCCAATCCCCGGATATTGTTTACGGGTCTTATCAGTGTAGAGGTGATCTTACAATAGAGGATTGTAAAGCATGTGTTCAAAGGGGTACTCAGGAGATAAAAGAAAATAATAGATGTCCGAATTCTAAACAAACGATTATTTATTACAGTAAATGTATGTTAAGGTATTCAAATGAAGATTACTTTACTATTATGCAAGACACTCCAAGAGATCATAAACCGAATCCTAATAATGTTTCTAATCCCGATCAGTTTAAACCCATTTTAAGCGATTTAATGAAGGATTTAGTAGGAGAAGCCGTGTCTAGTGTTTCTACCAAATTTGCTGGAGGAAACAAAAATGTTACTAATCATAAAAAAGTGTATGGATTCGTACTGTGTACTGCGGATATATCTCCAAGAAGTTGTAGGAGATGTCTTCTTGGAGCTATATCTCAGTTATCAAAATGTTGTGATGGGAGACAAGGTGGAAGAGTTATAAGTCCAAGTTGTAATATTAGATATGAAACATATCCCATCCTTGAAAAACCTTCAAGATCATCTCTCAGATTACCGCAGTCGTCAAATACAAGTTCATCAAACTGTAAGTAGTACTCCTTTTCTTTGATTGTGTGATAATATAAAGGGTCGTCTTTAATGCTATGATTAAATTTGTAACATTTACGGGTTTTCTTAGACAGCGAAAAGATTTTGCTATTACAATTTATGCTGGCTAGTATGTTGCTAGCTTCTCATGAAAATTATCAAATCTATCCATACTTTCACTCTGTTCATAAATGAAAAATGTTCATATTCGTGCAGCAAACGGGAAAATTAACAAGTCGCCAAGACTAATTGCTATTCGTATAGTCGTTCCTTTGGTGGTTATCGTGGTTCTTTCAGCCATTGCCTTTTGGTTCTTCTGTTTCCATAGAAATAAAACAAACACAAAGTATCTTGACGGTAAGTTAGCTAAACATGACACCTTATTGATATTTCCTGCTTCATATGGTCTGTTACCTTTCCACTTATTTATGTTTCGTTCATGAAGATGTTGATGATGAGATTCGAAGTAGTACAGAATCCTTGCAATTCAACTTTAGCACAGTAAGTGCTGCAACAGATAATTTCTATGAAGCTAATAAACTAGGAAGAGGTGGATTTGGCTCTGTTTATAAGGTACTATATTAAAGACTTCAAAATGCATGTGAACTTAAACATGAAACTGAATTTTTACAGTTTTTCAGATTGCTCAGCTTTTACTATTTGGTTTATTTGATGTTCACAGGGTACACTACCAGACAGA
Organism: Papaver atlanticum; assembly: GCA_023531105.1. Taxonomy (NCBI): domain Eukaryota; kingdom Viridiplantae; phylum Streptophyta; class Magnoliopsida; order Ranunculales; family Papaveraceae; genus Papaver; species Papaver atlanticum. The sequence goes on along the minus strand of JAJJMB010003208.1, from coordinate 1,122,119 downwards.
CGTGAAATAGCCGTGAAGAGGCTATCAAAAAATTCAGGACAAGGTGAACAAGAGTTCAAGAATGAAGTCTTATTAGTAGCTAAACTTCAACATAGAAATCTTGTGAAGCTAGTTGGTTTCTGCCTAGCTGGTGAAGAAAAACTACTCATCTATGAATTCATGCCAAATGCAAGCCTTGACCAATTCCTATTTGGTTAGCATCCCGTCCAGTACCTGTTCACTGTTATTCAATCATTATAGTTAAATATAGAGATATTAATTTCTTTTAGACAAAATTAACGATGGGATAAAATTTTGTGTTTTGGTCGGCCGATGTATGTGTAGATCCAGTCAAATGCACACAGCTGGATTGGGAAAGACGATGCAGGATAATAGGAGGGGTAGCAAGAGGACTTGTCTATCTTCACGAGGAGTCCCGACTAAAAATCGTCCATCGAGATCTCAAGGCTAGCAATATTTTATTAGATAAGGACATGAATCCTAAAATTGCAGATTTTGGCATGGCCAGGCTTTTTGTGCTCGAACAAACTCAATCTAGCACAAACAGAATAGTTGGAACGCAGTAAGTATAAACTGCGAATCGTTGAAAATCTTATTGCGCGTAACTGTATGGAAACAAATTAATACTGGCATTCCCATTTTGTTTGTGTTGGGATTTGCAGTGGCTACATGGCTCCAGAGTATATCAGGGATGGTGAATTCTCCGTGAAATCAGATGTTTTTAGTTTTGGTGTCTTAGTTTTAGAGATACTTTGTGGAAAGAGGAACAGCAGTTTTTATAAATCAAATATTGCTCGTGACCTTCTAACCTATGTGAGTATCTTGTTTGAGTCCAACGTTCTGAAATATGGTTACACGATGATTATGTTATTTAAATGAGGAGATATTAATGCAGGCATGGAATCATTGGAATAATGGATCTGCTATAGAAATATTAGATCCGACTTTGAAAGACACATGTTTTACAAGTGAAGTGATCATATGCATCTACGTTGCGTTATTATGTGTTCAAGAAAATGTCGCAGATAGACCCACAATGCCTACAGTTGTCCATATGCTTAACAACTCAGTCAGTACCAGTCATGATTTACCTTCGTCGCCAGCATTTTTCGCTGATAGTACGAGACATATAGAGCCACATCCAACCTTATATCCAGGCTACTGTGGAGAACAGGCCCAACAGGGAACTGCAAACGACGTGTCAAGCACTAGTGCAGCAAGCGTGAATGAAGCTTCAATTACTGAACTATACCCTCGATGATGACATTCTACATATCCACATGCTTTTAGTATGATATTCAAATTTGTGAACTCTCTTAGGTTTTTAAGTTGCTCTTTGGAAAATTACCGGCTTAGTATATGCATCCTCGGCTTGTGAAACTGTGGGAATCCACATATTTTTATCATCTCTGTTCAGGAAGCAATTACTCATAGCAACAAAATCTCCATTTCTTTTGATTGGCTCATTCAGACAACAACAAAATCTTAATGGCATTATCATCACTTACTAGTGGAAATAACCAAAACTATGATTGATTCCCATATATGTGACCCGTTCTGTAACAAATACAAATAATTGACCAAAATTATGTGTGTATTTTGATAATGGCTAAGATATCCTTTATACGGTGGGTGTCGGGACATGGGTGTTGATTAGGAAAACCACTAAATGATAATTAGAAATCAATACCTACTGTATACATATTGTATTAAAATACATCCTCTTTCTACTGATTAGATTTTCAGAAATTGTTCTCTCTCTCAAGACTTCTTCGCTCTCCTGATAACCTAATCAAGATATTTCTGAAAACATATTTGAGATTTTGGTCTGGAAAACAAATCCAAGTTTTGGTGATATCAATGTTCGAGATGGGTTTTTGATTAAAGTTTTGATTTTTAAGATGTGTTTTTCATTTACATCGAAGAGGAGTGTATAAACAGATATTTCGTTGATCGATTCATTGCTTGTTTATGTTAAAGAATTGATTGCCGGTGGTGTTGCTGGTGCCTTTGCTAAAACTATTGTTGCCCCATTAGAACGCATTAAGATTCTCTTGCAGGTAATTAGGTCAATTAAGATTTTTGTGTAATTGTTGATTTGAAAAAAATTGTGATCTTTTTATCATTTTTTGGGGAATTTATAGACTAGAACAGAAGGGTTTCATTCAGTTGGTGTGTATATCACCACTGCAATAACGAAATCGTAACTTAAGGTTTTTATTTGTTTCATGCGGATGGAATATCTGTCATCCAAATTTATTCCTTTTGCATTGTTGGCCATTTTATCGATCCTACAAGTAGCAGTTGGAATTAGATTTGTGACTGACCAGGGAGGAATGCTTTTCTCATTCGGTTCCATATGAAGGAGATACTGTCCATGTTTCTTTTGTTGTGACTAAAGATGAGGGATGGCATTACAGTGAAGATGGTGTAGATCTAGTTGTAAGTATTGTCTATCCTCAAGAAGTATTTCATGAGTTTGTCAAGTTTCTTACTTTTGCTTTATCTTTTTCCTTCCTCCTTTTGCTTCTAGTGGTTACAAGGTTCTAATTAAATAAAAGCACTACTTAATATTTACCCTGTACATAGGAACAGGAAATATAAAACATGGCATCCAGTTATGAAACTCTTTATGAAAATACTATGACAAGAATGCATTAGAAGTTGTATGATTGAACTTGCTATTAAAAGCCCAAATACCTGGAGTTGATGGATTTTGTCGGAATTCTTGTCGCGTGGTGATCTTGTTCATTAGGAATAGTAAATAGCAGACGCTTTTTGGTTCTCAGCATTCTTTAGGGGTGGGGAGGTGTTCATCTGTGCATCCTGAACAAGTACACTCCTGTTATACAAAGAATAGCAATTTGTATTGTTTTGTGGGTAATATCTGGTCTTGTTAGTATTTAATCTACTGTATATGTGTATAGATATCTGTTCTTTGATACATAGTACATCTTGAAGAAGTGCTTGCATTTATCATAGCTGCGGAAAGTTGAGCTCGTTAGAACCAAACTTGTCTGAGGTTTGTACTTAGTCGCAATGAAGATCCAAACTGAAAATCTTAGGCTGCAAGGCCCAAATCAGAAAAGGCTTGCATAGACGTTTGTTGTAGATGTAAGAGTGAAGGTTTTGAAGAATGCACACTTGTCCACACTTTAAATTATTTTTAGGTGCTCATATACTTCATGTTGTCTGATTGTTTTCCCTCTTACGCTCAGATGCTCCTATGTTTCATGTTGTCTACCCTGTTAACCAGTTGCCCCAATGTGTTTTGAGCATAAATAGCGTCGCCTGTTGTTGATATGATCATGTTAGACTGGATGGCGAACCCTTTGATTGGCTATGGGGAATGTGTTAATTATTTTCTTGTTCAGCCAAAGTGATTTTTCATATAGGATTGTTGTAAAAGAGCTTGAGTTTTATTTTTGGTTCCTGTGATTGGGGAATATACTCATTTGTTGGGTTATTATTCTGCTATGCTGTAAATGAATTACCATTTAAGCATATTATTGATATTGTAGGTTAAAGGACCAACTGAAGAACAAATTCATGACGCTCGTGATAAAACAAGTGAAATGTTTGAGTTTGTGGCTCACAAGAAAGGGGTCCATATATTATGCTTCACAAACAAGTCTCCTTATCATGAAACCCTAGACTTCGATATTCATGTCGGACATTTAACATACTTTGAACTGCACGATAAAGATGGTAGCATGTTCCCCTTCTCTTTTTTTTGTGGATTGTCTTTTGTGGTGAAACTCTTTAATATTTTCTTGTACTAATATATACGAATATAAGCAGAGCACTTCAACCCTTTGCTGGAACAAATTTCTAAATTAGAGGAAGCTCTTTACAACATCCAGTTTGAACAGCATTGGTTAGAAGCTACAACTGATCGTCAAGCACTAGGTATGAAATTTCACTTACAAGAGAATTATTGCTCTTCATGATAATGCTTATGCTAGTGCTATACCACTACCACCTACAGTTGCTATTTTTTTTCCCTAAAAATGCACACTTGTCCACACTTTAGATATTCTTTATAGATTAATCTTGCTTTTGGTTTCTCATATCAAACAGATATAAGATATTTGTACTAGTTGACCAAAATAAGTAGTAAACCATATAAAAGAATGACCAAAGTAAGTAGTAAACCATATAAAATAATATGTGAGTACTCAGAGAAGGCACTCAGATTCAGATTGAACCTTTTTGGATTCTATAAGTAAGTCATAATGTGCTACATTGCTTTATGAATTCTTTCGTGATTTCTTCACTTACCTGTTAGATTTAGCTCGAACCAAGCTTGCTTGTCAGGTAACCACGACTAAAAACTAATGCTTTCGTTTGTAGGTTACAAGTTCTAAAGAGAGTATAGGGCATGGTTCGCATAGCTTACATTCTCATCCTGATTATTTTGGGTTAAAAGATATGTCTTTAAGAGTGTATAAGGGAAGGTTGGAATGCTTGCGCTGTATCGAGGTGTAGGTATGTGTATATCCATTGTATGTGTATATCCATTTTTCTGATAATGAGTTAAGTTTTAGCTATTTTTTTGCAAATATTCTGCTAAACATGGAAAGAAATTAGGTAGAAGTGTCAATACCTATTGTTTGAGCATGTATCCTCCATGTACTTTTCCCAATTATTACTCCTCAATAGATGAATGAAGTTACAGAAACAAGTTGTGCAGAGTATCTTCACAGAACACAGTGTGCAGACTTTATCCACGGTCACAGAACACAGTGTGCAGACTTACTCCATAGCATACAGGGGTCCCAATGGAGTCCCAATTCTTATGGTTTATCTATCTCAACTGTTGCTGTCAAAGTATTGTTTTTTTCCTCTTATGAGGTGTTATACCTCTTGTGTTCTTCTGCAATTGATTTGATCATGCAAAGTACTATTGGCATTAAAGCTCCTACACCAAATAGTCCACTACAGTCGGCCTTGGTTTGCATCTTACCTTCTATCTACTAATATCCCTACTGTAACAGCTCATTAGGGCATTATTCCTGCTACAGAGGCACTGCCGGATCTCAGCTGAAGCATGTCAGAGATGTTGTCCCTTGTTTTACATGGTCAAACTTTTGGATGACAAACAATTGTGTGGCATGGGAAGGTGACACCAATCATCTAGCACATGAAAGAGTGTGTTGCATGTGTCGAAACCAGTTGAAGAAATAAAATTTGGAAAAGGTTTTCTTTCTTTTTCTTTTTTTACCTGCCAATCTTCCCTGTGGAAAGTGGTGTTGACCAGCTTGCTGCTGGAACCACTAATTCAAGGTAACATACCCTAGCTTGTGATGTTTGTTAATGAACTTATTAAGGTATCTTTTCTTGTTCGTTTTTCCGGTAAACAATGTAAAATTTAGCATTTACTGTTAATGACAGATTATCAAGTTAATATAGCCTAGCTTGTGAAGTTGTTAATACTTGTTATAGCTGAGTGGCCTTGTTGATAATTCAGGTGACTGTTCGCATACTACAGGTTACGGCTACTGGAAATAATTATAGTCCACAAAAGTTGAATCTAGTTTGATTGATCTCATCTATTTATGGAAAAAAAAGATCAGTTTGAGATCAGCGCGCCCACTAATGTTTGTACATACTGTTCAAATATATACCACTTCTGGTTACCCTATCGTCAGATCCAGCCTTTAATGATCGACTGAATCTAACTAGGCGTTGATGAAAACTCATTCAGAGAGACAGAGCAGGGATCAATTCAATAGAACGGTTTGGTCAAACGCAAGTTGCCTTATCTTAGAGGGCATGACCCTTTGTGCAGTTATTTGAGACATTCTTTTTACATTTTACAGTCTCTCTTCAACAAAAAAAAAATTACAGTCTCTTATAGTGTTTTATCCTGTTAGCTTCACATATTCCAGGACTGATTTTGAGGCTAGAAAACTGATTCAGCAAGCCTACAATTCTGTCCCTGATGATGTGTAAAATTGAGAAAACAACTCCCTAAAAACAGCCAAAAACATCTTAAATCGCAAATTTGTTTGCCTGATAGACAGCCTACATATAGACAACCAATTTCCCATGTTATTCTCTTCTATTCAGTGACTGTTGTTTCTCTTTCATCAAAAATTGAATTTGTATTTTGTGTTTCTCAAACAATTTGTATTTATTGCAAAAGTAAATATTACAATTTTATTACATGGTTCACATGCATACGCATAGAGGATTTTTCAAACACAGCAACCTCTTCCACATAGAGCCAGTATTACCATAATCCAGATAATTCTAACAAGCTTATTACAAGTCTATCAACAACATTGCTAAAAAATATCCAAACGAATTTGAATTTACTGCAGCTCTTAAAAGTTAGGATCTTAGTTGCATGTGGAAGATTTTAGCCGATCCCTGTACTTGGTCAATCTCCACGTTCGAATATAGAAGGGTATCTCTTGTGATTTGGCATATTGAATAGAAAGAACATCTACAAAACAAAACACGGCAGAAGTATGAATATCATGTTCGCAGTAACATCTATCACATTATAAAGATGAATTTATCACTTCAATAGGAGCTAAAAAGGATCTTCGCTGGTTTTCAAGGAGGTTATTGTTATCTGCACCAAATAACAATAAAGTGTGCAGCTATTATCCACAATGTTCTTTATAGTGTGCAACTATTATCCACATGATAGTAAATAGCACAAAACCACATGATAAGAGTGTCTCTATCAATCAAGTAAAATGCACAACAATGAGTACTAAAACTACAGGCTATAATGCAATAGCAAGGCAACAATGGTCTATCTTCGCTATAGCAAAGGGCATCTACAGCATCCTTCTTAACTTCATCGTTTTTTTTATGCAACTGAAACATAAGTAACTGCAGAAGTTTATTATTATTATCTGCACCAAATAGTAAATGTCTTCTGAAAAAATTGTTAGCACGCGCCAAGCAGCAAAGCACATCTACAACATCCTTCCATGTGTGTCAAATCTAGTACAGACTATTTTACATATGTATATACTACTTTTTAGTACAACATGTTGGTGACTACATGCTAGTGATGATCCAAATGTTGTCTTTGAATTTATCTAACTAGTTAGATATAGGCACATGCTACACATAGAAAGTGTGAAAAGTTGACAAAATTGATTAAACTAAGCATTAGGCAACATTAACAATCTAATGTGACAGCATAGGTGCTTCTCAAAAAACAGAAAATAGATTCATTAAAACCACCACGATCTACACAAGAACTTCACATTATTCAGTGGGAACAGATGTAATACCAAGTAATAAGTTCTTTACAGAACTATAAAATTTCATTCGAGCTCTGCATTTCTCTTAAGCATTTGTAAAAACAGTTGAGAAATTCACAAATTAGATGGACCAATAGAGTGGATTTAGAACATCACCTGAAAAAGTCGAGAAGTGTTCCCATTTACCAATTCATCACAGCCAAGGAGCTGAGCAAGTGTAGTCTTTCCAATCCTGCCATTAGCCCGAAATTCAGAACTTAGAGATTTAGAAAATAGCAACACATAAACATTGATAAAATACTATTAAAGTGAAATTTCTTTATTCTTTTTTCCCTATTAGGCGTGTAAAATATGCTCAAGGTCAAGTTTCTACATAAATTTTTACTGTCGACGCAAAGGAAAACTCGGTACATATCCTAATGATTTACAGAAATCCCATCTTTTCAACAACTTGAGTTCAAAGCAGAAAACGTGCCAGGAAAGATTGTTTAACCTCATAAGGTTCGTCATTATTTTTCTGCCCAAGTCCTGACCATTTTCCTGGGATTGTGCTTGCAGTACCCAAGTCTAAAACGTTAATCCCCTTATCAATATCATATTCAGCAGTAGCAAGTATGGTCTGACCTGCCTTTACTTTTACCAATAGTCATGCTAAAGTCCTGACCATTTTGATGAAAAAAAGGTAACACACTACGAGTTAACAAAGACTAAAAGATGTGTAGCATATATATACAATCTCCTAAAATATAATAGACTAGTTGTACCTAGCCCTTATCAGAGCGACATCAGTACATTGAGGATTAGAAAGGAACCCGTATGATCCCCCACTATGCTTAGACCCGACAATCGATATTAAAAAGCTCTATTCCGACAGGCTACGGGAGTCAAATCTCTCCCAGCTCTTTGTCATGTCTTTCAGAACATCTACACCAAACAAAGTTTTTGCTGTAAAATGAGAATGGGAAAAAACTAGCAACTACGGGAAACATGTCTTAAAAGTGGCAATATTATCCCCTGCTAACATGTTTAGAAAATACCAGGGAGTAGCTACTACTTCACTACATTAGACCTATGATATATTATGACTTACTTTCGAGGATAAGGTTCTATAAGCCAAGTGCACCAGGTAGCTAACTAAAAACCTTTCTTTGATGATTGCCCGTAATTCATGTCCAGTATAGCATGAGAGTCATGATAGGGGTGGCCTTAATCTGTTCTACTACAGTATTAGGAAGATACTGGTAAATTTGTTAAAGATTCCACTCTCCAAGATGCATGTCAATTAAGTCCTTAACTATTAAATGTTGCATATGCTAAGACACAAAATTAACTGAAGAATGCAAAAGAACCTTCCCTAACCAAAGGTGATTTCATACATTAACGTGATTACCAGAACCAAAAAACCATTTAAGATTAGTCTTAAGGATTTCTTTGTCCCTAACTATCCAGTGTAACAATTTGTTATACGAAACTAAAATGAAAATGAAAAAAAAACACTCACAATCTCCCTTCAGGTTTGTGGTTAGTGCAACCTCTATGGCAAAAGAACGGACTTGACCAGCATTCCCACACAAAGCATCGGCCAGCTCTGGACCCATGTGCGGAGAGAGGTTCCACAAGATTATTATTGAAGTGGAACGAATATTTGGTTGTATTGCTTTGATGAACTGAAACAAACTGACAAGATCACGACAGTCACGGTCAGTCTTAAATATTTGTACCTCGTAGCCACCTCAAGCTTAGATGATATTTTGTCGATCCACCCTGAAATTATTGAAATGTGAAGGAAATTTTATATTGGGGACCACAAATAAGAATGAGTACATGTATTGGACATAGACATTTCAACATTCTGAAACAGAAGGCAGAAGATCAAGTACATTAGGATCTCAACATATATGTAACTGTATTCTATGTATGATATAGTTATAGTTTTACAAAATAACTTAGATTCGAAACACTAATTGTGTTATTCAAATTTTCTCGTCTTACAATGAGTACCGTAATAAAGGTAAGCCTAATAGTCGGTAAATAGAACTTTTATATTTGGATGAAGTTGGAAAAAAAAATCTCCAGATTTTACTTACAATTATTATCGTGAATTGTATTAAGCAGTAACCTTAGCTACACACGTGTTAAACATTGGATAAATGAATGAATTTAGTCATGCTACCTGAACAAACACTTCTATAACGCCTGGAACGCTAAACATACTTCGTTACAAACTACAAGTAGCATCAAAATTGGGGTGCGCTTACCTGTCCAGGCAGAAAAGCGTTTACTTGTCCAAGCAGAGAAGCAATACAGGCACCAGTATGGGCAAGAGGACCTTCTTTGCCTAGTGAAAGTCCACCTCCACCGGGGACATTGGAAAAGACTGTCCACAGAAGTTCAAATAACATTCCAATTATGACTCCATTAACATGCCCCCATTTGAGATATATACGCAGCGAGCATACAAACAGATCAAAATTGTATAACACTAAAATATATTCAAAAATGGAATACCCATAACATCTTCATTCGATGATTCCGACACAAAATATGCTCCCAAAGAGTAAATTATTTCAGCCTAATCTCAATTCACCATATAATAATTTCTTAAATCAACAGCCTCAATTCTTCTAACAATCACTTGTCACAAAAACCATCAATCCTCCTACCAATTACTCAAAAAAGAACCACATTTGAACATCAAAATCCAAAACCCAGGTTTTGATTTTCCTTCCTGAAACAAAAAACCCAAATTTCCAACAACAAATCCCCAATTAAACTCAACCCCCAAGTTCAATTTTCGTTTTCAATCCTTAAATATCCAAATTACTTAATATTTGTTTGATAAATTCAACAACATCTGGTTACCTCAACCATATCGAATATTCAAACAAAAAAAAGAAGCAAAGATTTTAAGGAAATATATACATTCTATTCCATAGGGTAAGAGAATCAAAACCCTAGATAATAACACACAGAAATAAAAACCTAATCATGAACAGAATTGAATAACTTGGATCTACGATGATTTCAATGCTCTCTCCTGAAAATAAAGTTCCCTGGTTGCCTCTCTTGAAGAGATTGAATGATGATTGTAACTAACAGAAGTTGAAGATGAAGCAAACAAATAAGAGAAATGAACAGGAATAGGAAGAAGAAGATGGGTGTGGTGTGCTCTGCGGAGGAAGAAGAAAAACCAGTTATGATGAGTAAAATGGAATCTTCTATTTGATTAAATGAAAAAATAGATAATCTAGACAGAGGATGATTAATACTAAGTATATCACTAATTGCCATATAACTTTTTAATAATAACGTATAAATATGCAAAGTCGGGACATCACAAAATTAATGTCCCGACACCGAAAACTATATTTTATGCCTATGTTCCCAACATTTATACGGTGTCCACATGTGTTATCCCAACATCCACGTGCGACACAGTTAAATAATAAAAATATAATAACCATAACTGTAAAAAATAATAATAATAAAAAATAAAAATATTGGGTACGGACAGGACAAAATAGGTCATAAAATAAAAAGAAAAGGGCTGAAAAGTCCAAATACCAAAATACATTTAATTTTGGTCAACTTGGCATACAATACATAGTTTTCACCCAGTTATTGAAATCAATATTACTTTCGGTCAAACACCCACTCTTACTATGTGGCAAGAACTTGAGAAAATTCCGTGTGTTGGAGTCTAACTGAGCCCCTTGGCTTGTTGAGTTCTTAGACAATGGAAGATAAAACTACCATCCACATCGGTTTTGAATCCTCCTATTTTTGGAGGAACTCTATTCCTATTCCCTCTTCATCATTTCTATTTGCCAAATATGGGAACGGAATCCAAACACGCTGCAACTGGACCATATTAAGACTGTGTAATGTGTTTCTACCCCAAGTAAATGAACACAGAGGCTTCCTAAACCTGGACGCGAGTTCTAACACTCATTTATGTCGGAAAATAAGAGCAAAACAATAATTTACGTCATAAATTCTGAAAACGCGGATGGATGGATGGAGTGAAGCACTTTTGTTTAGATAAGAAAAAGAGACACAAAAAATTTGTTAACGAAGAGGAATAGATCAGGATACCAAAAAACAGAGCAAAAGAGCAAAAATTTGTCTCATTGTATCTCTAACTATATTTTCTGCTTTGCTCCTCATCTTAGTGTAATTGGTTATTTCAGACAGCAAACGTGAATCGATAACCTCTTGGATACACTCTGGCAACTCATGCATATTAGAGAAGTTATGAATGTTCATACCATCCTTGAACATATCATCTGTTGGCCTCTTTCTTGTAAACATCTCTAGCAAAAGAATCCCATAGCTATACACATCACCTTGTCTTGACACTTCAGTGCCCATTCCATATTCTGAATAAACAAAAACAAAGATTACACCCCAATAACAAAATGTAATTAATTCTAATTGAACTACCATGGATATAAAACAATTGCTAATAAGTTTTTTTATTTTTTACCTGGAGGAACATAACCGACCGAGCCCTTTATTGCAATTGAGCTTGCGTCTTGTTCATTCAGCTGTCTATAATTACTAGAGGGATTAAAAAGGAACTTAGCCAAACCAAAATCACCCACACGGGCAATTAAATCATCATCAAGAAGGACATTACTTGGCTTAACATCACAATGCACAATTGGTGGTTGAGAATCATTGTGTAGATAATTTAATGCAGAAGCAACATCGACTGCCATGCCCAGTCTTCTTTCTAATTTCAGATACTTCTCTTGTAGCTGATTTTTATTGTTAGCATCAGTGTCGGTCGGGTGCAACCAATTCTCTAGACTCCCATTTACCATGAATTCAAAAACTAGAGCTTTGAAAGGATTACCCTTAAAATCAATACTCGAACAACAAGTTACGATCTTGAGTAAATTTCAATGTCTAACTTTCCTCAAGTCATCACATTCGGCTATGAAACTTTTGGTTGCACCTCTTTGTTTAAGGTGTAGAACCTTCACTGCAACAGGTTTTGATTCATCTTGTTGAAGAATTCCCTTATACACAGAACCAAAACTTCCAACACCAAGCAAGTTGGTTGAATCATTAAATCCATTGGTAGCTTTAAGAAGCTCATTGTAAGAAACTCCTATGTATCGGTTGCCTACTTCTAAAGTTGTCAAAGATATTTTTGTTTTCGACTTCCTTCTCGAATACATATAGAGGGAAAACACAATCAAAGTTAAAAGTAAAACCGCAATAACTATGCTGATTATAATCACTTTGACAAGCTTTGATTTCCTCTGTTTCCACTCCATACTGGGATTTATTGGGACGGAACAATTTGTTAAACAATTAAGTGTAAATTGTGATAGTTGTTAGTTGTTGACTCATGAATGGTTGGGATTCACCTATTAAAAAGTCTCATTTACCCCTGAACCACATCTCCTTTGTGCAAGGTCGGTTTCCCAACAACTGAAAACACTGAACCCTATAACTTGGGAACCCTGAACCCTAATACTTGGGAATGATGCACCCCATGAATTAAAAAACCTGAACTCTGAACTTGCGAATGATGAACCCTTTGGGGGAATGATGTAACGAACCTGAAAATGGTGAAACGATCCTGAACCGAGATCAATAAACCTTAATAATGATGAAAAAGGTCTACGTGGAAATGAGTAAATAAGTAAAAATATAATGGGACTTAACCAAGATGAATGAATAGGTGGAAATATGCCTATATTTGAAAAGTGGAAAAAACCGGGCTATTTTTGTAAACTGAGTTTCGAATAAGCCTATTTCTCGATTTCTCATTTTATAAAGATTTTCGGTTACTGAAAATGTGACAAAGAAAAAATAAAATTTTACATGGATGTCTGGACGACAACGTCCCTTTTCACAGATTAAAGTTGATCAACATAAACCAGAAAGCACATCAGATTTCAAACCTCAATTATAAAGTAAATACTTTACCGCTATAATGAGTTGTTTAGTGTTTCTCGAGAAGTTATTGTAAAGTCTATTATTTCTCTCTTTCCATAAACTTCACCAAATAACAAATGGAAAGAGCGACCAAATTCCCTTGATTTTTTATTTTTTTTCATCGAACCCCACTCCATCCCAAATATGGTACTTCCAACATTACTCGCAAAAGTCCAACTAACGCCAAAACTTTTAAGAAATAAGTCCATACCTCAACTACAGTTTCACAATGTAAGGATAAGTGCTCGCTGGGTTATGTAGAGTTTCCACATAGTAAAAATTTCGGTTCTTGAATCGAACCTGCATTAAAATGATAAACAAGGATAGGTGCTCCATCGTAACATAAAGTCCACACAAAAAAGGAAACCATTAATACGACTTTAGCATTCTAGAGTTGTTTATCAGGAAAGGATAGTAGGCCCGCAGTTTCCATAGATTGATAAAAGTCAGCTACCAAAAATTCATCACTATATCTCCAAGTTCTAGCGTCTTCATGAGCAGATTAAATAGTTTGAAAAGTCGTCAATCAATTTCAGAAACTGAATTACCTCTAGTAGGTCAGAAGATTCCGCGACACGTGACTGGCACAATACGGGAACAGCACGTTAGCTTAATGTTACCCCTAGTAGCTCGTAGAATATTTTATGTTGGTCCTCTAACGTTTTAATTCTGGAAATGACATTGAGTTGATCATGTCTAGTATCACGACCGTCTACCTCTTCTTGTAACTTTCCAAGTTCTTGTTTGAGTTCCTCAATTTCCCTCTGAAAAGTTTCCAAAGGTATTCTTACTCCACTTCATAAAAGACTCACCCAGCTGACTTAACTTAGAGAAAATGTTACCATCGCATCCCAAGTGTTAGTAAGGACATCCTGATAACTATTTTATGGTTTGCTGACTGACAACACCTATGGGATACTTGGACTTCTAAATGGGATATGTTATCTTAAATTACACATGTATCACTATTCAGGAAAAAATTGCCAAAAAGAAACGAAAAATGGAATGATTACCAAAAACAAATCCCCAAAATAATCCCGCAACATACAACCAACCTGATCCACTTTCTCCTTTACTAACCCTAATGTTGGGACGCTATCTGTTTTTTGTTCATCATCCCTATCGGTATAAATTTCGGGACAAAACATCGGCGTGTAGCACTGTTCCAAAAATATCGGGAAATAATAGATATACCAACCCCCCATTCCTACAATAATCCGGACTGAGAAAAGCAATGTGTCATTTTGCATGTATAGGTCTGCATGGTAGAGTCGGGATATCCCTTGGGAAACCAGTTGATCATTCTCGCATCTCCCAAAAAAAAAATATACACACATCTAGTCTATAATAAAGCCTGTAGAAAATATGATATCAAAGACTTAATGAAAGAACACAAGACAAGATAATAAACAATACTTCTCTTAATCGATGCAATTCAACTCATGGCTCAACATCCTATTTATAACTTTAACAAATTTGACGACTACTCAATCAACTTTCTTAACAAAGATAAAACTCTAACAAAGACTCTTATAGAATATTCTTACGTAAACAAACTCTAAAAGCAGTATAACTTGCAACTCAAGTTTACTTCAAAACAAAGCTACACCACCGTACACCGTGTCAACCATACTTGTTGATCCATGCACATCGTGTCAACAACACTTGTTGATCCACTCAAACTGTGTCAACTATCATAGTTGATCCATACTGTTTTATTCAAGTTATCTTGGTTTAACCTCAAAAAAGCCTACTTGTATTCCGTGCTGGTAACTTGTTTTCTGAGTATTTGTCATATATCATATATGTATCTTGTTATGTTTGTGTCTCTGTGCGCGTTTCAATGTTATCTTTATAGATCTGTCTTGCTTTATATAGGTCTTCCGTATTATGTAGGCAAGAGGATGTTTGCAGTAAAGGTGTAAATTGGGTTGGGCCAGCACGTTTATGGCACAAGACGGCACGTTAATATTCGAGCACATCACGGCGCAACACGTGGCCGGCACAGTACGGGCATAACACGTTAGCTTAATGTGTTGTGATGTGCTAGACAAATAGGCACCAGCACGGAACACGAGGAAAGCACGTTAAATCGTGCATAAAAAAACTACACAATATATTACATTTGATGCATGTTTCACAAAAGAATCATTTATTTAACCAAATTTTAATATTTTATTTTCGTTATGCTAATTTATTTCCATAATAATACATAAACTAATTAAAATATTTGAAAAATATTTACTTTGGAAAACATAAAATAAGTGTGCTAACGCCGCACTTTAATTTTCTGGCACTAACAACGATGTCACTTTGAACCCTTGAAGAGTGGGATTTGTTGATAGAGCAACCTATTTTTGCCGCACAGCATACTTAAAATTACAAAAAACCTAAGCTAATTCTAACTGAGAGTCAAAAACTAGTGGCCATTTGTCTCACTATGGCTCCGTCACTGGATCTTATAGATTATTCATGACGTGCTTGCATAATGTGGATTCCCTGCAGTTATAATCTTGCTAACTACGGTGTGTGAATGAATCTAGTGTCTTAGTCTATTTTTCCCGGTCTGTTTCTTTTTTTCTTCTACGGCTTCACCATATTTTTAGTTTTCAGTGTGCCTTACGGGATTCGAACCTGCTACCTTCTAATCGTACATGTATGCTTTTCTCACCCAAGGGGATTCCGAGGAATCCAGACCCTCATTTCATTTTCTTAGTCCCACACCGACAATACAGGGAAATAGACTCTAGTTTATAGTATGGGAAATTGGCAAACTGGACACGACCTTACTTGAACAGGATCTGTTCTATAGGCTCGTACCTCTGTATCCTTGAGTTCTAAGGAGACAGGAACCTAAATCTGGTTGATGAATCAGGACCGCACGATCAGAGCGTGATTAATGGTTTGCCGATCTATGATGTAGATTTGTGGCTGTGGATGATCGTTCTCAGCTTGCCTTTGGCCTGCTGTGATGGTCTTGCGGTTGTCTGACAGACTCCAAAAATCTTTTTGTTGGACTCAGCTGCCTGCTGTGATGATGGACTCCCAAAATTCTTTTGTTGGACTCAGCTGATGGGAAAATAAAATATGATTTGCCAGATATTATCATAGGGAAATCTGTCACCCCTGATGAAGAAGAGGAAGATGTCAGAACGGAGAAGCAGTGGACTTTGGAGCGAATAAGACGATAAATGTGAGATACGAAGGAAGGTTTTTTTTTTTTTTTTTTTTTTTTTTTTTTGTGTGTGATTATCAAAAAATGATGGAGATTCATAACATTTAGGTCTGTTTCATAACATTTAACCTTACATGAGAAAAAAAAAATCATCAACAAACAATACGAAATAATTCGATGCGTTAGAAAGTTAATGAACGAAACTTGATGAGATGACAGAACAAATTCCAGCCAGTAGTTTCAAATCTGTATTCCTCCTAGTCAATCGTGAATGTAACGATGAAGACATCGTCTTAGTTGCCTTCAAGCTATTGTTGGCAATGGTCTGCGGACTGAGCAGCAACAGCCGCGTAATGTTCAAGCTCATAAGTATCCGAATCCAAGTCGGCGAGGGCTGCTTCAAGTGCATTCTCTGCCTTTTTGTAACCAAGGCTACATTGTGTCAGACCCGTTACACCGTTAGGAGGCGCATTGTATCGATATTGAAGATTAGTAATGAAGGATAGTGTGTTCGTGGCGTTGGTGAGTGCTAAACGAAAAGAGATATAAGCGAGCGCAACTATATTAGCGTCTGAAGCACTAGGATCGGTGTATATGGCATCGACACAGAACTTAGGATTTGGGGTTTGATTGCAGATTGAATCCACTCGCTCGTTCGATTGTTCTCCTGCAGTGCTATTAAACAGAGAGATTATGATGATCAGAGGAAGGACGAAAACAACATTATGATTGCAATCACCCATTTGGGAGGAGTACTCTTAAGAATTTTTTTTATTTTTTTATTTTATTTTTTTTTTGAAAGCACTCTTAATATATGTAAGTGCTTGAGCAACCAACACACCCAAATTAGTTCAGCAGCAGCATATATTAATACAGTTGGGGATTTAGAAATTTATTAATATATGAAGGTTATTAATTTTGAGAGGTATACCTAGAAATTGTATGTAAACTTGAATTAACACGCCAAAGCATGAGAAGGAATAATTTTGGTTTATAGTAATTTTATTTAATAATTACTATAAACTTTGATAAGACATAAACTACAAATGTAGAACAGTCTCCCAATTAAATAGAACTTGATTCATAGTAAACCCTTTAAAAACATCTTTCTCAAACAACCATAAAATAAGATTCTGTTTAATGATCAAGCAAAGCTCATCCACATCCATAGACCTTCCACCAACTTACGCAAGATAAAGGACACTTTGAATTCAGTTTTGGGAAGGCTAAATCTACGGCTGTAAAATGATTAGCTTAATTAACTTTCAATAATAAATGTTCTATTGATATATTTTCGTAATAAATATTTCTTTAATTAATCAAATAAATATATTTTTATTAATACAGTATATAATAGATTTATTTTATATTAAATCAGTAGGAATTAATGGTGGTTGTGATGGTGGTCGGGGGTGGTGGATCGGCGGTGGGGATAATGGTGGTGGGTGTTGGTGAGAATGGTTGAGTGGTGACGATAATGGTGGTAGTGATGAAAGGAGTAGTGGTAGTGGGATGAGAAGGTGTCCTAAGGTAGATAAATTATTTAGTTACCCCTGGTTAAAAAAAATTTATTTGATTTTTTTTTTCCTTTTATTCCGTTAGTATCTAATAAATTTTAAGGAAGAGTAAATTACAAACTTTTGGTTGGCAATCTAGCAACAAGCTGGTCTCCAACTCCCTTTTGAATAAAAAATAAATACTAAATGCCAGATTATTTTAGGGAAAAGATACATCAACAACTGTGGTTTTAAGATTTGTCGAGTCGGGGCAGGAAAGAAGATGAAACCTATAAAAAAAATTGACCCTATACAAGGATACATGCGAATCAATTGTAATTGATTTAGTTTCTCATTTCTCTCTCTATTCCCATTTTGTCATGATTTCTGTTTTTGCCATTTGTCCTCGACTTCATGTGATTATGCATGCTAGAGAAATAGTTCATGGTAATATGTAAGGAGAGAAGATAAGTAGAAAAGAAACGAAATGGATCAAGAATTACAGATTATTAAACTTTAAGAAAATCAATAAACACAAATCTATGTAAATTTGGAATAATTTCTATCAACAAAGGGAGAAAAGTAATTCTTGAAGCTAACGGATTTTGTAAGATTAATCTGATTGATAGACAACTTACGCAAGATAAAGGACACTCTGGATTCAGTCTTGGGAAAACTAAATCTACAGATGTAAAATGATTAACTTAATTAACTTTCAATAATAAATGTTTTGTTGATATATATTTCATAATAAAATGTTTCTTTAATTAATCAAATAAACATATTTTTTCATTAGTACAGTACATAATAAATTTATTTTATATTAAATCAGTAGTCATTAATGGTGGTTGTGATGGTGGGCGGGGTGGTGGATCGGCGGTGGGGATAATGGTGGTGGTGGTTTTGAGAATGGTTGAATAATGACGATGATGGTGGTGGTGATGAAAGAAGTATTAGTAGTGGGATGAGAAGGTGTCCTAAGGTAGATAAATTATTGGGCCGACCGACCGAAGCGAGAGATGACCTTTATATGGCCATTTTTTTGTAAATTGTAAGTCATCAATTGACACAAAAAGATTGGATTTGGTGTCCATGGTTGGTCTTTTTCACTTGACACAATTATCCTCCCTTTTAGTCTAATTACTAAAACTCGTTATGTATCGTGTTACATACGGACATTCAATTCGCCCAGGCGGCCTTCTGAATGAAGTAGGCTTGTAGATAGGACTTGGCAGCATTAGAATTGGAATGGGCGGCATTGGAATTGGCGGTGTAAAGATTGAAATTGGCGGCGTTGGACTTGGGCTTGGACTTTCGTCCCTTGGCGGCGTTCTGCTTAAAGTGGTCATAGCCATAGGGCCCTTATCAATTGGACTTGGAGGTATGGGTCGGATCTTTTTCGACTGATCCGAAGGTGTCTATATGTTGGACCAGGGGGGCTTTTGATTGTAATGGGCTTGTAGATAGGACCTGGTGGCCTTTTAGGCTGGTAAGTTGGAGGGAAGACAATTAAATTAGAACCGTTTTTTTGGAGACTACTGAAAAATGGAGGGGGACTATTTTGTGATAGGAATGTCTACCCTATACTTATAAGGGGTGTCCTAAAGTGTGGAAATGACTAACCTACCCTTAACCTAATTTAATTTAAAACCAACCTAATAACCACCTATATATATATAACCACCACCTCCTGCAACCACCGCCGCCCATCACCTACCACCTCCAACTACCACCACCACCAACCACCACCACCTCTATGTATATAGCTTAATTTAAATCATTAACGAAGATATTCTCACAAACCCATTACTTGTCATTCGTTTTTGGTTGAAGAAATGAGAAGTAATCATCAAAATGAGTTGAAAATGAAAGTTGCAGAGAGAAGTTCGGCTAGGAATTATGTGAAACAGTTTGTCGAACTAGCCGAACTCAGCTTTAATGGAGTTTTTTCTTTCAGAAAAAAGTTCGGTTACCTCGCAAAAAAAAATTCCCAATCGAACTTTTAGTTCGGTCACGTCGCAACTTTTTTTCGTTTTTTACCTAGCCAAATTTTTAGTTCGGTTTTGTCGCAATTTTTTCTACAAACCGAACTCTTTTCTTAAAACCTATATATTGAGTTCGGTTACGTCGAGAAAAAAATTCCCAGTCGAACTTTTAGTTCGGTTACGTCGCAACTTTCTTTTTCCTAGCCGAACTTTTCTCTGAAAGCAAAAACTCCATTAAAGCTGAGTTCGGCTACCTGTGTCTTCAGACCCATTAGCCGAACTACACTTGCAGATGAGTTTTGTTACCTGTTCTTCAGATGTCGTAATCGAACTTCATTTCCATGGTCGAAATCAGTTTATCTCATTTTTTCGAAAGTTTATGTCAATTCAAGCAACATTAACTAAATTTGAAGTATACCTAAGTACCAAAAACCCTCATTTCGAAATCAACCATCTTACAAAAAAAAACAAAACCCCCTTCTTCTCAAAAATTATTCTTTTAAAAACATTCAGCTAATTAATATAACCTCACTAATCAATCATTACATTAACACTAATTAATCATTACACTAACTAATTTAATCACCAAGGGCAAATTTGGTATAAGAAAGAAACAAAGTTAAGGGGTGGCTCAAATTTACTTCAAATATCCACCCCAAAATAGAAGAGTAGTCCCCCACCTTTTGATTGTAATGGGCTTGTAGATAGGACCTGGTGGCCTTTTAGGCTGGTAAGTTGGAGGGAAGACAATTAAATTACGCTTGTAAACTCCAGTGGAAGATGCGGGTGATTTTTTCCGATAGACCGGAGAGGATGGTGGAGGTGATTCATCCTTAATAAGAGTAGGTGGTGATGGTGATTTGTACTTATACACTGGAGTTGGTGGTGATAATTTGTTCTTAAGAATTATAGTAGGAGGTGGTGGAAATTTGTGCTTACAAACAGTAATAAGAGGTGCCGGTGACTTGTGAACTGGAGTGGATTGTGGAGGTGGTTTATTCTTGTCCGCTGGTGCAGGTTTGTGAACTACTGGAGACGACTTCTTCTTGTAACCTGGAGTTGGAGGTTGGGGTGATGACTTGTGCACTGGGGTTGAGGGTGGTGGTGAGTTTGCATAATAGATACTCTCGCCTATGATTTGAAAAGGGAAACTTAGAGACATCGTTTAAAGTTTCCTGGTGATAACAGGACTTGCTAGTTAGTATACGCATCCACACGTTGTAATGACTAACGAGTGTTAGCGTGCCGAGAAAACGTTAAGAGCCTGTTTTGTACAATTTTTAAAAACAGTTTTCAAAAATAATTTTATATTGTTTTGAAAACACACTTTTTTTTTCCTTGTTTTCATTTTCTAAAAATTGTTTGGTAGGATAAAAACTGTTTTTGAAAACCAAGGAAAATCAACTAAATCAAGTCAAATGTAGAGACTCGTCTAAGAGATAGTGATACTGGCTATGACTCACTTGCAGTCATTCCCCCGATCTCTTACTTTGTTCTGAAAAGAAAAGAAGGAACCAAAAAAGAAAAAAGAGAAAACACGGTAAACAATAATTTATTGTTTTCATTTTTTTGTTTTCCAAAAACAGAAAACAAATAGAAAACATTTTCTGAAAATGTCCCTACCAAACGCGTTTTCTCCTGTTTTCTGATTTCTCTATTTTTAAAAACATAAAACTGTTTTTGAAAACTGTACCAAAATGCTCTATGTTTTGATACGAATGGTTATAGCTAATTCTTAAAAAAAATATAAAAAGTTATAGCTAATTCTACCCAGCTTTAAAGACTAGCTTTTTGCACTATATAAAAGATACGTGGAGGCATACTACCTCCGTTTCAAAATAATAGGCAGGTTTGTGTGTAAATTTACTCCAGAATAAAAGTAATATTGGTGGAGCTTACCCTCCCTCCTATTGACTGGTGAGCGTAGCCGCGCGCTCTCATTGGCTCGGAGAAAAACCATTCGTATTCGTCGGATGGTTTCGTGAAATATAGTGCGTTGATCTGACAACGTGCAGTGTAGACTGGGTAGGTGGTTGGTACACACCTGACGGACGGTCCACATTATTTGATATGTCTGACCGCAAGATGGCCAAGATCTTTGATTGGACGGCCTAAAATTATTGCGTATAATTACACCTTGTTTACATGATTTTTTTTTAAATCATGACATTCGAATTTTTCTAAACAAATTACTATATTAATTTTGCGTATTTATGATAAGAATCAAAAAAAATATAAAATATTCCTATATTAATTTCGGATATTTATGATAAAAATCTAAAAAATTGAGTAAACATGTTTATGCAGTGGTGGTGGTGGTTGTTGTTGGTCTACTTTGTTGGTCTCCTTTGAGGCCACTATAATGGCTAAATAGAAATCCGTCGCTGCATTGATTCCTCCTCCTCGTGATGTAGTGCCTCTTGATCAGTTTGCATATTGCAGCAATAGATTAAGGGTTCAATCGACAATACCATAAAGCTTTTAGGGACGTTTAAAAAATAAAATCTTTAAAGATGATAAAATATCTTTAATTTCCGGATTTAGAGAAATGATAGAGATCGGACGGTAGTTAAGCACGAGTTCATTTAGGCTGTCACGCGCGTATCCGCATGACAGCACGACTCGGAATTAAACAATAACATCTAAAAATTATTGTTTTGGACATAGTTTCAAAATAAAATCTGATTTTCTTGTATTGATAAAAAATACACCATATTTTAATGACGTGATATTTTTAAATAATTATTTGGTAGAAAATCTTTAAATTAATATTTACAAGAACCTAACACACGTGCTTTGCACGTGCCCGAATAGGTGTGATTCAGTAAAGCGGTGCCTACTTAAGTTAGTGGTGAAGGCCTGGCACAAATGAAAACAAACTGATAAGTTAGTTGTACATCTCACGTGGCGTACTGTGAACCATTTATACATCAAACTGATGTGTAAAGAGAACAACAAAGTAATCACTATTTGTTTTCTCCCCATCACGTGGAAAGGTCAGATGTTTGAAGATTAAAGTATATATTTAGGCTTAAATTACCATGCTACCCTCAAATAATTTTTCTCTGAGTAACTCCAAAAACATGGAAACAGGGGCAAATTTGGATTTCCAAATTTTGCAGCTTCAAATTACTGTGGATGAATAGTGCCTAAGTGGTGTTGGCTTTATAATAGTTATAGATATCATCTTAGAGGTCTTAAACATTTGGCAGTCCTAAAATTTTGAAATAATTTATGCTAAAATAATATTTGACGGTTTACTTAGGGTAAAAGAAAAACAAAAAAAACCTAGCTTTAATTTTTTTGCTTCTCTTCTTTTGTTTCCTCTAGAACTCTATTTATATGTATTTGTTTTAGTAATTCTTATTTGATTTTCATCACAATTGTCATGTCTACTTTAATGCATTTTCTTTATTCTTTTTACTGATTTAAAACTATTTATCTGTTTCTTGCAGAAATGTGAAATTGTGGCAATTTAATAAAAATGGAAATCAATGGAAAGATAGAGGAGTTGAAGCTTTTTTAAACATAAAGAGATGGAGAAAATTCGGTTGGTAATGAGACAACCTACGAGTTTTGGGAAATAGTATGTCAATTGATAACATCGCTGGTGATTATATTCTTTCAATAATAGAATCATTTAAAAACATTCTTTGGTTGTCACTCGAGTTAACTATGTGAGCTTCTCAACTACGACAGCACGGGCTAGAAAAAATCAAAAATACTTTACTTACAGAAGTAATCAAAAGATAAATACTTTATTATCATTTTTCCGATCCTTTTCTTCTTTTTTTGTAAAATAACTGATAAATGTCGGTTCTTTTTAATCACTCATTCAGGCCATCGTTTGAAGTTGTTTCAAGTAGATGTTTGCAAAAAAATTAACATTGTATAATATTTTTACTTTCCAAATCAGCAATTAATGCCCTATCAATAAGAGTCAATACTTGACATAATGGCCAATGTTATTTTCTTTTGCAATCTTTTTTATTCCTCTCTTTTCCTCCCTCTTTCTTACAATGTTTAGGGTTGTATTCTTTGATTATCCTTTTTTGGTTTGTTTTGCAAAAAACCATTCCAAGAAACAGCAGTTTTATACGTTGACTCCCAATAATCCCAGGATTGAATTATCCCTATATCATCGGGATTGATGCGTCGGAAATTTGGTCCTTGCTCTGTCTCGATAATAATCTTGAGAGAAAATACTGAGATACAAAGCAGTTTCCTTAAAGAAAAAAATTGCATATATGATTCAGAATGCAAGTATACGATTTCTGAAGAAAGATATATCAGTACATTTTCTTGATTACGACTTCCCGAATGATTCTTAACGCAAGTATATGATTTCCGGAAAAAGATATATCAGTGCATTTCCTTGATTACGACTTCTTCGACGGGGAGCAATTCATATGCATTGCACTATTTGGAGTTTGCAATCTATTGTATATTGATATCATGTTTCTTTTTAGTATCTCTAATATAACTAGGTACAGCTATATAACGAGTATGATTTTTTAACGAGCAATTGAGTTGGCTGCTTGATTCCTAATGCAAGTATATGATTTCCAAATAAAGATATATCAATGCATTTCCTTGATTACATCTTATTTAAAGGGAAGCACTTCATACGCTTTGCAGTATTTAGAATTGGAAATCTTGGTAAGACGGGAACATACCTAAGGTAATGCCATCACGATCACGAAAACGGATGATGTCCTGCCATAACAAGAGATATCCAGAATCAAGGTACTCACCATTGGCTAAGGTAAGAATCACTTGACCGAGATATTGCCCTACAAACAATGGTTAATAAACCTGGGGCAAGTGTAACCTAAACATGACACTATTACAAACACCAAGCCCATGAAGGCATCAGACCAAGGCGATAAGGGGAATGTGCTATGCCTAAAGCCCAACACCGTAAGAGATGCCCTATCCAATTAAGGAACTGATCACTCCTTGGCTTTGTCACCCATGGTTGGACTGATAGTATACATAAAAACCCCTCAGAACCATCAATATAAAAATATGATGCAGAAATAATGCAGCAAAAAAAAAACCTATCATATTAACAAGTACTTCCATTACAAGTAGTATTTGCCTCGAACATATGAGGACTTTTTAAACAAAAGTAATCATAATAACACCTCGTCAGGAGCATCTCACTCGGTATCCACCATAACCTCATAAGAAATCTGGAGCATCTATATCGCTCGAATGGGGCATCCGTGACTCTAATCTGGGATCTGCACCATCATCACGAACAAAACCAGCCTCGTGCAATCCCTCATCGCACGACACAAATGCCGACAGACGCTCAGATATAAAACAGGGGCAAGGTATATATACCTTAAAATATTAGGGCAGTATTTTATACCTCAGCATCCTCAGCAACTCGGGCGATCGGTAAGAAAGAACAATAGCTCACACAGATCATGGATCTTCGAGGGACACGACTCATCTCGCATTAACTAAAAACACAAGAATCTCTGTCACCTGTTGAATGGCAATCCACGCAGTAGTAGAAAGTGTTTCTAAGCTAAACAGTGTAGAAAATTGCACAAATATGAAGTATTCCCAAGCTAAAACCTTGTAAAGAAATACAACGGCAGATGGAAATCTTCAAGCAAAAAGACCAATCCACTAGCAGATAGACCAGTTTCTCTAAGCCATCAATGGTCTAAAGATGACAAACAAACAGATAGGTCTTTCTGATAAAACATCAGTGATTATCTAGAAACACGAACAAGAAGAACCCAAAAATCAAACAAGTGAGAGGGCATACCATCATGCTCAAGAAGACATAAATAAACACTTCGCCACCATGGAGGACGAGGAGGAAAACTTATACCATGCATAAGAAACCTTTATGAAAAGGAAAGAGAAAATTAAAAACTCTAAACTCTACAGAAGGGAAGAAAAGAATAAAATCCAATTCACCATCAAAAGAAGGCTTTTATAGGAATAAAAGTCCTGGGGAAGCTAATCGGTACTTATCCAAAAGAGTTAAGATACGACGACCATAAAAGAAAGAGAAAGACATTCTCTACAAACCTATGGACAACCAACCGGCACCCCAAGTCCAACAGGTAAAAGCGCACTAATAGTGCAGACGTGGCGATAAAGACGGGACGGTTACGAAGTTTTCTCCCCATCATGCCCTTGGCAGGATGAAAAGAAAATGAGCAAAATGTGAGGGTAAAATACCCGATGACCACGTGTCAACATCTCAAGGGATGGATTCATGATAAGGTGATAAGATAGAAGCACCGAATCATATTCTAAAAAGTGATTTCGTCTGAATCGAGACGCCTTCCACAAACGTTACATGAAGGACGCGTGTGAGGAGTAGTCTAATCGACTCAGACGGTCAAGTCTGAAAAGAAGGACTGCATTTAATGAAGGATCAGAGGAGACGTGGACGAATCTACATCGTATCAGAAGACTCGGGCGATCTATACTATAACCTAAAGGTGATGCAGCACGAGGTCCCCAAGGAAGAGCAACACAATGACGTACGGAGCGAGATGACTCGGAAGGGGAACCAAGTAGGCCATCACGAGGGATAGTATAGAGCTTGTCCGAAGTAATGTGAAGATGTACGATGGCTCCACCAGCTCGGCGAGACCAGGCCTTCACGAGTCTTATATTGCCTATAAATACCAGTCCATGTAGAGGGAAATGAACGACTTATGTAATTTTAGATGGTATTTCTACAGAGAATTCCTGAGAGAGATCTAGATAAAGAGAAAGTGAGAAATCTAAGTGATATTTGTAGCTCTTTCAAGGGTAAGACCCTAATCAATAAAGAAAACATCTTCTTTCCCGTGGACGTAGGTCTTCATGGCCGAACCACGTTATATGCTTGTGTTGATCTTTACTTTCATGTTCTTTACATCTTGTTTATCTTTGAATCTTGAATGTTAGTAGTTTTATAGCCTTTAGATCTACTTGGATGTAGCCATCAGAAAAGATGCAACTACAATGGCAACATACCATCCTTCACCATTGGAAACTGGTCAATGGTGTCACCGTAAAACGATGGAAACTGGCCGTTTGACAACTGGCCACATGAATTATTTGGAATTGGCAACTGGCCATATGAATTATTTGAAATGGAAACTGGCCACATGAATTATTTGAAATGGCAACTGGCCATCTGAATTATTTGAAATGGCAACTGGCCACATGAATTATTTGAATTGGCAATTGGCCATTTGAATTATTTAAATTGGCAATTGGCCATCTGAATTATTTGAAATGGCAACTGGCCATCTGGCAACTGGCCACATGAATTGTTAGAATTGACAACTGGCCATATTAATTGTTAGAATTGGCAACTGGCCATATAAGTCTATTATTTTTGGCAACTGTCTATCTCTCATTTTAACAACTGGTCATCTCTCTTACTTGGAGAATAAATGATAAGTGTGCTTGCTTTCAATGCAGTTTAGGTAATTCGAATTCGAGTTGCTCAGAAGAATTTGATGGTCCAGTTACTTGAGTGGCGTATCGGAGAGTCGGAGTTTGCTAAGCGGGCCGAAACCCGGTTCGCTTGAAGTCCATATTTTCTGATCCATCACAATCACCGATTCTTAATTTACTTTGAATTCAAATGGAGAACATGGCATTTTTCTTGGCAGAATGGGGTTGGATGAAGTATGCACTGGTAATGTTCCGTCCATCGATGTTGGCTGCCAATGCAGCAAGGTGCACCCTGAACAAGACCCCACTCTGGGACAAAACTCTTGAGATTCATACAGGTTAAGCTGGATCTCAGTTAATGTAAGCTTCTTCTCTGTATTTACATTTTCCATACTAGATCAGCATAACTGCACTGTGGGCAGACATGTTTGACGGTTTTTTCAAAAAAATACAAACTCGTCCGTTTTATTTCTTATTTGACTTTACACAGTGATTTCACCAAGTTATTGGTGAGCATCCATGCTGGGGTAGCTGAAGATAAGCTGAGGGTAGTGTTCAACAAATACTCAAGCCCTAAACGCAGTGCCGTTGCTTTACTTGCCCCAGCCAAAAGGCTTTTGGCTTCATGATACAACTGAATTATTCATCATGTATGCTTGAGAGATTTTAATGTATATTCTTAATTGTGTTAGGTCTCTAATCTACAGTATATTCGACTTATACTTATTAGTCTAGTTCACTGTAAACGAATTGATCACTGGTATAATGATCGGTGAATCCAATGAGCTCATGTCATTGTGTTCTGTTCTAAGAATGGAGAAATTAACTTGAACTCATGTACTTGTGGGTAATATAGAGAAATATCAGTGGATTTTTTAAATCATCTGTGACCGTCCATTTTAAATCATTTGACACGTGTCGCTATCTAATCAGATGTTTTTAGTTTTGGTGTCTTAGTTTTAGAGATACTTTGTGGAAAGAGGAACAGCAGTTTTTATAAATCAAATATTGCTCGTGACCTTCTAACCTATGTGAGTATTACTAATATCTTATTTGAGTCCACCGTTCTCTAATCTGGTTACATGATGATTATGTAATTGGGCCGACCGAGAAAAGCGAGGGAGAACTTTTATATGGTTATTCTTTTGTAAAATCTAAGCGATCAATTAACATAAAAAGATTGGATTTTATGTCCATGGTTAGTCTTTTTCACTTAACACAATTATCCCTCTCTTTTAATCCAATTACTTTTTCTTTTTTTTCCGTAAAAGAAGGAATTTTAGTCCAATTACTATAACCCCGTATGTATTAGATTTTTTAGAGGTATAATTGGAAAGAAAAATTTAATATAACATATCTAAAAATTCGTGCCTTGGAATTTTACAAATTTTATCTCGTTGGAAAGGTTGTAAAAAAATTACGCATGCAATGAGTACAAACAACAATATCAAATTTAGAGTTTTTATGAAAAATTCAGAGGTATTTATCATTTTAGGCACAATTTTAGAAAATTAAATGTATATTCATTATGAAAACCACCACAAAGGATACATAATACTTTATGTAGCCATATTTTGGTTTATGCATCAAGTAATTTTCCGTTACAACTAATAAAATGATGTACTCGCTCCGTTTCAAGAAAAGTGATATTTTCACTTTAGACATAATTCTCGAAATATGAATGCATAGCCATTATGCAAACCACCACAAAGGATACATAACACATCATGCAACCATATTTTGATTTATGGATCGATTAATTTTCCGTTTCAGGAAAAGTGATACTTTCACATTCCGTTGATGAGTTAATCATTTCTGGTCAGGAAGCATTTACAACTTAGCAATACCCTTTGATTATGGTCATTGATCAACTACAAAAAAGTTCTTTCATGCAATATAAAATAACCATTTTGCGCTTGGTTCACTACAAAATCTTATCGGCATTGTACCATCACGGCATCACTTATTAACATGAGAAAACTCCGCTGTTGTTGGAGTCAGAACTGTGCCCCTCCGCTTGTTGGGTTCGATAGAAAACGAAAGATTTTCTTGTTTCAAAAAAGTGAAAACTACTGTCAAACCCATTTCTTTAAACTTTTTCACCCACAAACTCAGCGGCAAAAAATCTCACGTGCGCACCCATTTTAGGTGAGAAAATTATTTATAGACCCATAATTGTTAAAATCTCCGCTTTCCGTCTTTTTGAGTCTATTCTTATTTTTTTCTGATTTTTTTTTTCTGATCTGGGTGCGGAGAAACAGAGGTTACAATCCAACCGAACTAGTTAGGGTAACAAATTGATTTAGGATTCTATATATTGCATGTTGTCCAAGAAAAACTCAAGATATGTTTATATGAGGAGTGATTTTTGTGTTATTTTTTAACTATTCTGGATCGTTGAAGACGCAGGTATGTTTTCTCTTTATCTATTCCCTCTTTTTTTTTTTGTTCCATCCATATTGATTGATGTCATCAATTTTACATCGATATTATATTTCTGGTTTAATTTTTGTGTTTTTAGGGTTTTTTGTTTATTTTTTTCTTCTTCTCATTTCTATGATTTTTAGTTATTGGAAGGCATTGGGTGGGGGCAAGTGATTTTGTTGGTAATTGAATTATAAAGGGTTCAATTCAAGTGGTTTATAAGGGTGCTCAATTTGGAAAAGACGAGATCTGTTTGTAATCTGAAATTGATGCCTGCAAATAATGGTTACAGAAAGGATGCCTTGCTAGAGTCACATTTCTTAATATTATTTCTTCCTGTGCTCGTGTTGGTGCTCTCTACGAAGGGAGAGTGACTATTAAATAAATGGAGTCCAGTTTCTTATTTGTTATAAAGAGTGCCCTATTGGTTAATGTACATGAAACTTGGAAGCATTTCTGATTCTTATATTTCCAGTAGAATTTATACGATGGTATTACATGGGGTATTATTTGAAGCCAATTTTGTTGTTCAGTGGAACGTGGGCAGGCCAAATGAGGTTACCTTTCTGGTTTTATTAACAGCTGGTTCACATGCAGGTTTGATCCATGATGGCCACAAATTGTTTGAATAATTGAATTCGTGGATTGATTTGAAACTGAGGTCGCGGTCGTCGCCTTAAATGGAACATTAAGTTTACTAGCATGAACACGGATGCTAGAAGAAGCTAAAAGGTCACTAATTCCAATTGTACCTGATGTCAGTGAATGGGAAGCTCTGCTAAAGTCTTGCACAAACCCACTAGAACTCTAAGATTGGAGAAATGTATCTGGCTAACTTGTTAAGTTGGATCCTGAAAATCAATGGTATCCCATGATTCAATCGAACGTATATGCATTCCGGAAAATGGTGCAAGGAGAGGATTCAGATGGTCTGGATTTAGAAAACTGGTAATAGTGGATTGGGAAGCTACGGATGGAGGATAATGGTTGGATAAGCTGAGTTTGAGGAGTTGGTGTTGTTGGTTGGGAAGCTACGGATGTATTGGCGTTGGCATTGGTCATAATGGTTGAATAATTTGTTATGAAGCTATGAAAATGGGTGCATAACTTGTTATACATCTACAAAAGTTATCACATAACTTGTTATGCAGTCCAGAAAATAGTTGCATAACATGTTATGCAACAACTTTTTTGTTAGTATTGAAACCAACAAAAAAAAAAACTGCATAACTTGTCATGCACCTACAATAATAGCTGCATAACTTGTTGTATAACTTGTTATGCAGTTAAGAGAATGGTTGCATAACACGTTATGCAGCTACTTTTTTTGTTAGTATTGAAACCAACAAAAAAAAGACTACATAACTTGTCATGCACCAACAATAATATCTGCATAACATGTTATGCAGTCGAGAAAATGGATGCATAAAGCATTATGCAACCATATTTTCGTAAACACTGAATTAAAAAAATTGATGCATAATCTTTTACGCATCCAAGGAAATGGATGCATAACATGTTATGCATAAATTAAAATATGGTTGCATAACGTTTTATGCATCTTTTGTTGTGTCTGCATAATGTGTTATGCATCGTTTTTGGTGGCTGCATAATGGTTATGTACCAAATTTTCGAAAATTTTGCTTAAAAGAACAATTGCCTCCGATTTTTTTCGCAAAAAACTTAAATTTGGTATTGTTGTTTGTACTCCTTGTGTAGCTCTCTTAAAAAGGTTTCCAACAATATAAATTTGTAAAATTCCAAGGCGGTTTTTTTTAGATATGTTATATCCAAGTTGAGTTGCCAATTATACCCCTGAAAAATTAGGATGCATAACCCGTTATGCAGACATTTTTCAAAATTTCATATAATTATGGGTGTCACGGAAACTATAAATAATCTTGGGCCTGACATTAAGAATATTATTTCTTTTGGGCCTGCGCCTAATTTTCCCTTCAATAGAATGATGTTTTGGGGACTACTCCAAATAGGTGGGGGACTACTCTTCTATTTTGGGGTGGATATTTGAAGTAATTTTGGGTCA
The DNA here is from genome assembly GCA_023531105.1 of Papaver atlanticum. NCBI lineage: Eukaryota > Viridiplantae > Streptophyta > Magnoliopsida > Ranunculales > Papaveraceae > Papaver > Papaver atlanticum. The sequence continues at coordinate 1,090,389 of JAJJMB010003208.1, read as the reverse complement.
CCCCTTATCTAATTATTTTTCTAATACCAAATTTACCCTTGGTAATTAAATTAGTTAGTTTATTGATTAGTTAGTGTTAGTGTAATGATTAATTACTGATTAGTTAGTGATTAGTGAGTTATTAATAGGATAGTTTTGTTAGAATGAGAAGAAGAAGAAGAAGAAGAAGAAGAAGAAGAAGAAGAAGAAGAAGAAGAAGAAGAAGAAGAAGAAGGAGAAGGAGAAGAAAAAAAGATGAAGAAAAAGAGGGAAGAACCCTCAAAATCTTATTTTGAGTTTAGTAAATATGATATGAGTGATTCATGTGATGATACCTCCTCCTCAGAATCAGAACCTCCTTCATCTCTTAATATATTTGTCAATATTTCTAATGATCCGGATATGAGTTATTTGTTAGATGATGAAAGCTATTTACTCCAAACTCAACCTAACGACCCAAATGATGAATTTTATCAGCCACAACCATAAGATGAAGTTATGGGTACTCAGGTATGTCTCAAATTTAGTTAATGTAGCTTTAATTGTGCAAAAAATTGGCCAAATCGAAAATTTCAGGAAGAAATTTCGTCTAGGTCAAAGTAGTTCGGTTAGCAATCTTGCAGAACGGGTAGCCGAACTCTCCTGTATGTGAAGTTCGGTTACTCGTTTCAGCATACACAGGTAACCGAACTCTGTTTTAATGGAGGTTTTTGAGAGTTCGGTTATCGTTTTCCAAAAAACGTTGCCGAACTAATTTTATAGAGTATACAGTTAATAGTATGGTTTAGTCGAGTTTAGTCCCTTTGTTACCGAAGTTTATGTTCGGAAAGCTCGCAAATCACGTTCATTGAATAGGTAACCGAACTTTTAAGTTCGGTTTAGTAGATAGTAGTAATTATGTTTCCGAACTATACCATAGAAAATTCCAAAGAACAAGTTCGGCAAGATCGCATTTTTTTTTCATAACCGAACTTTTTGTTCGGCAGGATCGTTTTTATTTTTACATTGCCGAAAATTTAAGTATTTCTTAATTTTAGTTGGTATTGACGTTGTGCTATTTCTCGTAGGTTGCATCTGATCCAATAGAACCAATGGAAAATCAACCTACCCCTGTTGATATTTTGTACGATGACACGTCCCATCACTACATGAATGACTTGGTATTCAAAAGTCCTTTAGAGAAAAAGAGTTGGGCTAGACAACATGCACTAAAAGACATGTGTGTATTAGTATTGAGTGGGAGAGAAAGAAAAACCCGTTTTGAAATGGTTTGTGAGAGAAGCGGTGATCCCGATAAAAGCCACAAGAGGAAGGGTTATGTTTATAAAGGAAAGACAAATAGGAAGAACAAAACTTTCTCAAAGAAGATTAAATGCCCATTCAAGCTTGCATTTAATTACAACGAAGAATTGGGTGGATGGGTTCTCTACAAGGTTATGGAAGGTTGTCATAACCACCCTCGTCCGGAGCATCTTGAAGGACATTTCATGGCGTCCAAGCTAACTCCTGAAGAGATGGACAAGGTAGCTAAAATGAGGAAAATGGGTCTTTCACCGATTCAAATGCTCCAAATACTAAAGGAGGATAACAAGGATAACCACTCATCTTTGTCCACCGTTTGTAATGCAATTGTGACAATTAGAAAGAAGGAATGGAGAGATAGACAAGTGATGCAACAATTTTTTTTTTGGCCAAAGAGAAAGACTACGCGGTTCAAAAGCATGTGGATTCGGACGGAGAGATAACACAACTCTTCATTGCGCATCCAATGAGTGTTCAATTGGCTCAATGCTTTCATGAAGTTCTCATAATGGATTGTACTTATAAGACGAACAAGTACGAGATGCCATTGTTGAATATTGTTGGGCGTACTTCGACGCAGTCACCGTTTACCGTGGCGTTTTGTTTCTTAAGGGACGAGCAAGAACCTAGTTACATCTGGGCACTACAACAAGTTAAGGCAATCTTCCGAGGTGATGATATTCCCGGTGTTATAGTCACCGACAATGAAGTCGCATTGATGAATGCAATAGAGGTAGTGTTTCCATTAGCACACAATATGCTTTGTACGTTCCATATATGGTGTAATTTGAAAAATAGGTGCAAACCAACAATTTGTCCACCCAAAAAAAAAGGATATGAAGAGATTAAGATGTTACCGGAACATGAAAGAGCGGATGAAAAAAAGGAAGTTGAAAAACAATACGATCTAAATTACGCTAAATGGGTTGCTTTCAACGGTGAATGGGAATCATTGTGTTGGTATCTTACCGAGGAAGAGTATCATCTAAATCTTTCGGAGTTTATCGCCCATTGGGATACTCCCGATTATCCCGGTGTTGTATCATATGTTCTTTGCCAATGGTTGGAACCACACAAAGAGAGGTTTGTTAATGCCTATATCAACCAATATAAACACTTGGGAAATTAAGCGACAAGTTTAGTAGAGTCGGCTCACCATCGGTTGAAGAAGAATCTCTTTGGATGTGTTGATAATTTCATAACCGTGTGGAATGCTATGGAGAATTACTTCAAGCGCGACATTGATAGAATTAAAGAGAAGTTCCAAAAAAGCCGTATATTAAAAACGACCGGAAAATATGCCGACCACCCATTGTTCAAGGGAATCCATTACAACGTATCTCGCCAATGTATGAAGTTGTTGATTATAGAAGTCGAGTTGATTGATAAGTGGGAAACCAAGAGGGATGAGGTATGTGTATGTAACATGAAGAAGTCTATGGGACTCCCTTGTCGCCATATGATAATCTATGAGCATGGCGTAATCCCTTTAAGTGACATTGATCCATATTGGAAGCATCTAAGTTTCATCCCTCCTCTAAAGGGAGAAGAATCCGGAGAGGAGTTTGGTGATAACGAAATGGGTAGAACCGTACTAGAGATGTATCGTGGCATAAACAAGCTCCAAAAACAAATATTTTGGGATGACATAAGGAAAATCATATATCCACAAACTTCGGAGAAGGTTAATAAACGGTCAAAAGGCAAACGCAAAGGTAAGCCAAGCACAAAAGAAACTAAAAAACAACTAAGAGAATATGCAAAGGTGTTACGTAAAAAGACAAGTGAGCAAACCCCATTTACTAGAGATCCTTCGGCCCATGAGTATACCGCGATAATGTACTTGGAGCAAACGAAGAAACGGGGTATGAGTATTGAGGATAAGGGCGAAACAAGTGAACGAGATTTGAAGAAAAAAGGTACGATGTGTCCATCACAACCAAGCCAACCATGTTCCGGCGACGTGAAGCTTAAGTCTCCAATTTTCCCTATCCAACCATCTTCCCTATACGTGAAGCTTGAGGCTCCAAATAAAGACTATTTGAATGAGCTACCTCTATACATTAGAGAATACGATATATCCACCGACGACGTTCCTCCGGATGGTAATTGTGGTTTTCATGTTGTCAATCAACAACTTGGGCCTTTCATCGAAGGTGATAAGCTAACTAATGGGTGTGCAATCACTCATATAAGGCAAAGGTTGTTGTCCAAACTAAAGGAGAATCTGTCATTTTACAAGACAATGTTGTGCGATGGGGTGGGTAGTCTCAATGAGAATTTTTTTAAGTATCAACGTCGTCTTCATGGGGGCCATCCGATCACAACGGATTATTGGATGAGTATACCGATATGTGGACACTTAATCGCCGAGGCATTTAATTGTGTGGTTCATTATTTCTCAAAGTATGCTAGTTTCACCTTCACCCCGAAAACAACCGTATGTGTCGAGCAACTCAAACGAAAGAGATGTGTGATGGCATTGACTAACAACAACCACTTTATAGGCCTTCGTTTAAAACCCGATTGTCCACTGCCTCCAATATCCGGAAACTCTTATTGGCCTGCATTTAACTCCGATATAATGTTGGGTTGGTGTATTATGTATGGGCATAACATGGAGATGTGGAAAGCTTTGGAGAAATCGGACGAAATTGTACATGAAGCTCAAATTTCACTTGAGGATGATTAAATGACACATGTAATGGAACTAAGTATGCTTATCAATCTAATACTATGTTTTTTGAAGTGTGGTATTCATTATCGAGTTAATGTTAGTATTTTATTGAGTTGACAGATAATAGTTCGGTAAGCACATATGATTATCCAGGTTGCCGAACACCTTTTTTCTATCAGATATATAACATTGAGTCTCCAGGTTCGGTAACCAGTGATATTATACTTTGCTAACCGAACTATAAAGTTCGGCAACAAGGTAAAAATTGAGGTAACCGAACTTTTTACCTGAAGTCTCAGTCACAAACTGGTAGGATTTAGCTGTTTTATTTATGTCTTCAGAAAAGCGTTCGGAAACCAGTGAAAATGTTGCGAGGTAACCGAACTCTGTCTTCGGCAACCTGGTAGGATTTAGCTGTTCGCCGAAAATACAGTTCGGTTAGCTGTGTTTAAATTTCAGGTTGCCGAAATACATCCTGTATTCAAAATTTCTTCCATATAATATTGAAAACACAAACCCAATTAAAATTAAAAACACAAACAAGGTTCTAAAAAAAATATAAAAGTTGTTATACACACAAACATACGAAATTAAACCATACGAAATCCATAATGAAGATGTTTTTTAAAACTAAAACCATACGAAATCACTAACGACCACAACGACGAACCCTTTTACCACTTCCTTGTTTACCACGAGTTTTAGGTTGAACTTCCTCATCACTTTGGGTTTCATCTACTCGACCGGTTTCCTCCACGGCGCGACTTGAACATTCTCCTTGTTGTCGACCCCTCTTCAATTGCTTAGACCTACTTGGCTTCATTTTTCTAGTTATAAGACCCTCCTACTCGCCGTAGTAGTAGGTTTGTTCCTTAGTAGACATCGGCTCTCCACTGCGGATTTTAGCCATCCATTTCTTCAATAATTTCGTACCCTTCTTCACCTGATTCCAATTTAAAGCATAAGTAAATATATTTTCAATACTTTCAAACAACAAGGAAGTATAACAGAAGACATTTTCTTACCACATTATCCCATAACATTTTTGCTTCTTCTCCACAAATAGGCATCTCCTTCTGACCTCTCTTAGCCTCCCTCTCCTTTGCCTTCCCCTTCGCCTTATCAGTCTTAACTTGTTGTTCTCTATTTATCACAAAAGGATGACTAATTTCTTGATAAAACACCATATAATCTTCATCACATGCATTTACATCTCCATCACAAGGTACACAATCACCTAAAGGTAAGTAGTAGTTACGAAGTGCATTCCAATGTCCTACCGTAGGAGTTAGTTCATGTTTTGGAACAAAATATTTCTCGGTGTTCTTTGTTCCTTGAACCACCAAATTGAAATTTTCATTCTCCACGTCGGGATCCATTTGGACTCAACAAAGTTGTCTTAGTATTCTCCTTGGATTATATATTGCGTAGCCATTAGGATACCAAATTGGTCCATAGTAAGCCGAGACGGTAGAGAAACCATTTAGATCTTCTTCATCTAAAGAGACATCATCGGGTACGGCGTATGGGTGAAATACCACATCGTTCACCGTAAGTTTATCCAATTTCTCCCTCAACGAAGTCAACTGCTCTTCTTTAGACTTCTTTTGTGCATCCAAAAACAACCATTTTCCTGCTATAGGTGCGTCATAGGGATAAGGTGTCTTTTCCCTAGCCAATCCCAATGAAGGGAAGTGGTCATAAATCCAAACCTATGCGAAAATACGAAAATATTAACCACATACATGAAATTTGATTTGGAAGCAGAAAATTTTGGGGAATAATTGCAAACTAACAATGCAGAAAGTTACCTGAATAAGAGTTAAGTAACCTCCAATTTGATTTGTCTTAATCCTCGACCCTTTGCTCATCTCTCCTAGAACAAAAGCAAGCACCCCAGTGGACCAAGAGTATTTGTTAATCTCATCGAGATTAACCAAAAGCTGTAGATAATGTGCATCCACCCTATTTCCAAAAGTGTCGGGGAAAATGATGGTTCCTAGCTTATATAACCAATAAGCGGTGACATGATGCCTAAGGGTCTCCTGGTCCATCACCAACTTTACTTTCTCCACCTTCTTTCTTGTCCCTCCAAATGCTTCCTTCAACTTTACCAACTTGAATTTCTTCAACATCTTCTTCAAGGCTCCATTTACCTTTCTTGGATTATACTCATCGCCACGTTTAGGGGACTTCACAGAACGTCGAAACTCACATTGAGCCTTTCTTGCATCCCATCCTAGACATTTTAGAGCCAATTCTTCAAGAGCTTCATAACGCATCGAGGGGTTGTAGCCTTCTCGAAGACATTTACCTTCCACTGGTAAGCCGGTGATTCTCGAGCAATCATCGGGAGTAATTCCCATCTCGCCAAATGGAAGATGCATTGTATATGTCTCGGGATAATACCTCTTGACAAATGCGGATACGACAACAACGTCAAAATCTACATGTGCGTACTCAATAGCTCTCCATAAAATACACTCTTTGACCTTCGCTTGAAACTCGTCACACTCCAAAGAAAGATCCCATTTGGACGCTTTTTTACGACGAATAAGACGAACTGCATCATTATGATCCTACGAAAATAACATAACACTATTATTACTTGACGAAACATGTCCCAAAAAAAAACGTTTTAATAGTTAAGAATGAACTTAAAGAATACCTTTGTCGCATAGATCTTCGCATCCCATGAGTGTTTGTAGACAAACAATGTGGCCCCTCCATCATTTGGAGTACCATAAGTTGGGTTCACTGGTGGCAAACACAAATTATCAGGGGGAATGTGTGAGTATCTATCACAAGGCGGCTTCGGCTTCTTTTTCTCTTTAACATGAACAATTTCTTGGTCTTCTTCCTCTTCATCCTCTCCCTCATCTTCTTCCTCTTCATCCTCTCCCTCCTCTTCCTCTTGTCCTTCTCCTTCTTTGCCCGGTCCTTGTTCCTCTTCCTCTACATTTTCAACGTGCTCTCTTTGTTGTTCAACCTCTTCATTTCCTTGGTCTTCATTTCCTTGCTCTTCTTCATCATCATTCTCTTCTTCAATAACATTATCAATTGTATTCTCCATCACCTCTTGATTGACTTCCTGGAACGATCCCCCTCCATGTTTCTCATTTTTAGTACCACGGTTTCGAAAATCCAAATGTATTCTACCGCGAGGGGTGGGAGTTCTCAAATCTTCGGCTATGTGGGGATTATATTTTTTTCCTTTGTTCCTAATGAATGAAAACCACATTATTAGCTAAACAGAATATTGTCTTATCAAATAAAATTGAACATGGGATTACATCAAACACAAAATGTTAACAAACTAAAGTTCGGTTATCTGGTATAAGTTGCGAAGTCTCCGAACTACAAGTTTGGTGTTGACAGATCAAAGTTCGGTTACCACATAGAAACTGCGAAGTAACCGAACTATATTTTATCAAAGTTCGGTTACCACATAGAAACTGCGAAGTAACCGAACTATATTTTATCAAAGTTCGGTTACCTATATAAATTTATTGACTAAACCGAACTCAAATTTTTCATATAAAATAAGAGTTCGGTTAGGTATTTTTTTTTGCGAGTTCGGTTACCTAAAAAGTCCGAATTTGCCGAACTGTTCTTCATATTGAGAGTTCGGTTACCAAAATCTAGGGTTTTCTAAATTTCTCCTAGCCGAAAACTCTACTGTAACTTTCATTTTCAGTGGTTTTTGATGATTTCTAATCGATTTCTTTAACAAAAAACGATTCAAAGGAATGGGTATGAAGGAAATTACCTGCGGATTTTCATTTTAATCGAATCGGACTTCTTGGTTGATGTTGGATGCTTGATTTCGTCTCCCAACTTTTCTTCTAGTTGTTTATCAACTTCAAATTGATTTGGGAGATTCGCTATATTAGCGAGACCCGGACTCAATCCTGGAATTCTTGGTGTCTGCTTAGAACGCATTGTTTATAAAAATTTATTAATCGACGATGAATTTTTTTCGAATCGATGATGTATACGAAGAAGAGGAGAAGAAGAAGAAGAAGAGGAAGATGAAGAAGAAGAATAAAAGAAAAAATAAGGGTTTTGAAACCGATTTTAGGATTTAATTTAGGGGTTAGATTAGTGGGCAGTGGTTAAATTAGTGGGTTATTAGGATTAGTTATAACCTTAATTAGGAAAAGGACAGATTAGTCTTCCCTAATCTTTTAGGACACCTCTTAAAATTTAGGGTGGACATTCATATAACAAAGTAGTCCCCCACCTTTTTGGGATAGTCCCCAAAACATCATTCTTCAAAAAATCATTGCTTAGGCCCTAGGTTTTTGAAGTTGTTGGGCTTGGAAAATATGATACCAGAGGTCCGGAAGTCAAGAACTAAACCAAGTGAACGTTAGTCATTTTATCAAAAACTCGATCAATTATGTGACGATTGTACATTAACAAATATATTTTTGATAAGCTAAACTTTGCAAGGTTGTTAAAGGGAAGTTACCAATACAGTGTGGATTGGTAACCCCACACGGAACGCAATAACCTCCGGTAGCAGACTTAAGAGTTGTGACAAGGAAAAATTTTGAGAGTATTTTTCACTCTCACCCACTGACACAAAATCTGTGTTTTCTGCTCGCAGAATTTTTCGCAAGCGTGATGTCAAATTAGTTTTGTGAAACTTATGTATCTAGCCGCTAGCTGTAGCAGAGCCATTTCTCACTTCCAAAGGTTGGTAGCATAGTGATCTAAAAATGTGGTTACATTATAAAATTGCGACTCCCTTCTTTAGCCATTTCATTTTTTTGCATGTTGCAGTTGTACCTGTAAAGTTGTTACATTATAAAATCTCCTAGTTGTGGAGAAAAGAAAAAAAAAAAAATTTTATTGAACAAATCCTGTCTATACAATCAATTATTATCATTCTTTTTTTCTTTTTCTGTTCCTGCTAACAATTAATTCTCAATCAATTATTGAAAGATTGTACGTCTACAATCATTCAGAGTGGAATATGAATGAAGCTTTTGGTTGAGTATTTGACTTTAAGTTTTAAGTTAATATATTGCGTCGGTTGGTGTTAACCAGCATGATAATCCACAATATTGCATTTCTATTTTATTTTATTTGGAACACAAAGTATGTACTTATGATTCTGTGACACATTATGTAACTATTTCTTTTTGTATTGTTATACTAGATTTTGTGGCCGTGCTATGTATCAGGCGGACCCGAAAACCATCCACCATCATTTTTTTTCTTTTAACCATTCTCTTTTTGATTTAGTCGTTCGGCTCCGCCTTGCCCCTGTCCCGATACATTTTTCATTTGATGTGGCTCGGTTTCGACTCGCCCCGGTCCCCATGCATTTTTGTACCAAAGGTTGGTGGTTGCTGAATTGGTGGTTTTGTGTGTTGCTATCCTAGTTCTTTTTGTTATGATTTTCATCTGTAGGGTTCGCGATTCCTAATTTAACTTACTTATGCAAAATGAAAGAGTTGTTGGACATTTTCAGGTTGGAATTAGGATATTTGCAGGTCATTATAAAAAAACAAATTAATTGACTCCATCTTTGCTAATGCTAGGATTGTTGGCAATTCTTTCTACAGGTGCAACTGGGATGATATATGGGTTATGACATGTTTTTTAAATGTAAGCATTTGTTTCATTGCGTATTGCAAATCCAACACTGACATCGGAAGTCTGTAAGTTTCGGCCTACTCAAATAATTGTGCTATTTGTGGGAGTCGAACCCACAACTACACGGTTGAAAACCATTTCCTAATGTAAGTGGGATATGATAGAAGTGCCATTTCCTAATGTAAGTGGGTTTTGATATAATGAGATTTAATATATTAACACTCGAGTGCAAATGCTTCATAGGCATTAGAGGAACAGCAAGGTGAGAACTTACTTCAGCTTGCTTAGGACACGTCAATCTTCAAAGAAAAAATCATGAGCAACCGTCCCCCTTTACTATTAAGCAAACACTAAGAATATAGCCGATGAACCCATCCCATCAGAGCATTGGTACAACCAAAAACTCAAAAAAAGAAGAAATTAAGGTTAGGGTTTACCAACAAATTAAGGTTAGGGTTTACCAACAAACTATGAATCCTTTTGAGAAAATAACGTACCTGGAAAATAAAATCAAACACATTAGGGTTAGAGTTTACCAACAAATTATGAATCGTATTTGATTCTTTTGAGAATTGCATGGTAAAAGAATTAGTCCCCTTTTCAGATTCCCTATCAAAGATATCACCTGCGACAGAAAAACAAAAATAAATCAATAGTAAATCAGAAAAAATAGAGAGAAGAGAGAAGAAGAAAGGACGGAGAAGCAAAGAGACGCGATGAATGAACCATCTCGATGGAGAAAGAATATTTTTTTTGCGGTGAATAGAGGAGAACAAGGAAGGAATTTTTTTAGGTTTTGTTCTACGGTTTGTTTTTTTTTTCTCTCTCTGATGTTTTTTCTTTTTATTTTTCTAGGATAAATAAATTTGTTAATTTTATGAATAGAAATCGTTTTTTTCTCTCATTTGAGGAAAAGTGGAATGAAGTAATTCTAAGAGTGGGTAAGGGTCACCCTTGAAGTGGGTATTACCACTGTGCGACGTGGGGCTCATATGACTTAGATTTTTTTTTTGAGGTGAATAGAGGAGAATAAAGCAGAAGAAGGAAGAAGAAGAATTTTTTTAGGTTTTGTTCTACGTTTTTTTTCTCTCTCTCGAGATGTTTTTTCTTTTTATTTTCTTGGATTTTGTTTTTATTTTTCTTGGATAACTAAATTTGTTAATTTTGTGAGTAGAAATTAACAAAATTCTATAGATGATATGATATGTTTTATTTTCCTTGAATTATTTTGTGAGTAAAAAATCGTTTTTTTCTCTCCTTTGAGGAAAAGTGGAATGGAGCAATTCTAAGAGTGGGTGAGGGTTACCGTTGAAGGAGGAGGGGTATTCCCACCGTGTGACGTGGGGCTCATATGACTTAAGATTTTAAAGATTAGAATACGACTTTCCATCTTTTTTTTTTTTTTTTTGAAGCTTTCCTCAACTGTTGATAGAAGAAGAATTGCATCATTATACATAGTCACATTTGAGCTGTTCTTTTAGCTGTTGCTTTTGTATCAAGTTTTTTCATTTGGTTTTCATGCACAAATACATTCTCTTCACTGTAACATCAGTAGTGGAGTTTATCCATCCGATTTCCCGCAGAATTTCGCAGTGTCTTATTGATTTAAGAATGTCTCGCCATTTTTGAAATTTCTTTTTAGGTACGTAGATTCTCTTTTCCTTTTTGTGCAATCTTTAGTTTTTTACTCTCTTTATTTTGAACACATTATGTAATGTCAGTATACAGTCATCACTCTAAACTCAATAGCTGGAGCTGGAAGTCAAAAACTTTTTCAAAAAGTTGTTGAAGATTAAACCCCTTCTAAACTTTTAACCACAGCTTTGTGTTAAACTGTGGGTTAAAACTATAAAACAAACATGGTCTTTATTTTCTACAAGTGACCATCACTTTAAACATATAACAAGTCCACTTGAAAGAGTCGTCTTGACGTATGCCTAGCTAGATAAAAAACATACATCAGTATTATACTGATTTTGAAGTGTCATGTACGTATGTACGTCCTTACCATACACAACACTCATTTTCAGTTTACTGTGACCTTATCTGATAGGTATCTTACTGTTTCCTCTTGCCGGTGAACCAACGAGTTTCGCCTAATTTGTGAGAAAGCAAAAGTATATCGATAGGCAAGATGCCATTTATTCTTCAAAGTCTTTTTAAAGTTGTGATGTTTAGACTAATGAGTATAATAATACTCATACGTACGTCCTTTGCATGTGGCTTAAAACAGAGAGACGCATACAATAGTAAGATTCTCTCAACCACTGCCCTGAAACCACGACACAGCGGTGATTTGAAAACATTTTTCTGTTTGTCGTGCGCATTTTTACACATGAAGATTTGATCTCTTTCTTTTGATTGTGATGCAAATGACATTACACCAACTTTTCATTAAGGATTTTGGATAATTTTAGATTTATTGCAACATAATTTATTTATTTTCCTTGCCAATGGCTTTTACCACTGGTGACTAGAAAATTGAAGCAAACAAAAGTTTAAAGAAAAGTAATTTTATTCAATGGTGCACTTACGTGGAAATGCTTCTTAAGTTTACATACCATGCAAGATTTACTACCAAACCAAATAAAGAAAGAAAAAGTGAACAGACATGAAAGAAAGAAAACAAACAATCCAAACATCTGTTATTCTTGATTCATTCTCCTAGTGCTTGATGAAGATTATTGATTGCTCATTAAAGTACATCTTTTGAGCAAACATGAATAAAACCGAGAGGGCTTTAGATACTTCATCAATAGTGGTAAGGAGGAGGAGGAGATGTGTACAGGTAAATTGGGGTTGGTTTGTGGACTGGGGTAGGGCTGTACACTGGAGTAGGTGGATGTGGTTTGTACACTGGTGTAGGAGTGGGTTTGTAGACTGGGGTAGGGGGTTTGTAAACTGGAGTTGGCTTGTAGACAGGAGTTGGGGGTGGTGGTGACTTGTACTTATAAACGGGATGAGGAGCGGGCTTGTAGACTGGGGTAGGTGGTTTGTAGACTGGAGTTGGCTTGTAGATGGG
>JAJJMB010003208.1:1036758-1066237 GCA_023531105.1 Papaver atlanticum | reverse complement strand
TGGTGGTGGGGATTTGTAGACCGGGGTTGGCGGTGGTGGGGATTTGTGCTTGTAGACTGGGGTGGGTGGTGGTGGGGATTTGTAGATCGGGGTTGGTGGTGGGGATTTGTACTTGTAAACTGGGGTGGGTGATGGTGGCTGTGATTTGTAGACTGGCGTTGGAGGCGGTGGTGACTTGTAACTATAGTAACCATCAGCTGCACTAAAGAATGGGAAACTTAGAGAAATCAACACTAATAAAAGTGCAGTGATGGGAGCCATTGAGGCTCCTAGCAGTACTCTTGCCATTTTCTTTTCCCTTTTTCTAAATGGCTTAAATTGCTTTGTGTTGTGATTTTATGGTACACTTCTTACCCCTTTATATAGGCTTGTTAAGATTGTCACTTAAATGCAAAATCCCCAACTTGCGGAAAATAGCAAGAGATAGGACTTTATTTAACCAATTTTTGTCTTTGCAATCAATTATGATGTGAAGTTCTGCATTAATTTCCTTGACGTGGAGTTTGGTTTAATTTGAAATTTTTAGTTAGGTATTGAAATGTTAGGCTCTCTAACTCTCTCTTTGGCACTTTCAAAGATCCTATTTCTTGTCATAGGACATCGGGACATAGCAGCTTACTGTGTGTAAACCCAATAATCCGCACACTTGACTTCAGTGGCCGGAACTGTATACACATAATCCCACTGTCAGCCATGTGGAAAAAGAATTACACGTGTGTCACACTGAAGGAATCATGCTATCATCCTTCGCCACGTCGACATCACCAAATAAATCCAACGGTGCCAAGGCATGGGGCTACCTGATGAACGAGGACCCGAGAAGCACCATAGAAGACCCGAAGTGTACTTTTCCCCATCCCAAGATCCAAAATGGACGGAGAGGATGAATGCCACTGACAAAGAGGTGACAACTGCAGGGGCAGCTGTCTGGCGCATGCGGTCTGTCCCAACCACCCACATTTAATGCTACAGACATAGGGCACGTGTCAAGCATCCTGTGGAGCAAAGGGAGGCAGGTCTTCGTCGCAACACATGACCGTTAGAAGGATCGGGCAATCACGAACACCCTCATCGGCACCGGCACATTTACCAAGAAGATAAGTCCCAGAAGGGTAAGAGGCGTGGACCCCACACAAGATTCCTATAAATACCCAGCTCGACTAAGAAAGAAGAGGAGACAAAAATTCTAGGAGAGAGAGAACTATAGTTAGAAAGATATATTGTAATAGTAAGTATGAGTTTATCTTCTTACCCTACCTTCATTCCCTACTCAAAGTCACTTGACTTTCAATTGTAACCTCATATGATCCATAGTGAAAACCAACACCCCCGTGGACGTAGGCCTTAGTGCTGAACCACGTAAATCGATGTGTCATTTACTTTACGCACTTATACTTTCTATTTATCTTGATTAGTTATGTTCTGTATCATTTCTAAACAGAAACGATGACGAGCCCAAAGGCTCAGAGTTTCCATTGACACCGGTGTTTTTTGTACCATTGATATACCTACGGTCATATTTTAACCAATACGAACTTTGGTTATGGACACGATGTTCACCACCGTAAATTCTGTGTTCACAGGAACTATTCAAAGCGGTTGATGGCCAGAGGGTTCTTGACCATGCAAATTTTTAACTTCATATTTCCGCATTCTTTCTACTTGCATTTTACTTTTCTTATTAATGCAAAAGTAATATATAGGTTGCCGACGAGTTTTTACTCGGTACATTGGTATACACCCATGGAAATTTAAGTACATTGCTTGAATATGTTTTTTGTTTTGAAGAATTGATATGATAACTTAGGTTTTGGATGACATGGTTTTTTTTTTTTTTTTTTTTTTTTTTTGCTTGATCATAATTTTTTTTAATAATCAGCAAACAAAAGTTAATGGCATGGATCAATGAATGAGCGGTTGAGATTTCTCACACAATTTTCTTTTCATAAGTATTTGAGTGATTTCCGATAGTGCAGTGGATGATGATGTCATTTACCAAGAGTTGGCAGGATTCTTTACATGCAATGCAATAAAGTACTAGTGATTTGATCGAATAAAACTAGTGAATCCGAGTCCAATTTGGTGCACACTCCTTTAACGAGTGTGCACGTAACAAATGAATCTTATTGGCTTCCCTTTATTAGCAGTTAACTATTTAATGAAATCAGTTTTTTTATTTTCTTTTAATTTTAAATCTATTCTAAATAAGGAAACGAGTGTACGTATAATATAATCTAACCAAAAATTTAGGGTTTCAAAAAAGGAACGAATATTATAACAGAGTAATCGTTCATTTAACTTTTATAAAAATAAAATTTGTACCTGGCTAAGCGATGAACTATGTATCAAATCTAATTAACTTGGTTTATTTGATCATAGTTACTTCTTTTTTCTAGAGAAAAAAAGTGATTAACAAGAAATTTTCACGGAAGAAAGCTTGGTTTATTTGATCATGGTCGCTTCATTTTTCTAGAAATAAAGAGGAAAAATATGAGTATATGGTATTAAAGAGATGCTTAAGAAGAAGATGAGTTATATGAAAACCTATAACAAATATGCATGGATTGTCATTGGCACCTGTTTAATCGACTTTGACAGATTATAGTGCACCAAAAAAACCACCTAATATAAATTCAATTGGGACTAACAAGATTGATTAGTTATTTATATGTGTTAGTCATTATCATTTTGATTGATGATCACAGCTTGTTTAAGCAAAGCAAGCGTTTGGGATTAAATACCAGTTTCCATTGTTAAAAATGCTTAATTTAGGTTAGATTAGATATGATATTATTTACTTCCTTATTTGGATTACAATTAAATTTAAACAAAAGAAAAAACTGATTTTATTAAATAGTTAACTGTTAATTAAGAGCAGCCAATAGGATCCATTTGTTACGTGCACCCTCTTCAAAGGAGTGTGCACAAAATTGGACTCGGTGAATCCAGCCATATGGCAAAAGGTGGTAGTAGAAGTCGTTTTACCAAGCTGAGACCCTACAATGAAAAAAGGAAATATTGTTCTATTATTGGAATACTGATCGTTATGGGGTTTAAGAGTTGGTCCATTTTAGGCTGCATTGCACAGAGAAGCCAGTCTGAGTGCATCACTGCCATTGCATGACGGAAACTGCAAAAACATGCACTACATGTTTTAGCAATACAGGTATAGTTTAGTTTAAGTATCTTTGCAGTGACTAACAAGTTTCACTTCTAGCCATTAAAATATGGACTCGAAAAGTTCCCAACAGGAAAGGTCTTAAATCTTTTAGTCTTTCATTGGACACGAAGACCGTTCTAAACAAAAGTTGACAGAAAATAAATTTATTCAAAAAGTATATATGGAAATTACATTGATTCACTTGAGAAGAAAGGCACTCGACGTTCCATAACATGCAATAACTGCTGAAAAAGGAAACGAAAGAAAACTAGTACAATGTCCACAATCCATTATTTATCCTTCAGTGAAGTTGCTTTATTACTTATTGGCGTGAATATTTTGGACGAAATAAAAATGAAACCTGGGAATATAAATAACTCATTAGTAATGAGGAGGAGGAGGTGACGTGTATAGGTAGACTGGAGTTGGTGGTGGTGGTGACTTGTACTTGTAAACAGGGGTAGGAGGGGGAGGAGATTTGTACTTGTAGACAGGAGTGGGTGGTGGTGGTGATTTGTATTTGTAAACTGGAGTTGGAGGAGGTGGAGATGGTGTTGGTGGTGGTGGGGACTTGTATTTGTACACCGGAGTGGGAGGAGGTGGGGATTTGTACTTGTACACGGGAGTGGGTGGTGGTGGTGACTTGTATTTGTAAACTGGGGTAGGAGGAGGGGATGGGGTTGGTGGTGGTGGTGACTTGTACTTGTACACCGGGGTGGGAGGAGGTGGTGATTTATACTTGTAAACTGGGGTTGGTGGTGGTGGAGATTTGTACTTGTACACTGGGGTGGGTGGTGGTGGTGACTTGTATTTGTAAATTGGGGTAGGATGAGGAGGGGATGGGGTTGGTGGTGGTGGTGACTTGTACTTGTACACTGGGGTGGGAGGAGGTGGCGATTTATACTTATAGATTGGGGTTGGTGGTGGTGGTGACTTATACTTGTAGACTGGGGTAGGTGGTGGTGGGGACTTGTACTTGTAGACTGGGGTAGGAGGTGGTGGGGATTTGTATTTGTACACGGGGGTGGGTGGTGGTGGTGATTTGTACTTGTAGACAGGTGTGGGAGGTGGTGGTGACTTATATTTGTACACTGGAGTGGGTGGTGGTGGGGATTTGTACTTGTATACAGGAGTCGGTGGTGGTGGTGACTTATATTTATAAACTGGAGTAGGAGGAGGTGGTGATTTATATTTGTAAACTGGGGTAGGTGGAGGTGGAGACTTGTGTACTGGTGTTGGAGGTGGTGGTGACTTGTACATGTAAACCGGGGGTGGAGGTGATGCATACTTGTAAACTGGAGTTGGAGGTGGTGGTGATTTGTAACTATAGTAACCATCTGCCTCAGCAAAGAATGGCCAACTTAGAGAAATCAATACTACTAAAAGTGTGATTGAAGAAGCCATTGAGACTCCTGTGTTTGCCATTTTCTTTTGCTTTACTAAATGGTTTTGTGTTGTGATTCTATGGTTCACTTATCATCCCTTTATATAGGCCTTTTAAGGTTGTGATATTCTTAAATTTCAGATCTCCAAGTTGTGGAAAATTGCCAAAGATAAGACATTTAAACTAATTTTTGTCCTTGCAATCAATTTTGATGTGAAGTCTACATTGATTTTCTGACTTGGTGCATGTTTGGTTTAATTTGAAATTTTCATTTTTAGTTAGGTGAAGAAATTTTTTCTCTCTCATTTTCAAAGATCCATTTTCTGTCATGGGACATGGCGGCTTACTGAGTGCAAACCCGACAACAGTCCAAATACTTGACTCGCTCTTAAACTCTAAGAATCTCAGTATAGCTGGAATCGATCAAAGTATGGAACTATTCAAAGTAGTTGATTATGAGAGTTCTAGACCATGCAAATTTTCAACTTCATTTTCTACATCTTCCTACTTGCATTTTGATTTTTTTATTAACCGATACGTAACAGTTTGCCGTCATGCCGACACGTTTTACTCGGCACATTAATTTGAGATGGTGTCTACTATTCCCTCGGTTTCAAAATAATAGACAGGTTTGTGTGTAAATTTAGAGACAAAAACAATTTGCATTCCAAAAAATTAAGTGGATTCCATACATCCAATAGAAGAAAGTACTAGTGATTAGATGGAATAAAACTAGAGAGAATCCAGCCATATGGCAAAAAGGCAGTGGCAGAAGTCATTTTACCAAGTTGAAACCCGACAATGACAGAAGGCTATACATTGTTCTTTCGTTGAACTTTCTCCTATTATATCCAAATTTGAATATTATTATTATCAGTACATTTTCTTGCTGTAAATCTTGTTTTTATGTTTAAAGAAAAAGTTGCAACGAATAAATGGCACCATGTAAAGACAATGACCATTAAAACACTGGTAGCAAGAGATAATGTAATATAAATGGAAAACGGGTAATGGGTGCTAAAATTTAAAGAAATATGAAAACGCGTTATAGGACGTGGAATTATTTGTTTCTGACTAAATGATGCAAGTTGTAAAAAAAAAAATAATGTCAGTTTGTTCTCTATGAAGATTTCAAAAGAAATTAAAGAACTTTTTATTAATTTCTTTTCGACCAGTAAATTATTAATTTCTTTTCGACCAGTAAATTATATTTTACGTACGATTGTTGAAAAAATTATCCAATATTGACGGTTCCGTTAGCGGTGCAATCTTTTTATACATGTTGGAAAATTGACATGTATTACAGATTAATAGTGCTTCGTTAATGCTAGATGACTGTTTCCACTGTGGTGGTCGAATCAATTTTAGCTAAGTTGATCAGCATCAATCCCTCGTTACCATTGCATTCACCCCCGCGCGCCATTCTTTACATGACCTTTCAATGAAACAAAGGTGTTTTGTGTGAGGGACTGCTGCCACTGCTTCTGAGAATCCCATACCATCATTATCCCAAAGCTTGTTTAAAGTTGAAGTTATAGGATCATAAGAATGGAGAATTTATGTCCGTACCACAATAAAACTTTGTTCGATTGGCTCACAATAATATGGTACTTTACACATTATACTAAACTCCTTAAGCCAATTCCACGAATTGTTGTTATAGAAATACCAATAGGTCATAGGAATAATATATTAGAGAGAGTTTGGTCAAATTGACTGAGTCAACTTTCTGTTTGGTCCATTTTAAAAATATTTTTTATAGCTTGGTCCTATAAATTATGGTTTGGTCCTACGATAACGTTGTAATTGTCATTGTATGGTGACAGAAATATCCTTTTGGGACCACATATATAGACAAACACCATCCATTTTGATGAAGATGAACTCGTGTTTGAAGACGATGATGTTTGCTGCTGCTGCTGCTGCTTTTTGAAGACGACGAAGATGATGCTGCTGCAGTTCACTTTACGAATGAACTCTGATTTTTATGGATTTTTTTGTGTGTGTTCATTTAAAGAATGAAGTCTGTTATTAGATCTTGAATTGTTAGGTGTTCATCTTAAAGAATGAACCCAATTATAGGTTCGAATTAGTAAGTTTTTTATAGGTGTTCATTTTGTCGAATGAACTCTGTTTTCTAATAGGTTCTGTCAGCTGTTCATTTTAAGAATGAACTCTGTTTCCATATAGGTTTTATCAGGTGTTCATTTGAAAGAATGAACTCTGTTTTTTTTTTCATAATGATGAAGTTTTGTGTTGTGTTCTTTTACAGAATGAACTTTGTTTTCCTATGTGATTTAGTTTGGTTTTATTAGGAGTTCATTTGAAAGAATGAACTGCTACAAAAAATATGTAAACATAATTTTTTAGGTTTTATTAAGTGTTCATTTGAAGGAATGAACTTCGGAGTTCATCAGACAGAATGAACTGCTACAAAAAATAAGTAGGAATTAACACGGCAGGGTACTTTGGTCCATTTAATATTTTTAAATAATTATGGACCAAATGGAAAAGGTGATTTCTAAAAGGACCAAACTGACTTGGGACCACCTAAAAATGACCAAACGATATTTTTCCCTTATTATTTTTATTGTACGCCAATATGTTTGGGCGACATTCAACAAGGTCTGTATGAACCCGTATTCTAACAATTACAATAACCGCTATATTTCACTTCAGGAGGTGGCTTTGGAAGCGATCTGAATTTCTCATCTTCTGAATCGAAGGCGACAGTCTTACATTAATTCTAGTTTGTCACCATAATCCAACCAATACAGAGCTTCATCAACAAATATACCAGATGCAAGTAACTGGTAAGGTATAGAGACTACGGTTCTCCACCCACAGCCAATAGTGCATACTCGGATATATGCTACATTTCCCCTCCTGCTATAGTAGATTCTAACGACCTTGTAATTGTTGGTTGAACGACAATAACCGAACCAATAGGCTTTTACTAACGTAGAAGGCTCGTCAGACAACCTACTGCTTGGAAGAACGACAACTTCTCCAATTAATGGATTACAGAAAAAATCATTTTGAGACAAACCAACCCATTGCATGATCCGACCAAGTTACACATACCATCCTTGTAAAGATCCCTACCATGAATGGCATGTTTCAGCTTTATAAGTTCCTTAGAAGATAGTAGTAATTGATCTTTTCAACATGAATCCGATCATACTGTTCTCCAAAGTAGAGTCTAGCTTGTAAAGCTGGCTCGATTGGTAAGCGAAAAAGTATGTTTTCTAAGATATCTCTGTGAAGTTTCTACATCATGTTGTCAAACCTAGATAAGAAAATAAAATCCTAAGTAAAAATAATTATACCTCACGTTTTCCTTTTATAGGTAGCATTTAGGCTCGTATCTTATGGATTGGTTTGCGTACATTGGTGCAGTCCGTATGGATTATCTAATCGGTACAGGCTGACGCATCCAGGCATCAACCAGTGCTGTCGCAGAGGCACAGACCATTTTATTCGAGATCCTGCAGAGACGAAATAATTGTTGCTAATTTTACTTCTGAAGGTTCGCAATACAATACCCGTGGGCTTGTATGAACCCATGGGCTATTAACCTAGTGTTCGGAAGAACAACAGCTTCTCCCGTTAAGGGATTGCAAATCAAGAAAAAAATCATCGACATCTTGATCATACTCTTCTCCGTAGTAGAGCCCGATTTCTTTGTTTTCTTTGTTTGTCATGCGGGGTACGAAAAGGAAGCTGTTGTAACATTTATTATCTAAGAGATTCCTCCAAGTTTTGCATACTAGTCTAGCTTGTAAAGCTGGTATACTAGTTAAGCGAAAAAGTATGTTTTTTAAGATATCATTTGGAAGTTTCTCCATGGTGTTGTCAATCTAATTCAGATCCAGAGGAGGAAAAAAAACAACAAAGAGAAATAAATAAAACCCTAAGTAAAGAAAATTGTACCTCAGGTTGAACCAGTTTCCACTTTTAAAGTGCCATCTACGGGCTCGTGTCTATTGGATTGGTCCATATCCACCGCTGCGTCCACAAAGGTGTAGGAAGTCAGTATCCGTACAGGCTGATGCAGCTAAGTATGAACCGGTACCGCAGACTTTTTTATTCCATATCCTGCAGAGGCGCCTAGTATTACAAGGGAATTAGAAAGTTAAAATTTGGTAATAAGTTCATTTACATGCATAGTTGCATCCTTGTGTTCCTTAATCGAAAAATCTGAACCAAAAGTCGAGATTTAGATATAGTTTAGGTATAGTTCAGAAGGTTAAGAAGAAGATAAGAGAGTTTCAGAGAAGTATAACTTCTTATTGATTTTCAAGGTCTTTACACCATACAACGAGTACACATATATATACAGACTCTTAAGATTTGTAACACAAGTATTGTCTAATATTAACCTTTCCTAGAATACAAGATATTCTATGTAAAGAAGTTCTAGAACATTCACAAGCTTGGTTTGATCATTACGTTATAGATGTTGTCTTAACACCATCCCGCAAGTGCAAAAGGCCATCTTGAACCGTTAGCTTGAACCTTAGAGAAACAAACCTGTCTTTAGAAAGAGGCTTGGTAAATATATCTGCCACTTGATCTTTGGAAGAAATAAACATGACATCCAGCTGTTTAGTAGCAACCTGATCACGAACAAAATGATAATTTATTTCTATATGTTTTTTTCGAGCATGAAATATTGGATTAACTGTAAGATATGTTCTCAAAGATTATCACACCATATAATAGGTGGAGATTGAGTAGTTATCTGTAACTCTGAAAGAAGAGATTGAATCCACATAATTTCAGCTGCAGCAATAGCAAGACCACGGTATTCAGCTTCCGTACTTGAACGAGACACTGTCCCCTGTTTACGAGCACTCCAAGAAATAATGTTACCACCAAGAAATATGCAATAGACACTAGTAGAACGACGATCTTCCAATGAACCATCCCAATCAGAATCCGTATAGGCAATGAATGATAATTGCAAATTGTTTGTAGGTTTAAGAAGAATCCCATAAGTAGAGGTGTTCTTTACATAACGTTATATACGTTTAACTAAACTCAAATGATATTCTGTTGGAGCATGCATAAATTGACATACTTTATTAACTGCATAGGCTAGATCAGGGCGAGTAAATGTCAAATATTGCAATGCACCAACAATACTTCTGTATTCTGTAGCATCAGTTATTAAAGTACCATGATCAGATAAGACATCACCATCTGTGCTAAGTGGAGTTTGAATTGGTTTAACACCATCCATTTTGGATCGAATAAGAAGATCATGAACATATCGTCTTTGTGTAAGAAATAACCCTGAAGACGTACGTGTTGCTTCAATTCCAAGAAAGTAAGATAGAGAGCCAAGATCCTTAATTGCAAATGCATGTTGCAAAGAATTACGAATAGAGTGTAATCCTGTAGAGCTTGAACCAGTGAGGATAATGTCATCAACATAAACCAGTAAGAATACAATACCAGTGTCATCACGCCGAATAAAGAGAGATGAATCACACTTAGAAGTAACAAACCCATTCTGGAGTAAGAAATTACTTAGTCAATGGTACCAGGCACGTGGGGCTTGTTTTAATCCATAGAGAGATCGATGAAGTTTACATACATATGTAGGAAAATTAGGATCTGTATAGCCTGGTGGTTGTTTCATGTAAACTTCTTCTTCAAGATTTCCATGTAGAAACGCGTTTTGAACATCAAACTGATTGATAGACCAATTGTGAGAAAGAGATAACGTAAGAATGATGCATATAGTGCAAGGTTTAACAACTGGACTATATGTTTCACCATAATCAACACCTTCTTGTTGATTGTATCCTTTTGCTACCAATCGAGCTTTATAGCGTTCAATAGTTCCATCAGCTTTACGTTTTGAATGAGATTCATAGATGGATGATAAGGTACTAAAGTCCATGTACCATTTTGAGCAACGCATTGTATTCAGTATCTGATGCATGATGCCACTTTGGATCTGCTTGAGCTTGGGAGAAACAAGTTGGTTCAAAGTCAGCTATAAGAGCGTAATTGGAATTTGGTTTATAAATATCATCTTTTGCTCTAGTGATCATTGGATGGCCTGCAAAAGTTGAAACATTTGTTGTAGATAAACCAGATTCTTCTTGTATAGATGAATTATTATCAACAGAAACATTAACACCCTGACTAGAGGAAGGTGATACTGAGTTTGAAGATAATGTTGTTGATGAAGAAAGTGAATTAGCAGTTGAAGTAGCAATAAGAGATATTCCAGTTGGAGACAAATCTTCTCTTGGTAATTGAGAAATAACAATTGATGAATCATTTGCTTGAACAACACAAGAAGATGGTGGTTCTTGCATAATATTATGAGATGAACTTACAAAAATTGGAAGATCATGCATGAAAACAGATGGTGCCTGATCAGTATTTGTTTAGCAATTCTGAATGGATCACCTCAACTACTAGTTAGCTTGTAATGTTTGGCTGCTGGCCTTTTGTTTGTTTTCAGTCGCATCTTTTGGAAGCCAGCAACCAAGTGACAGTTGTAGCTTAATTTCTTAAATGAAATTTCCTGTTGTTTTTTTTTGTTAAAAAGATTTGTGTAACTTTACAATTTACATTTGAATTGATTGATATGTTAGGAAATTTGTCTTCTGGCCTATTGTTTGTTTTCTATCAGATCTGTTGGAAGCCAGAAACCAGGTCCAAGTGACAGTATGCTTGATTCCTTCTATAAAATTTCCTAGAAAATAATCATATTAAAAATAATAAGTATCGATTTGTGAAAACAAAGCTGGAATAGCTCAGCTGGTTAGAGCGTGTGGCTGTTAACCACAAGGTCACAGGTTCAATCCCTGTTTCTAGCGTTCATTTTTCATTTTTTTTACATGAATTGCTAAGTAGATGAATTTTTTATCATGCTCTTTTCATGGAAGTTCAATTTTCTCTAGCTCAAACTTAAGCAAAATCTATAATAACAATGGGAAAAGCTACTCACTCATTCAGTGTCCTTGTTGTAGAGTCACAGCTTCGCCAGTCTTGGAATACTTGTAATCTCCAGCAGCATTTTCTAGGAGATCTTTCACTGAAATCAAGCTGTTTGTGTGGGGGTTTGCCACTGCTTGTGAGCATCCCATACCATTATCACTATCCCACAGTTTGTTTAGAGTTGCAGTTCTAGAATCGTAACAATACAGAATGCTACGTACGCGCCACAATAAAACTTCGTTGCTCTTAGTAATCGCGAATGGCTCCCAACAATATCCGTCAACCTTTATACTGAACTCCTTAATCCGAATTTTTGTTATAGTAGTCGCTTTTCTGATCATGCCCTTTCATGCCATAACTAGCAGTACCATTAATGGCCGTATTATATTCCTTATACGCCCATATGTTTATGCGACTATCAACAAGGGTCGTCTGAACCAGACACAAATGCGCTGCCAGCAACATGAGGGAATCACTAGAAATGCAATGTCGGGCTTCAGATGGTGGCTTTGGAAGCAATCTGTACTTTTCATCTTCTAAATCGAAGGCGAGAGTCTTACATTCTAGTATGCCATCAAAATCCAACCAATGCAGAGCTCCATTAACAAATATACCAGGCGATGAGCATGCCTTGTTAGGTATAGATACTAGGTTTCTCCACCCATTGCCAATGGTGCATACTTGGACTTGTGCCACCTTTTGCCGGCTATAGTACATTCTAACAACCTTGTAGCTGTTGGCTGAGCGACAATAACCGAACCCATAGGCTATCATTGCTGGAGAAGGCGCGTCAGACAACCACCTACTGCTTGGAAGAACAACAACTTCACCTATTAAGGGATTGCAAATTAAGAAAGAATCGATGGTATCTTGATTACGGATTTTGAGACAAACCAAACCATTGCATGATCCGACCAATTTACACATACCATCCGATGGTACTGTTCACCATAGTAAAGGTCCCTGCCATGCACGGCATGTTTCAGCTTTATGAGTTCTTTATAAGAGTAGTAGTAATTCAACTTGTCAACATGAATCCGATCGTACTGTTCACCATAGTAGCGTTGAATTCTCTCCTTCCCCAGACGGATTGCAAAAAGCAAACCTTTGTAACGTCTATTAGCTAGGAGATTTCTCCAGGTTTTGCATACTCGTCTAGCTTGTAAAGTTGGCTCGATAGGTAAACGGAAAAGTATGTTTTCTAAGATGTCACTGTGAAATTTCTCCATGGTGTTGTCAATCTAATTAAACCTAGATAAGGAAAACGAAAGAGAACTAAATATTAAAACCCTAAGTAAACTGCCTCACGTTCCTTCCATAGGTAGCGTATCTATGGATTGCCTCGTATCCGTTGGTGCAGTCCATATAGTGGTATCTATTTAATCAGTACAGATACAGGCTGACGCAGCCAGGTATCACCAATTGTCGCAGAGGGGCTAGACTATTTTATTGGAGATCTTGCAGATTCAAAATAATGGTTTCTAGTTTTACTTTGCAATACAATATTCGGAGAAACGCACTTGGCCAGTTTGGAGTAGTGAAAAAAAGAAGAAGAAGCTGCATGTCAAGCATGCAGAACTTGTACCATCAACCCTGTCACGTATGGAATAGTTTGATTGATATGTTTCCACCAAGTCGCCACATTTATTACTTTAGAATGACAAAATGATAAATTTTTTAAAAGAGTCTTAGTTGGATATGTTCTTGAAACATATCCAACTAATTATTAATTATTTTCGATCAGTAAACTAGAATTTACGTATGATTTTCAAAATGTTATCGGATGCCTTGACAGTTATATTAGCGTCTGATTGACACAGTTTGAGTCCTAATTAGAATAAACATAAGTCTTCAGACATTGTGATATACAAGCAACAATGCTCTAAATACCGTCTAAGTGAGAAGATACATTTTTTTTCAAGGTAAAGTTAAATAACAAAGGAATTGCTCTGACGATTTGAGATGTTGATAAAATAACCAATGAATTTCGCAGCAGAATATGAAAAAAAATGAACCTAGACAGTATACAAATGTAAACCAACAAGCAAATGTATTGTAATTGCAAGAACAGTAATTTCATGCAGTCATAAGTATAATAGAACAGGATCCTCTTCAAATGAAGAAAGCATATCAGCCTCAGATTTCCATTTCATTTCGTCGTTGTTCCAATTCCAATTTTCCATCCCCAGCATATCCATAAGATGACCAACAGAATCTTCGGAATCAACATAACAATCAGAATCTTCAAGAGTATCATCAACGAACCGGTCATCTTCGACATTTTTCCTCTTCCTCTTAATATTGCCAGTACCACCAATTGTAACAGCTAGATAGAAAATTCCCAATTAGTTAGACAGTGATTCCTCTGGGGGACTATGTTCAATTATCATAAGTGTAAGCAACCAAAATGAACATTAACAACACCAAAAACAACAACGGCAAGAACAGATGAAACTATGAAATTTAGTTATCATAATTTTAAACATGTAAGCAATAGAAACATAAAAAATCACAAAAATGAGTTACAATAAGAATTACTCACAGGTATCATCACTGGTAGCTGGTTGCGTACTTCTTGTTACATCAAGGGACCGGCTATCTTTCCCCGGTACGTTCTTACTCCCCCGTTTCAAGCCTCTACGTCTCTTCTTAAGATGGTTCTCATAATACTTTGCATAATAATTGTAATGTTTTTCACAATAACTACTCCTAGGAATGGTATCATCATCAGCAGCAGCACCATGACCCATCCTAAAATTCTTGCATCTCCATCTTAAACCATTAGATTGACAACAATACTGTTCATCTGGAGGCAGCAGCTTCTGTTGGAACAATTGTCGATTTCACACCCGCAAAACAAAGATTAGAACACAAAACAAAGTGACGGATGAGTCACGACCAGGTCGCTCTCTTTAGGACGTTTCGTGGCTCTGCCTTGAGTTTTGTGCAAACAGTTCTTTCTCCGTCACAACTCCCCCAGGATAAAACAACCGAGAAAACTCTCTTTCGATATCTCACGCACACAATGAGAAATCGATCACTTCTACTCTCTCTATTCTTGTTCAGTATTTTTGGTCTCTTGATTCTTAGAAAACAATGGTGTAAAACTTGTGTTTTCTTTCTGTTCTCAAAACTGATTTTATAGCCATATAATTAAAGTGCGAATTAAAGACAGAATATTTTTGGTTTTCATTATTACCATATAAGAAGCATTTAAACAGTCACAAAACACGTTCACAAAAACGTTACCAAAATTAAGAGACCTCCCAAGACCCCGCTCCCGGATTAATAATATATATTATATATACAATCAGGGGGATTCGATCTTGAGACCTCACCCTC
Organism: Papaver atlanticum; assembly: GCA_023531105.1. Classification (NCBI taxonomy): domain Eukaryota; kingdom Viridiplantae; phylum Streptophyta; class Magnoliopsida; order Ranunculales; family Papaveraceae; genus Papaver; species Papaver atlanticum. The sequence continues at coordinate 1,051,388 of JAJJMB010003208.1, read as the reverse complement.
AAGGCCCAAAATGCTTAACCAAGGTTTGAAAAACGGGTCCCGGCTCAGGTCATGGGCACTAGGCGTGACCGTTATAACGCTTATTGACAGGTGTGAGCACGTTTTGGGCAAAAAACGCGTTATATAGTAAAAAACACGCGTTTTTTGGACGTTATTTAAAAATAACGGGCGTTGTAACGATTAAATAGAAGAAAAAAAATTATGATCTGAAATTCCTATGTAACGGTTATAACGTGCGTGAAAACGTTTTAACGAGTCTAAAAAAACGTTGTTACTAGGGTTTTTTCTTTTTTAATACTCCCGTCGTCCCTAAAAATGGGATATTTCTAATACTACCATTTTAATTTATTATTGTTAGTATAAGAAATATGTATCCTTCGATAGTCATGTTTATATTCCTTACATAGGTGTTTATAATTCTAGTAACAATTGTACTTTTCTTTGTAGGCGGGAAGAATGCGAATGATGCAAGGTCAATTTGCATCACCATCAGCACGTATTGCAGCTCAACATGGTGATCCTGTAAGTTGGTGGTTATCTTATGGTGCTGAGTATCCATCCCTCCAGAAGATTGTAGTAAAGATATTAAGTCAAACAAATACATCGTCTGTATCAGAGAGGAATTGGAGTGTGTTTGAAAGAATCTACACCAAACTACGCAATCGTTTACTTTCATCGAGAATAAATGATCTGGTGTATGTTCAGTACAATTTGAAGTTGGAGCAACAAAGAATTAAAGGTAAAGCAAGGCGACATAACATTGATGTTCACGACGTTCATAGTCTATTGAGGGATGACAATATGCTTGACTGGATAGCGGGGGAAGACGAAATACCGGTTTTACCTCAAGAAGAACAATGGTTAAATATGCTGGAACAGAAAGCCGTTAATAATCCAGATCATGTCCCTCTACCATACAACTGGCATGAATCCTAAGTTCAAATCCCATACGAAAGGTTACCGGTGAGTGACTTTGTTTATGACTTTGGTAATCTTTCATTTGGAGACAATACACAAGGTTATGAGAATGTGAATCCAACATATGATTCTGTATACACTTCCGATCGCTCTGACCATGGTGTTCAACATATGAACGAAGGATATAATTATAATATTGATAACAATAATGAAGTAGGTAACAATGATGATGAAAATGAAGGAGGTTATGATGACGATAATGAAGGTTATTATGATGATGATACTTATGCAAACGAAGATAGCCAGTACCCCCACGACGATGACTATGATGTGGAAAGGAACCGCAGAGAAAATGAAGAATACATGAATAAATCAAAAAGCGGTGGTGGTCGTAGTTGGTTCGCGTAGCTTTTTTAAATGATGAACACTAGTTTAACAATCCTAAGTTTTTTAAATTTGAAGTTTTTAATCTTGTAGTTGCTTTCCCTATATCATTTAAAAAAAATTAATTCGAAGTTTTAAGCTTTCAATCCTGAGAAAGAAAAAAACTCAAAAAAAATGGTAAGAAAGTTATTTACACGATTATAACGTGCGTGATAACGGGAAAACAGTTCTAAAAAACGCACGTTAAAATGTTATTTAGAAGGAAAAAAAACATTCAAACTAATTTTAGAAAAACGGTTATAACGTGTATGAAAACTGAAAAACGGTCCTAAAAAACTGCTGTTATTTCCTATTTATCGGCATTATAAAGGCACGGGGTTCGGGGACCCTCACATCCATGGTATATGGGTGTGATCGTTTTAACGGTCATTTTTTCGGTAAAAACGGGTGTTTTACAAACCTTGTGCTTAACCACTAGGCCAAGCTCGAATTGTTGATATAAATGTACAAAAGAATTCTTTTCTAAAAACATATATCCCAACAGCTTCTTCTTAAGATTTTCACCAAGAATGTAATGCTTTTCACAATATCTTGTACTAGGACCTGTAACTGCACCTTCACCCATCCTAAAATTCTTGCATCTCCCCCTTCCATTAGTTTGAGAACAACGCTGTTCATCTGGAGGCAGCTTCATCGCGTAATAGTTATAATGTTTTTCACAGCGTTTAGACTTAGCAACACCATGACTCATCTTGAAATTCTTGCACCTCCATCCGCCACTAGCAGTTACACAACAACGTTGTTCATCTGCAGGCAGCAGCTTCTTCCTCTCCATCTCCATCTCCAAATGGACCAAAATTTTGTAATTTTTATCACAATAATGCAATTCATTATCAGCACTAGCGTTCTTGCATCTTCCTCTACTCATTTTTCTACTGCAAATCGCTTCTTCGCTACCAGCATTATCCGAGTCTGAGACCAAGTTCCCAAAAGTCTTCTTACTCATTTCCAGATCATGAGGTTGAGATGGTCTCTCTTCCAAACAGCCCCAATCCTCCCCTTCTTCAACATTACCACCCCCACTTAATAAATGTACACTTCCAGAAGGAATGCTCACAACATGCACATTAACCACCTTATTTTTGCTCCCTTCGCTGCTAATTTCAGCATTAGGTTTACCCATGTTGTTTATAGTTCTTTTCTTTTCACCAGTTTGAGTGATTTCAATTTTTACAGAATTACACAACTCTTGATTGCTAAGTCTTCAATGTCCAACGTCAGGACTAGAGTCTCCAAATCGGAACACTTGTTCCTCCAATATTCAGTTGCATCCTCATCTCTAGCAAGCTCCACTTTCATCTTCGTAAGCTCCAATTCCTTCTTCGCAAGCTCTAATTCCATAGACACTTGGAAGCACTTAGTCTTATAATGGTCCAAATTCTCCAATTCAGCCACAGGTTCACTAAGTCCTGTTGATGATTTTAGTTCTCCAGATGCTGTTTCGATATTTTTTCCTCTTTGCCCCAATTTTGGCAGAAGCACCATCGAAAATTGTATCAGCTGGATAGAGCATTCCCAATTAGTTAAGCAATGCAGTGATTCTTAACATACGCAATTATGAAATTTCTCAATTAAAAGCAAACCAAACAAATAACAATATAAGAAATCACTAAAATTTACGTATAAAACGTACTTATTGATATATTAGGCGGCCGCAGGCCGCTTCAAAATTTAGGAATTTTGTTGTTGTTTTTTTTTTTTTTTTTTTTAAAGCTAAATGACAGTGGTACACTTGCAAATACGCACTATTTGTTATCAAAAAAAATAAAAAAATAAAAAAATAAATAGCTAGCGCTATTCTTATATTGTACAAGTGACGTGCACGCGCATTGCGCGTCGTCCATCATCATACTGTCTTATTTCTTCTAAGCCCTCACAAAGTCCTTTATATTACAGCGAGACCCTTTTTAATCAACGGCCTTCATCATATGAAAATGTTAAAAGTCATACGATCCTGCGGCTGTGACAAATAGTTCACACGGAAATTTTTTCCTGAAATCTGGCGGCTGAATTTTGAGGTCACAGGATCTAACGGCTTCAATTCAATCCCGGCTTCAAATCCGTTTATCCTTGCTCCCATTAAAAGGGGGGAGATTGTTAAACCGACTATTGATCAATATGTCCCCATAATTTCAATAATTATCAAAACCAAGGTAGGGTAATTTAAAAATAATCCAAAACCAAATTTGCCGTTTCAAAATAGTAAGGCTTTCTTTCAAAAATAGTGGGGACTAGTTTCCACGGAAAACTATATTGCACTGAATTAGCTGCATGGGAGAGAGTTGAGAACTTGCCATGACTAATAAAATCATAATATTTCTTTTTATTTTTTATACTAGGTATCACCGGGCCGTCAACCCATGGTTAGTGTCAAGCCTCACGTGGTCTCTTGTATCCGACACATGATTTTTAACTATACATTTTCCTTGAAAATATTATGAAATATCAACAATGAGATTGTCATTTAGATATACCCAACGTTTATTTAGATATAATTATGTTGTCATTATTACAATTGCTTCTACAACTACGCGAGATTATAGGTTCCATTATTCTGCATCGGAGAAAGTATGTTTATATCTTGATTATGACAAAAAGTATGACTAAAATTGTAAATATGAATAAATAAATATATTATATATAGTTATCCTTCTTGATCGCTATGGAAATCTTGTTAGAAGATTCAACGTAATTAACAGCTCATGACATGGCACAACCTATTTCCCGGTTTGGATGGTATTTGCGGCTAATGATGTTGCATTTCCTAATTATTAAATAAACATCAATTTTTATACAAACACGATAGAATCATACATAAGAATTTAGCATTTCACTAATTCTTGACCCCTAAATAATATTCTTTCCTTTTTCCATGATCGAGTTGATATATGTGTTGCAGGACGGAACTCTTATAGCCAAATAATATCTTTATGATCTCTAATTGAAAGATATATTTTTGGTACATTCTCTGTTATGTTGTCCTACAATTATTATTTTTGAGTTTATAGCACTTATCTGCTACAAAAATATGTCGAGCATTATTGTAGATTTCTCATTTTATTCATCTCGCATAAGTGAATCAACCTAAATGAGTTTGGATACCATCAAATTATCACCGAGTAAAAATCTCGATAACTACTCTTATTAATTATTATTTTTCCCAACCCAGAGTAATCATACACTTTTAAGTTTTAACTCTTGTTTATACTACGAAACTCAATCCATCAGTTTTTAATAAATAATCTATAAATATTTCAATCGATACTGGTGCATGTTTTGATCTTACAATTATATGTGAACACCATTTCACTCCACTTAAGTTTTTCATCCCAAAAAATGCACTCCGAATGTTCCATGTAATATTTGATCTCGGTATAATAAGTCTATTGTTGCTTCACATATTATCGTCGCTCGTTATTATGCATGCCACATCAACAGCTAGCATGATTATTCAATTGTATCGATTATTTATGTTATTCATGGATCTTACAAAAACAATCCTTTTAAAGGACGTTGTGGACTTTTACGTAAGCTTAACTCTTGCCAAAAAGCACCTATTCTATTTGCTTTTGTTTCTATCCTATTTATTAGATATATTATCATTAACCATCCATCTAAATACTACACACATAAAAACTTTATAGTACAACACTTTGTTTTAGTTGAGCACATATTTTCTTCATGTCTTCGATTTTAGGCTTGTCAAAGACTACAAATATTTTTGTGTCCTTTGCAGAAGATTGAAAATTCAATCCTAGTACACTTGCTGAAATGATAAAATAACCGATTTAATTTTTAAAAAATTTATGCCATGGTTTACCATTAAATTTCTACCACTATCGAAGTTACCATAAGAGCGGCTTACATGTCCTTAATTTTTCAACATTTTTTTTATAAATTTCTTTTCAACGTATCCCCAACGTGTAATTCTGGTTTACTTATTGTTTTTATTTTGTATCAATTTGTTGCAGCTTGATTAGATATTTCATACCTGAGTTCAGGTTCTGATATTTCCTCACATTTGCATGCATATTATTGAAATGAATCAATGAAGAGAATCCAGTTAAAGACACATGAAAAATAATATAGAAAGATTGCATTTTTTGATAAATTACTTGCTCAATAGTTAAATATATCTCGAAATTCAGTCTCTATAGGTTACACATGTATGATCGTTCAGGAATAATCTCAGATTTCCTGGAACAGGTGTCCATTCACCATCTAAAATAGAAATTGCTAAGTGCGTTTAATTACTCCTGCCTCGGTTTTTATTATGTCTAACTTTCTCACTAAGATCTAAGCACCCTTTTTTTAGGTCTTCTTCAATTTTGTTATATCCATATTATTATTGCTTTAAAATAAAAAGGCAGTAAGATCAAATAATAAATTAGCATCAAATTGAAAGAATACGAAGTCATTATACTTTAAATGTTGTAGATCACTGGGGTATACTATCAAGCACTTATGCACTCAATTTGACTTCAATGTTCATTAATATAAACTTATAAAAAATATTAGGAACTCCAAATAGGTTAATTTTAATTGTATGATAATTTCATTGTTTAAGACAGTTCATATATTTGGATATAGTCGGAGCATACTAAATATCTGGTTCCACGGTATTTCTTGATGTAATCGAGTTAATATCAAGTTTTTTTTTTTTTTTTTTTTTTGGATATGCGGTGTGCATTTATTTGTGGAAGTGATTCATAAGTATTCATAATATTTATGCCCCAAAACATGACAGTTCGTCATAACCTTCATTTTTCCCTTGACACTAACCCTACCTATAATATATCTCTGGTCAATAATTAAATTTGTTTATGTACTAATAACTTATGTTCTTTTATCTTATAATCAACATCTGGTTGCTAGGATATTTATAGACATTCTATTTTATCCCAAAAAGTGTATGATCTTCATTAAATTTTATATTAGTTTCCAGTAACATGGTACGGTTTACTTCGATATTTCAACCCTACCTTTAGGAAGCGAAGCCGTCGACATCAGATCCTGAATATATTCTGATTTCAGAATTTAACTTAAGATGCTTCATGTGATTTGCTTTAATAAAAGCCCTTGCATGTTGTAACTAATTGCAATATTCGTTCAGTTGAATTAGCATGTTTGCGTTTTCCATATTATTAAGGGAATAAACCAAACTCTTCATTAAGTTCCAAGTAAGTCTCTGATAACTTACGGGTGATGTCTACATTTTATACCATACTTTTCTCTTCAGATATACCTTTCCTTGGATCCTCAATTTAGTTATCCATTACGGTGCTTTCATCACTTAATCATGGATATTTTATTGACTTTTTGCAAGGAATACTTCGCAATTCTTAGATCAATTTTAGAATCTTTATTTTAACCTTCAAAGTGAGAGATCCAGAATCGCATAGTTATGTTTATCTTTAGCTTCCTTCAGCCTGATTTTTGAAGTGTTAATTAGACCGTGTTATCTAGTTTTGAACAACTCATTTCCAAGGTTCTCAACTGCTCCGCCAGGTTTCAATTAATGGAGTTAATATTATTATAATTTGTTTTGAAATACTCATCAGTAGTACTGTTATAGTTTCTTCCTCAAACAACATCTTAATACTAACTATTGTTGCTTCATTCGTGATGAATGGTTCATGTTATATATGTGGAGTATGAGTTTCTTGGTATTTTTTCTTTACTATTTTTATTGAATTCGAGAATTTTTTTAAATTTTATTTACACATAGTTCTCCAACATTCTCAAATATATGTGTTTCTTATTCAACAGTTTAATTACATCTTCAATCTTGTACTTATTGGGGGAATTCAAACTTATGCGGAACACATCTGTATTGTTATCCTCTATCAAGATGAATACACCGAAGAAAAATTAAAATTTCTATGCTTACAAAATATATATATATATATATATATATATATATATATATATATATATATATATATATCAAGATGCATTTACCTTACCGCATTAGGAATTAAGTCCTTTAACAACTAAAATATGACGTTTTTCCAAATGACTATATTTTGATAGCTCATGTGAATAGATGATGATGTACTGTATCAGATTAATCATTTATCAAAAAAGCATTAGAACTGCAAATGAACTATTAATATGCTTGTAGAAAAATCATTAATTCAATTCTCATTATAGAAAATAAAAATCGTCCAACATCTATAACGCTTTACGAAATGAGTTACTACCTAACTTTGCGAAGTTCTGCCACCTGCAAATTTATCTAGTGGTAGCAGTGGCATGTTTGTACATATAATAACGATGGCATCACCGATGATGTGAATTTTAAGTTGTTGTAAAAAGTGATAAGTAGAGTTCGTTCAACTCGGGCTTGTGAAGGATTTTCGAAAATTAAATAAAGTTGTTTCAACAATAATAAGAAAATACCGAGACTCTGGATTCCACCATTGACCAATTAAGTGATAAATTCTAATCAATATTCAAGCAATTTTTTCTTTTAAAGTGATTCTAATATTTTGTCTTTAATAGATTTTTGAAGTAATAATTGTAAGCACGAAGCATGAAACATCAAAAGTATTAAAACCAAGCATGTCCCATCAAAACACTTCACAACTACTCAATAAAAACCAATTTTTATTTTAAGTTCTATGCAAATAATCATGTAAAATAATTGCAATAAATAATTAAAATAGAACTATACCACTTTTCATGGATCAATGGCTTCCTCCGTCGCCTCGGCTAAGGGTTTAGCTCCTCATATTAACCACTTGCTCAAAATACATCTTTGGTGTTCAAAAGTTGATTAAAAGAGTGAAAAGTGCTAAGCAGCGAATTCTGTAACTAATATAATTGTTACAGAACTTACTGTTACAGAAGAAACTGTTGCGAACTGAAGCTAACTGTTGGAAAATTGTTACAAAGGGTATAGAATTTGAAAGCTACGGTCACAGTTTCTGCGACTTTCTTTTTCCGCTGTTCTTTGTTCTTCGTCTTCTCCGGCAGCAGCAACAGAAACCCGATCTTCTTCTAATGATTTTTATGGCTTCTCTAAGGCTCTAAACTTCCCCCTAAGGTCTTCCTTTTCTTCCTAGGATTCGTACCAACCCTTTTATACATAATAGAGTAAGGAAAATTCGAGAATATCTTTGATTTTTTCCTTCCCAACAAGTCACGATAATTCCTTTTTCTCATCAGCTGCACGTCTCCTCAGTCAATCCAAGCTGTCCAAACTCTTCCTGTGATAGAATCAAATCTCTAAGAAGAGTTTCCTTCCTCTTCTTCACGTAAGTTTCCATAAATAAACCAAGAAACTTGCCCAAAATAAACCGTGATATTTTTAACAATTTTTCGCCTCCAATTCGAGTTCTAGCCACTTTGGATCCATTCCAACACCCTTACCTCGCCTGTTAGGTCCATTGGAGCAAACCAAATCAAATTCAGCCCTTTAATCTCCATAAAAATGGATCAACAATCCAACCCTAAATACGTCTGTGAAAAGAAATTTTTCCCGCCAGTTTTCTGTTTTTGAAAATGTGAAGAAATGTGACCTCCCCCTATCCAGTCCCGGTCTGTGCTTAGCAGCTGCTTGAAAATGGGTTACCCCTTATCCAAAATGAGAGTCCGAATAGCAAATGTCCTCCCAGGTACCTTTAACAACTTTTCGAGCCAATTTTTCCGCAAAAGCCTATTCCTCCAAAAACACCTACAAAGGGATAAAATACCAAAATTAGTACAGAAATGGGTACTAACAGTATACACAAAAGAGATGAAAATAGACACATAAATGCGTATATCAAATACCCCAAAACTTATTATTTGCTAGTCCCGAGCAAATCAAAACTACAAAATAAAATCCTAACTCACTGTCGCAGGCATCGTCGATTGCACTTAGCATGTGCAATAAGCCTTTAAACCCCTAGGTGGCCCTAGTGGCCGAGTTATAGTCTCGGGAGGGTTTACCAGAGGTGTACCCACAAAACCTTTACTCCAGACCCTAGCTATCTACGCAGAACCTTAGAATGCACTAAAGAACCTCCTTGGTTGGCATACTTATTGATTATGAGAGGAAGTACCCTGATGCGAAATTCCAATTGTTATATATGAGTTTGCACTATGGTATACTAAAATTCATATATAAGTGACAGAGCTCTACTAAGATAGTTGCACTATGGACATCAATATCCGGAGTCAACAAATCACATGGAAAGATTAAGAGATGGATATAGAAAAACATAGCTGGTTTTGATGTTGACTAGGTGAACGGTGTTTTCTCGTATCTGTCTGAAGGCCTCCACCAAGATGAACCTATCCTAATGGACTGAGATACCGGTCTGACTAATATCAACACAACTGGCATATACAAGGGAACCAGTGGTCGATAATCCTAATTCTAGATCAACTCGTCTGGCATATACAAGGGAACCAGCGGTCGATTTATTGAACACACATTTATTTTTTATTTTTTTATTTTTTATTTTTTAGAACTAACGACATGATTAGATCTTGTGGATCCAAGCGCATGCCTCTTGTCAGCAGATTACATGGTAATTCCCGTCGATCCTGTGTTCCACGCTTGTTTAGGCGACGGAGACAGGGAGAACACACACATATTGCTTTCCAAGTGTAAAAATTTATTCCGATTGGTCTAATTGGTTTGGTCTCTTTTTTTTTTTCTTTTTTTGGTATCTCAATCACTCTATTTCACCCTAGCATTGGTAACAACTTGAATCGTGAGCCCCACCTAATCACTTAGAGAAACATATTTTTAAAAGAAAAGAAAATAAAAATAGAAATGAAAAGGACTTAACGAGATATGGCGAAACTATCATGTTATTTCTAACACCTGAGCTATGTGCTTTTATGAATAGACTCTTTTAGATGTTTCCATCTAATCAGATTGGTCCCTCAACTCTTAAACCAAAATGCTTCCATCCACTTAGATTGGTTAGTGCCATCCTTAATAGGCATAAATTTCTAGGCTCTGGAGTTTATAACGCAACTAAAAAGTTTCTCCCATACCCCCAAACTTAAATCTAACATTGTCCTCAATGTTCTAAATATAAAATTAAAAGCATGAACAAGGAGAAACTGTTACCATTTGAAGCAAAAGAGTTAAGGAAAGATATTACCGTGTTGCATGAGCATGGGTTACCTCCCAAGAAGTGCTAAGTTTAAAGTCCTCAGCCAGACTAAGAAAGGATTAGTCACTCGAATCATAAAGTAATAGTCGGAATAACTGTGGGTCTTCAAAAAATAGAGCTGACCAAAAGAAATTGCAACAAACCAAGAAAGTGAACAAGAATAGCATGCCCTTATCTAGTTTCCTGATTAAGATACCTATATCTAAATGTGGTTCAGGTTCAGGTTCTATGAAAGGGTCTAAATAAAATATTTTCATTGGATGCATTTCCTCATAAGTGAGATCCAAATTATTAGGTTCTAGAGTCTGTAGAAACTCCAATAAGAACTTAGAAGAACATAATAATAACCTAAATAATTGAGGATCCTCTAAGTCAATCAGGTTTGACTTACATAATTGACCACAATGAGAGTAATGGTCATTCTTAAGCAAATGTGTCGATTTTAATTTCCTAAAGCATTTAGATTTAGTCTCACAACTTAATATTCGACACATTTGGAATATAAACGTTCCCACAGTTGGAAGAAAACTATTAGGTGGGAAAACAAAGTCAATCTGAGTATCATAGTCTGGGCAAACCACATCAACCATAGGATGGGTTTCTAACTTCTGAGCTTCTTTCTGGACATCATTAGGTTCGGGAAAACGAGTATGAAGGTAACCTTGTAAAATGGTCGAGGCACAGATATCAAGTCCTAAGTGAGGGATCTTTGTAAGAGCTAAAGGTAAGGCACATGGAGAATGATAATCACCCTCAAACTTAGAGTTTTGGGTGTTTATGGATAGACTAGCTATAATTTCCCTAATTTCTAGATCATCAGAATCCTGAAAATAGTCAATTGCTTCTTCTAGGTTATACTCAGGTGATGTATCCTCACTCAAATTTAAAAGCTCTACGAGTTCATCTTCTTTGTCTAAGACTATTGTTTCTAAGTCGCTAGACTCTAAAAATGCATTTTCAGAATAAACCCATTCCTTTATACCACTATCGGCTTCGTAATCAAAAGGAAAAACTACATCGTCTAAACCGGGGATATCTCTAGACAAATCCTCGTCCTTTTGAATAGGTGAATAATTATTAAAATTATTTGGATTTGAACTAGAAATAACATTATCATTATAAAGCTCAATTGGAGTAACAAATTCCTGATCACCATTCCTACATATTTCAGATTCTTCATCAATACTATCCTCGTCATAATCATCATTGTAATAACATGAAAATGGCCGAACCTCGTCTAAATTAGTGTTTCCAATGCTAGCCTCGTCATCTTGATTATGCAAATAACTATCCTCATTTTCAAGGGTATTATTGGAAACACTGTATTAGAAATTAAGATTATTTCGAGCAAGTCTTTCGTTCGTCTCAGCCATCATCTTGAGGGATTCCTCTCTAGAAAGTTTACTCAATGGTGCAGTTCGTCTATTCATTTCCGACATAAACCTATTTGTTTGCTCAGTTAACTGCTTAAGAGACTCTTCTAAAGATACGGAAGGATTATAAATAGGAACGGAAGGATCATAATAAGGACTAGTTTTCAACAGTTTGATTGTATTGTCCAAAGACGAGGTACTAGCACTATAATAATCCATATTTTCTTGCTCGTATGACCGGTGTGTGTGTGGATAGTAATTGGGCTCACCATGGTATGAACCATAACCTTCAAAAGGGTTGTGTTCCCAACCACTATTTACACTATGGTCGTAATATGAATAATGTCCATTTTGAAACTCAGTCGGATATTCATTGTATTAGCTATTGTAATACCAGTTCGACATTCTTAATTGCAAGGGAATTTTACACAATCACAAACAAGGCTGACTCGACCAAATCAAACCTATAAAATCTAGCAAACAACAAGCATGATGGCTCCCTTAGATTGTTTCTAGACCAGCTTCTACTCTTCAAAGAGGCAACTGGGTACAATTTTAGCAAACCTCATAGGACGATCCGAATAAAGTAAGTCGAAGAGAAGTAGGAGAAGCTCAGAGGAGATTTGATACCCCCACCTCTTTGGAAACGCTTCCCTGGGTTACAAGGCGGCTCTAATCGACTTACAGTAATCTTCCTGAACTTTGAGTTAGGCTAACAAGATACCCAATACGATCCTTTTGAACGACTTTCCTATAAGCTCGTTACCCTATCGGTCTCGTTTTAGTCAATATTTTAAGCTTGGGTTCGCGTTCGGTATCGTTTTCCTAAGGCGAGCAAGAAGAGAACGGTGATGAAATCCGAACCCTTATCTTGTATGGCCAGGCCTTGCCCTTTACTAGGAAAATAAATGTCCGTATTCAGTCCTCAGCATATATGCATACGAAGGAAGACAGTAACTCGCTGACAGGGGATTCGCGAGTGTTCAGAATCTTACCTCCCGTTCCAGACGGGGGATGAATCGGTTGTAGTCGACTCGGGCCACTGACTCCTGTGTCAGTGTACGAACCCAAGGTGCAGAGACAATATCGTAATTGTCCTCCTTCTCTGCAAACAGTTTTTATATTTAAGGATACCCTTCCGTAGGGTATATAAAAATAAAAAATAAAAATAGTGTCCAAAGTCCAAAACGTCCAAAAAAAGAAAAGAAAAATTACAAAATAATAAAGAAACCCTAATACAATTTTTTTCTTCTTTTTTTCTTCTTTTTTCTAAAAATAATAATAAACCAAACCCTAAAAAAAATAAAAAAAAATAAAAAAAAAATACCTAAAATAAAATTGTCTTCTTTTCCGTTCTTTTCGCTTTAATCTTTTGCTCCAAGTCTTTACGAAATCACCAAACTCCTTGGCTCAATTTTTTTCTTTACGTTCCAAAACATGTAGACAAAAGACAAATACCCAAAAACGTAAAATAGAACAAAAATAAATAAAAATAGAAATAAATCTAAAACCCTAAAAACAAGTCCGCGTCGGCGGCGCCAAAAATTGATGTGAATTTTAAGTTGTTGTAAAAAGTGATAAGTAGAGTTCGTTCAACTCGGGCTTGTGAAAGATTTTCGAAAATTAAATAAAGTTGTTTCAACAATAATAAGAAAATACCGAGACTCTGGATTCCACCATTGACCAATTAAGTGATAAATTCTAATCAATATTCATGCAATTTTTTCTTTTAAAGTGATTCTAATATTTTGTCTTTAATAGATTTTCGAAGTAATAATTGTAAGCACGAAGCATGAAACATCAAAAGTATTAAAACCAAGCATGTCCCATCAAAACACTTCGCAACTACTCAATAAAAACCAATTTTTCTTTTAAGTTCTATGCAAATAATCATGTAAAATAATATCAATAAATAATTAAAATAGAACTATACCACTTTTAATGGAACAATGGCTTCCTCTGTCGCCTCGGCTAAGGGGTTTAGCTCCTCATATTAACCACTTGCTCAAAACATCTTTGGTGTTCAAAAGTTGATTAAAAGAGTGAAAAGTGCTAAGCAGCGGATTCTGTAACTAATATAATTGTTGCAGAACCTACAGTTATAGAAGTAACTATTGCAAAATGAAGCTAACTGTTGGAAAAATTGTTACAAAGGGTATAGAATTTGAAAGCTTCGGTCACAGTTTCTGCGACTTTCTTTTTCCGCTGTTCTGTGTTCTTCGTCTTCTTCGGCAGCAGCAGAAACCCAATCTTCTGCTAATGATTTTTATGGCTTCTCTAAGGCTCTAAACTTTCCCCTAAGGTCTTCCTTTTCTTCCTAGGATTCGTACCAACCCTTTTATACATAATAGAGTAAGGAAAATTCGAGAATATCTTTGATTTTTTCCTCCCCAACAAGTCACGATAATTCCTTTTTCTCATCAGCTGCACGTCTCCTCAGTCAATCCAAGCTGTCCAAACTCTTCCTGTGATAGAATCAAATCTTTAAGAAGAGTTTCCTTCCTCTTCTTCACGTAAGTTTCCATAAATAAACCAAGAAACTTGCCCAAAATAAACCGTGATATTTTTAACCTTTTTTCGCCTCCAATTCGAGTTCTAGCCACTTTGGATCCATTCAAACACCCTTACCTCGCCTGTTAGGTCCATAGGAGCAAACCCAATCAAATTCAGCCCTTTAATCTTCATAAAAATCGATCAACAATCCAACCTTAAATCCGTCTGTGAAAAGAAATTTTTCCCGCCAGTTTTCTTTTTTTGAAAATGTGAAGAAATGTGACCT
>JAJJMB010003208.1:759061-1036658 GCA_023531105.1 Papaver atlanticum | reverse complement strand
CCCCCCCCCCCCCCCCCCCCCATCCAGTCCCGGTCTGTGCTTAGCAGCTGCTTGGAAATGGGTTACCCCTTATCCAAAATGAGAGTCCGAATAGCAAATGTCCTCCCAGGTACCTTTAACAACTTTTCGAGCCAATTTTGCCGCAAAATCCTATTCCTCCAAAAACACCTACAAAGGGATAAAATACAAAAATTAGTACAGAAATGGGTACTAACAGTACACACAAAAAAAATGAAAATAGACACATAAATGCGTCTATCAATCAACACCTACAATGATGGTAGGAGCTGCAATTTGATAATTAAGTGTTAGTATGATTTATTCTTTATTGAAATGTGCTGAGCTGAGGGGGGCAATAGTTAAACTTGGTATTTTTTTGATGCACTTTTAGACACTATGATAATGAATTTGTAAAACCTAGGGATTCTCTGTTTCCATAAAAGAAACAATTTTCTTTTAGATTCACGTTTATACACTTCGTTGCCAAGTATTTGTAGCATTGGAGCACTACATTAGTCTTCAACTTTTTTTTTTTTTTTTCATGTACTAACTTTATTTGAATACATACACGCATCATCAATACATACATGCACACATCATCGTATTTCATGTCCTAAGATTTACACACACATGTTATGCCTAGTCAACGGCATTGACCACTAAATTCCACGTTCAATGTAATTATGAGCGGAGGATCTGTCTAGTAAGTTTGCTTGATCCATGGTCCTGCTTAACAGCTTAGCGTGCTTAGGTAATCCAGGACTTGTTTCACTGATGAATAATAACATTATGTTGAGTCAATAAAGAGAATTACATACGATGGATGATTAGGAGACACCCAAGTTAAAATAGAACCACATTGAAATTTTCATCTAAACTAAATTGTTGTAAATAGGACAATCAAAAATGCATATTATTGCTATGCTGGGAAAATCAACCATGCGAAAAATCAATCACGAGAAACCCAAATAATCAAATATGCAATTAATTATGGGTGATAACATAAATAAAGTTTTCAAAAACTGCACCATACTAGAAATCACCCATTTACCTGGATATATGTTTTCCTTATAAATTTTTGGTAAACATGAAGATATCCAGAACTTTGAAGCTATACCTAGGTAGATCATGCCAAGAAACCAAATTGATAAATATGTTTAGTAAAAATACCTGGACCTTGTAAGTCATACTTAGGAGAGCCATGGATATCCAAAAAAATTTCCGATCTTATTAAAAGTACCAAACTAAATTAATAAGTTTAATCGAACAAAAAAATAAAAAATAAATCAATTTTAACCCAAAACTAAGTTTTTGCTAGCGTTTAAGCAATTAAGGTATTTTTTTGCGTAATTTTCATTCTGACACGAAAAACAAAGACTCCAATAGCACATGTAAATTAAAAAGCAACGGCTATCATCAAGGAGTATTACTCCAAGATTCTTCCTTGTAGTTTATCCTTTTTTGCAATATTTTAGTCGTTACAACTATTCTTTCGTTCGTACACATCATGCACATTATAATTCATGTTCGATAAGGACAGACTTAAGTGAAAAGGCCATGTAAAATGAGTCAAATATGATTTGTTTCTCTTATATCTGCGGGTTATACTCAACAGGCTCGACAAAAGGTTAGAGTCTAAGACTAATCAAATTAACATTGAGTGTATGAAAAAAAAAGTGTTATACTGGGAATGAAATTGGTTGTCATGGATATTTTACGAAACAAATTTAATACTCCACAAACTCTTTGTAATTTTTCATGGCATATGATGAAAAAAACATGTGTTATACTGGGAATGAAATTGGCTGTCATGGATATTTTACCAAACAAATTTAAAACTCCACAAACTCTTTGTAATTTGTCATGGCATATGATGTAGTACACAAAAACACTATTGCGCACATCACCGCGAGACCAACAAAAATAGGATTATATGTACTCCGACTGCGATAAGTTTTTTTTTCTTCCCAGGAGAGTAACCAAAGCAGCAACTCAAATGTAATCAACCACATAATAAGTAAGAAAAATCTTTAATCCAAGCAGACTAAAACTGTCTACGAAAACAAAAAATCATCTCAGAAGGTCTATCTAACAATTCTAATGCTGCATAAAATTGTTATAATCGATAGAAGACATCCATCAATAAGTTGCAACTTGCATAGGGAATTGTCTTCTACAAAATATAAAAGGCCAGGTCTGGTTGGATTCTGAAAATAGTACTATTGTAAAGAACACAGTCTCACCCTTCAATAGTGGCACAACATGTTTTACATTCTAGTGCAATGGAGTAATCATAAGTTTTGTACCTCTGAGAAGTCCTTCGCTGATGCCCGTGTTCTGAGGGAAAACATCGGTCATTCCCACCCTGACTTCAAGAATTTTGGTTGGTGCGTCCGCAAATTTGAAAGTTCTGACGTTGCATTCTCGAACATCAATATTGGTAATTTCCTCAGGCATTTTCTATTCCACCGTATCCTTGCTCAAGCATATCTATTCCCCGGGGTTCGGAACGGTAGTCATGACTGCTCACACTGTTTCTTTGCTAAGGTACCTAAATATGCACTTCACTTCACCACCATTACAGAGAATTCCCATAACTAACTCATGCACACACAAAGAAAATATATTCATTAGCTAGGAAAATACACCATATGTAGTTTAACTTTCAATGATGGATATAGGCTGCTGATAAGTTTTACAAACAAAGATGCAAAAACTATATGGAAGTCTGCGGATAACCACCTCAAAGTTTGGGCTATATATATTCATTTCCTTGAATAATATTACTGTGTGTAAGGTCTCGTACTTCCAAGTTGGGTTACATATATATATTCATGGTCGTGGAAAAAAAATACAAACCTTGGAAAATACATGCCTGAAATTGTGTAAAACATTTGGAGTATTTAGATTACTAGAGATGTAATAAATAAGAACCTTAATGTAATAATCAGGTATTATAGTCCATTAACATAAATCATCATACCCTATAATTAAAGAAAACCCTATGAAGAAAAACATGCTTTTAAAATTGAGGAAAACCCAATAAGACACAATTATTAGATTATGAATTTGGTTTGATAAAACTTGTTTGTAAAAATTTGAAACAAAAGGCTTGCTGCTGAGGTTTGTGGCTAAGATCAACCGACATTCGAACTGTTTAATGAAAAAGGAGAGTAATGAAGCTGTTTAAAGAGATTTCACATGGTTCCACCGATCTCCCGTACTGATAACTGATGTTACATTGAACTTAAATGTCTTTGTTGTGCCATTGACATGCTTCCGAATTTTTTTTATTTTTTTATTCAAAATATTAAATTTGTTTACTTATGGGATTAAAATAATGGATCCAAAAATCCCTTGATAAGTTTCCTATCAAATCTTAAGGGGAGGGTTGGACTCCATGCGGAGGATTTGTAGGAAAAATGATTCCCGCATTAAACTTGATTCCAGGGAATTTGGGAAACTAAACGTGTTGAGGGAACGTAATTCCACCAAATCTCCTGGACTCATAGATTCCACCTTTAAAATTATGTATCCGAACCCTCCATAATTATGTTTCTAACAGAAGCAGGACGGAAAGTCAAGGTGGGCTACACTATGGGATAATTATTAAATTTCTAGCTGGGCTATAAATTTATTTTCCAAATAATACACATAAGAAAAAATGACTTTTGGCTGCCTTTTAATGATTTGGGAGTGGCTGGAGCACACAATTTGGGGTGCCTACGGCCCCGGTTCAACATCTAATTGGTATTATGTAATTTTTAGCATGCAACAAACAATTTTTAGGTCGGTATGTTATATAGAAATATTGTAAAATATTATTAATATGTTTATGTTATCCATTTATTTTTTATTAGGATGTATATATTATCTATGTATGTCCATTGATATAGTCTCATTTTCATATATATCATAATTGAGGACATCGTAAAAATTTATTTGTACCTCTTTTATTCGTTATTTATCAGATGCCTTAATTATTCATTGTTTCCATGAAAAACCCCCATTCATTAGGTGAAAGTTACTGGCAACAAATGTATTGTGACTTACATAAATGATGCTTGGGTTTTTTTATTTAACAAAGTTGAATTATTTACTTCAAATGAACAAACAAAAATCCCGATATTTTTTATAAATATTTTTTGACTATGTGGGAAGTTTTGTGACCTTAGTTTTGCTGATTCTAGCTTTTAGGTATAGTGTACTTAATTAAGTGTTTTATTTTTCTATAATGTGGTTGTAGTTTTTGTTTTGTCTAGGTCGCATCCTAGTGCCCTCTTTTCTTTTTTTCTAGGTCACCTTCGTGTCAGACTACGATGTCGGTTCCTCTCGGTGT
The DNA here is from genome assembly GCA_023531105.1 of Papaver atlanticum. Classification (NCBI taxonomy): domain Eukaryota; kingdom Viridiplantae; phylum Streptophyta; class Magnoliopsida; order Ranunculales; family Papaveraceae; genus Papaver; species Papaver atlanticum. The sequence goes on along the minus strand of JAJJMB010003208.1, from coordinate 1,032,319 downwards.
TTGAGAGAGTTGATTTACATAAGAAGATTAAAATTGTATGAAGTTACTTTAAAATTACAAACTTCCCTTTTGTTGACGCACTTTATTTAAATGCACTGCATTAATCCAATATTGATAGTTTTGGTGGCATTTGGATTTACATAAGTTTGACAATCGCTTTTGCTTTCCTACTTTAACCTACCAGCAAATGGCTGACCCTTTTTTAAATCATTTTTTGTTAGATTATTCCTTGAATTTCTTATGATCTGCAGGTGAAATCGCTTGTATAATGAATCTAACAGCAGATGAAAGAGAACAGTAGAGGAGTAATAAATCCTACCTATTTCAAACCGAGCAAGGGCATGTAGAAAACAAATTACATCTCATGGTCATTGATAGATAGGACAGAAATAACGTAGATTATTGAACAGGATCAAGGAAAAGATGGAACCACAACTGTACTCCTTGTTCCCCTGTATCCACTCATTTTCTCCCAAAAGCAGTTTCCACAAACTCCATGTGATGCAATTGATTAGTGAGTATCTTCTTCTCCTAGCCTACAAAAGACCTTTATCCCCTAATACGGATGCAATTCACCTAAGTTGTTTCATAGAAAAAAGCACATGTTTTAAAAAAATCCATCTTTGATCCATGCCATCTAGACGATGTTCTCTTAATTTATTCCAGAAGCAGTTCTCGTGGTCCTCGTTTGATGCAATTGGCTAGTAACCTATAAGAACCATCTTCTCTTCGTCTATAGAAACCCTTCTACCCCAAAGGGAAGACGGTTCTTATAAGATATTGATCAATAGCAAAAAGTGGCTAGCAATGCTAAAAACTCAAAACGATAGTGATAAAATTCATGCAAAGTATGGGAATGTAAGATCCGGCCAAGAAATTCAAAACATCACTGGAACTTCTTTTTGAACAAAGTAAAAACATCAAAACAACCAATTTCAAAATCAACATCTGTCTAAATCAACAGTGCATACATCTGTGAAAATCTAACCTCCAATAGAAAGTTTGTCCTCCCTTCCACACAAACAAATAAACAAAAACTCGAATGGGTAAACTAATCACACAAACACTCCGCACAATCTGAAATGACGCAAAGAACTAACGAACAAAAAGCCCACAATGCAGAGACAACGTATTAAACAAAAATCAACATGGGAAAACCTGGTTCAAGTACCTGTTGTAATACAGGAGACTCTTATGCATCGCTAACCACATACCACTGTTGAGTTTCCAGAATATATCGGCATTTGAACAGCCATGAATGCTAAAATATTGAATTTGTGACATATGGGGAAATACTAATAATTATCAACGGAAAAAATCGAGTCCGACTATGTGCACCCCTACTAAACCGGGGGTGCACGTTCCTCCCATTCTTATTGGATAAATTTTTAACTATGGTTACTTATCTTGTTTGAGGCTTTTTCATTTGAAAAACAGATATTTGCACGGGGAATTGGATAAGCATTAATTAAACAGAACCAAGAACTTCGAGTATCTCATTTTACTAATTCAAATCTTCACTTTTCTGTATTATCTCTTGTCACTCCCCTCTCTTGTTAGTACTTCGATTCTATATGTAGCAATTTTCCATCCGAATTTCTCCTTGGTAACAGATCATAATTTAAGATTAGACTAAATATTTAGATTCAACATTTTGAATCCACATAGAATCTCATCAATAACTATTTGACTGAGTTTTTCTAGACACGATTGATTTCTACTTGGTCATTGTAAATGGAAAATCACTCGAAATCTTTGAGAGTTCATCTAGATGACATAAGTTTATACATAAGACTTCCACAATTCTTTCTTTGAAACTTATTCAATCCTTGCTGTTACCGAAAGACATTTTTTTTTATTTTTTTTTAAGAACAAAAATGAATTTGGAAATGAGAGAAAAACAGAAAAGAGTAAAAAGAAAAACAGATTCAGTTACAGCTATATAACACCAGCACCTTCTTAATTCTTAGATATAAAGGAAGAATGGTGGTGGTCATACGTTTGATGTTTTAGCTAATCACTACAGGTACTGGGAGATTTGGACTTAGGGAAATTAAGATTTCTTCCTCAGCGATCAGAAGGAGACACAAATGAGAAAATTGAGAAGGAGAGAAACACACAGGGAAATATCAATGATAACTTAGGTTATGCGCCCAAAATTTGTTTCCTTAACTTACACGATTTCCAATATCAATTATCCAAAAATAAACCATGGTCAAAACTACAGCCTATAATAAATGGAGGGATGTGCACCCCGGGTTAACTGAGGTGCACAAAGTCGCACTCAAAAAAATCACATTGCCGCAACAAAACAAAAAATACAATTGACAAAAATTACCAATGCATCCAAAACCAACACATCTCAAGAATCCCAACACTTACATAGCCTTGCAGAACACAATGTAACATTTACATTCTCTATGATTCCCTAACACAACCAATATAACTTCTACTATCAACATATCTATAAAGTATGGTCAAATCTTATAGATGTCTGATATTAAAATATGAGTACAACACTTAAAAAACTGAAATTTCACAACACGTGTAAAAAAATGAAGCTAGAGGAACCTAGAGTATATCAAAGGTGGAGTGGGTAGTGATAATTAAAACTCAAACTTAATATAATCCACCTCCAACACCATCAATTTATTTAAAAAGTGTGTGATTTAAAAAACAAACACAAAATAAATCAAAAGTATGGCAAGCTCAGCAATGGGTTCCTCGATTGAACTACAAACACAGAAAAATAAGACATTTCAATGTGTATGGAGTATTTGTTTGGAAAACGATTGCACTTTAAACCTTAAAGAGAAGATAAGGTAACTTTCAGTAGAACATACACATTAATATTTTTATAGAATAAGAAGTACCTGAGTAATTTCTAAAACAAATGTGCATTCATGTTAATTTATGTCATAGTTTTTTCCTATATAATATTGTACTCATTTCAAAGATCGAAAGTTGAAATGAAGATTCTACTATAGTGATAACAATAGACATGTACTCAACTTCAGTTAATATCTAATGCTATACCGTGACATAACCGCATGAACTTGATGTGAAATATTGAGAAACAAACAATGTCAAGCATATTGATGAATCAAAAGCTAACCCAATTTTATTTTATGTTGCCGAATAGTGTTTAGTCAAGACCGCGGATATGTCGTAGGGGTAAAGATCACCATCATCGCCTATCTTAGAGTAAATTTTCAAGTACCTAATGAGTATCCGAGAAATTTGAACATAGTAGTAGATTACGGCACACAAACGGTAGATAAACGCATAAAGAGGCTAAATATATTGCAAGCCAGTTTTCTTCTTTCTTTTCAAGTGTGTATACCGTTCAGAACACTATTTTTTACCTCTTAAGTCCTCAAATGCCATAATAATCCTAGACCGACGGCATCAGTAAAAGCAATGACCTGATCAAAGATGAAGATACAATTAAAGACGGTCGGTACAAAAAAAATAAGACAACGTTTTAGCGAAATGAAACAAACTTTATGAAAAAGACCACTTGAATAGCAGCAGGACAGAGCAAACCAAAAAGAGCTCTTGAATATTTGGTACAATATGCATGTGGGTGTCTGTGTGTACACATACACATATAATAAACAGTCATTCACTAACTTAGATAAACCACGGTCGGGCAACTCTCAAAAGCAGAATCCATTCTACAGGAGGATGGCGGAGAGGTGTGCTTTGGTAGAGATACAAATGTTTTACGTTGGAAGTGAAATATCATCAACGGTATTACTCGAACATAGCAACCTAACAGTGGTTTGTCATCATGGAGACAAACACCATACATTTTTATAACAATGATGTACCTTGATCGAATGATTCTAGCTGTTAAAAAAATATATGAAAAGCGAAGACTATGTACTATAAAAAAGCCTAGCATTTTTAGGGGCCACCCAAAAGGAATTAGGGGCCACCTTTTTATTCCCATCCATTGAAGGTGGCTATGGGGTGTCTTAAAAACAGAAATTGTCTATATTATCCTTCACTTTTATACTAAATCTAAACTTATATCCTCTATTTTCATAATCATATCATTCCTCTTCTTCTTCTCTTTTCTACCCATTGAAAAAAAAAATCATCGTATTAATTTTGATTGAAACCAAAGATCGTCGATCAAACGAATTTTATGATTGATTGTTTAAAATTAAAACCCAAAAATCTATTTTACCTACCGATTATGTTTCTGCTACTGTAAATGAAGAACATCAACCATAATCGGTAGGTAAATTGATTGTTATCTACCGATTATTCTTGATTCAAAAAATTCAATTTTTCTGTACTAAAAATTAAGAACAATCGGTAGATAATGAACACCATTAACTACCGATTGTGAAAGTACAAAATTCCGAAATTTTCTTAAGTATTGAAAATTTGAATTTGGGGCCATGAACACACTCGGTAGATAATATGCATCACTTATTAACAAAATTTACTACCGATTATGGTAGTACCAAAGTTCAAAAATTAAAAGATTTTGACAAAATCTCATTTTGGGGCCACTACACATTCGGAAGTTAAATTTACACAATTTACTACCGATTATGGTAGTACCAAAATTCGAAAATTAAAGGATTTTGGAAAGTTCTCATTTTGGGGCCATTATATATTCGGAGGTTAAACTTAACACAATTTACTACCGATTATGGTAGTACCGAAATTCGAAAATAGAATACATTCGGAGGTTAAAGTAACACAATTTACTACTGATTATGGTAGTACTAAAGTTCGAAAATTATAGTATTCGGAGGTTAAAGTATGTTAATTTACTACCGATTGTAGTTAAACTACCGAGTATTAACTACCGATTGTGAGGGGCAAATTAGCCATTACAAAATTGAAAGATAAGGGGTGGCTTCATTTTAGGTTTGAGTGACCCTATTTTGTCTTATTAGTGACTCCTAATTCTTTTTGAGTGGCCCCTAAAAATGCTAGGTATAAAAGTAACCAGATTGGAATGAATTTTTCTTGCTATCTTTTTTTTCTTCTTTTTGACTCTGAAAAGGTTAAAATTTTATTAAAAAAGGAAAATAGAAATACAAAGATGAGAGGCGCCTAAGCGCAACAAGAAAAGGCAAAAGCTGACCCAAAATACAAGCTGCAGTCAAAATAAATAGGAAGACAGTCACTACAACAAACAGATGCATTTATGACACTCTGTTTGCAACATTATAAAAAGCGTCGAAAAAAATATCCTAATGTGACGCAAAATACGTCGCATATATATTGTGTTAGCTAGGTGCTAGAATAGTGTGAGCTTATTAATTTGCAACACCCGTATTGGTGTCGCAAATAAAAATTTAACTAAATTAAATTCTAAAATTAACATTATCTCGTTTCTGGCCAAAAGATTCATTTCATTACTATTTTTGGTCAACAACTAACTAACCATTATCGTGCAAATCAAAATACAAAAAAGAATAAAACAAAAGGAAAAAAGAAAAAGAAAAAAAAGGATAAAGATGAATAAACCGCCCAAGAGTTAGTTTCCATGTTTATATATTTTTTGTTTTAGAAAATTTATTTAGATTTCCATATTAATTAACCCTAAAATATCCCATCTTCTTCTTCTCTTCTTCCTTCTTCTAAACGAGCCGCCACCATCCTCAAATCTTGTTTCTTCACTGTAAAGATTCAAGACATACATATATTAGTTTCCCTGTTAGATTTGGTTTATTAGTTTTGGAATAAACTAGATTAGTTTTCTATGTTATTAAACTAGCCTCCACCACCACCAAGCTTAACCGGTCATCACCAAACTTGTTATTAAACAAGCCTATCACCACCAAATCTTGTTTAACATATGTTAGTTTCTCTGTAACTAAAGCCTCTTTGGATTTAATTATTTTTTCATGATGTATTTTTATATGTAATCAAGAAAAAAAGGGAGGAAACATAAAAATACTCTCTGGGCTAAGAAGTTGAAGATTTAATCGACGTTGGTATTCCTTTTGTCTGGTACTTTATAAATATCAAAATCATTACTGATTTGTGGCTTTTGTTTTTTTTCTCTTTTACAGCCTTGTATGTGGAATTTCTTTCAAAGATGGAAGATTATAATTGAGTCTATTCGTCCAAGAGTCACTATAACTCATAGAACTGATGCTAGATCCAAAGAAACCAGGATGAGGATTGAAATTAAATTTCGTTGTCAAAAGCTATGAAAGAAATCAATTTAGATCTAAATTTTTTGAAAATTTTGTTCAATTTTTAGTTAAATTGTTATATATTATCCATTTTTTCGATCACTGTAAAAAAAAAAAATCGAATCACATGAACAACTACTAGGAATCACATGAACCGAACTAATGTATGACAGCCATGGAAAAGATCAAATGATTTTTCCATCCAGCTGAATTGAATCCCATCCATCCACTGAAAAGATGAAATGATTGAATCCCATCCAGTTGAATTGAATTTTTCCAACTTTTAAATCTGCTGCAATCTACTCCGTTACTAGTTAAAGGACTTGCTAATAGGATAATCTTATTAAGCTATTGGGCTAAGCTAAAAATCAACTGCATATGTGTACTTTAAAATTTGTGAAAACTACTACCACACTCATTTTTTAGATTTCCTACACTGTGAAACCCACAGGTGGAAAACTTCACGGGCGCACCTAATTTTTCCTCAAAAATTACTCCCTCGCCCATATTTTCTAAAATTATACTTTCGTTCATATTTTTACTTCGTTTCCTTTGTTTTCTCAGTCGGAGGAGCTTTACGAACTAAATTTTTTCTCTAGGTTTCACTATGATTTTGTTGCTGTGTCGGAAGATGAGATTCTGCTGCTGTGTTGTTTGATTTAGAAGACATGGGTTTAGAAAATATTCGCAGATGGATGAGTTGCTGCTATGAAGAAGGTTCTGTGGATTGTATGGAAGATTCGATGTATGGCGGATGGCAGAGGATCGAGAGATTGATGGGGTTCTTGATGATTATTTAAGTTATTATCAGGTTAACAGAGAAGAACAACGGTTGCTGCTGGTGATTTGAGAACTGAGAAGGAATAGAGGATGGGTCTGAGACATATATTGGGGGTTTCTGGTTGTAAACTACTTATGGAATTAAGGAATTGACGGAATTGAAATGAAGATGAAGATGGTTGTGTTATATGAAGAACAAGGCAGTAAGGGTTGTTCATAACAATTTGAATCTGTTGCTGCTATCAACAGTGAGAACGAAAAGATTAAGCAGTTGTGGGTTTGAATCTGAGAGATGGGTTCGCCAGTCTAAGGTTCATTCAATACCAGATGTAATTGAAGTTGAGTGTTGTTTGAATTAGGTTAGGGTTCATCTACAAATCAGAGAAGGATGAAATTGAAGAATTGTATCTAGAGTTTCGAATAAAATGGTGGTTTCCATGTTGATCAATGAATTCTATTTGGTACAGAGAAGATGTTGCAGGTGGTAGTGGCTCTAGAGATTAGAGATGGTAGTTGTGATGTGCAGCCACAGATGGAGTATGAGTTATGAAATGCAGATGGTCCTGATGGTGTTGTTTGTGTTGTTTATGTTGGAAGAAAGGTTGAAGCTACAGAACAAGGATTGTAATGGCATTACAGATGTTGCAGGATCGGGATTGGCAGGATGGTTTGATATGACTTGATATGACTTGAACTGAAAAAGTAGATGCATGTTAGGGCAGGAGATTGTAGGTGCAGTTCAAGGAGGAGATGTCCGAAATAAAGGAAACTCTGCTAAAATCGTCTCTCTGACGAGTTGACTCGTACCCGCCGATGACCTAGTGCAGGAGATTGTGGAGAATTATTGGCTCGAGTTGATAAGAACTTCATGTGGTATTTGGCTTGAATCTGTTGCTGACGAGAATGTTGCAGTCGAAGTTAGCCGTTAACTGGCTAATTGTATACAGATTTTGAGGGTTCTTGTATAGTTGGAGAATAGGTTTTAATGGCATTTCTCGATTTAATATATATACAGCAACACATCAATGGTATTCGCTGGTAGGGAAGCTACTGATGTATTGGTGTTGGTCATAATGGTTGAATAATCCGTTATTCATCTACGAAAATGGTTGCATAACCTGTTATGCATCTACAAAATTTGTTGCATAACTTGTTATGCAGTCCCGAAAATGGTTGCATAACACGTTATGCAGCTATTATCTTAGGTTCATGACAAGTTATGCACCTTTTTTTTTTTTTTGCATAACACGTTATGCAGCTACTTTTTTGTTAGTATTGAAACCAACAAAAAAAAAGGCTGCATAACACGTTATGCACCTACAATAATATCTGCATAACAAGTTATGCAACCGAGAAAATGGATGCATAAAGCATTATGCAACCATATTTTTGTAAGCACTGAATTTAAAAAATTGATGCATAATCTTTTATGCATCCAAGGACATAGATGCATAACATGTTATGCATAAATTAATAGATGCATGAACCAAAATATGGTTGCATAACGTTTTATGCATCTGTTGTTGTGCCTGCATAATGTGTTATGCATCGTTTTTGGTGGCTGCATAATGGTTATGTACCAAATTTTGGAAAATTTTCCTTAAAAGAACAATCGCCTCTGATTTTTTCGCAAAAAACTTAAATTTGGTATTGTTGTTTATGCTCGTTGTGTAGCTCTCTTAAAAAGCTTTCCAACGATATAAAATTTGTAAAATTCCAAGGCGCGGTTTTTTAGATATGTTATATCCAAGTTGATTTGCCAATTATACCCCTGAAAAATTAGGATTATGCAGACATTTTTCGAAATTTCATATAATTATGGGTTTCACAGAATCTAAAATTAATTGTGGGGCTGACAACGAAAATATTATTTTTTTGGACCTGCGCCTAATTTTTCCTTATAATTTTCTAGCCATATTAAGGGACGGGCTATAGCCTCCTTTAGCCCCTTGCTAGGCCCGTCCCTGGTGCCGTCCGTATAGTTGTATCTAATCACTACCCGTACAGCGGTACAGGCATACGCAACCAGGTATTAACCAGTGCCTAGAGGCGAGATCCTGCAAGAAACACATGGACTGGAGATGAAATTATGTACTTGGTGAACCCAAAAAAGGCTTAACTTATATTTTTGATATCCCTTGACGTCAAAGCAAGTGACAAATCAACAAGCTCTTAATCTTATATCCGAAAAGTTAAAGAGACATGGTGGCATTAGATTTACCTTAAAGAAGTGGCAGTTCTACTCAACACCCTGAGTGTTAAACGTATTTACACGAGCTCCCACTGGTACAATCAAGTAGTCATAATCCATAATAATTTCTTCCTTGTCTTTTGATTCTCACTTTTGAACTGTCCTGTAAACAAATCATGATGGATTGTTAAGAGTGACATGAAAATATAGTGGGAGTTCTGCTTGGTGGAAGAACACCAGAACTTAGCGTCAAGAATGTGTTGCTCAAAACAACAATACCTTGTTATGTTGGTTGCATTCAATTTGATTCCGGTTCAACGGCTTGTATCAGTGGATCACTCAATTCCATCTAAAAAAGAACACCACAAGGTTAGCAAACTTTCTAGTAAATCAGGAACATTATCCGTTCAACTCAAAGAAGGGCCTTGCTAAAACAAGACTCGATGAATCGCGATAATAGCAGGGCACTCATAATCAATACCAGCAGCCTCTATCTCCAATCATCCATCTTGCCTCGCTTCATGATTCCCTCCACCAAATTCCTATGTTCTTCCGATACTTTGTCCTGTAATTATAAAAAACTCATGATGGTGGGTAAGAGTGAAATGAAAATATCTTCCGATACCAGCAGCCTCTATCTTCAACCTACGTTGCACAATTACATTCAATTAAAACAGCGCAAACTTGAAACAAGTTACAAATGGAAGCCAAACTCAAAGATTAAGTATAAGTACAAACCTCACTACCTCAGGAGATTCAAACTCGAGAAACCCAAAATGCTTAGATTTTCATTTCTGTAAACCAACCAAAACTTAATCAACACAAAAACCCCAAAACATCAAATCGTAACAAACCTTGTTATTCCTCGCAACTCTTAACAGCTTAATTGAAACAAAAAAAATGCTTTAAGAAATCTACACATAGAAGAAAAAAAACACCCAGATTCAAAATCACAAATTCCATTCCAAAAAAAAAAAAAAAAAGTGGTTTGCAAGATTGGGGACTGTCGGGCAATTTCAAAGTTCGAGCTGGTAGAAAAACATCTGTTTTGCAAAGAAGTACTTCTCACATAGACACCAGTTTGCATCTGACGATTCAAATCTGAGACAGCGATACGTGGTACTCATCAGAATCTTTGCCACCATTGTTGCTATCCAAAAAAACAAAAAAAAACACGATTTTTATAAATTCTAAAAAAACAGATTGAGGTGTAAAGAAGTAAGATGTAATACTTACATATGCGAGGAGAAATCACTATGCTGAGTATGTTGTTGTTGGTGGTGGTGGTTATAAACATCAGAAGCCATGATCTGATTCTGAGGTTGTGGTTGAGGCGGCATGAAACAGAGGAAGAGTGGGTGAAAGGCTGTAAGAGTGATGAGATGAGAATAATAAAACCCTAGGCTAACACTGATACGCTTAAATAGAGACTTGAAGGCAACTCACGACTTATTTAGGCCGTCCGATTCGTGTGCACACATGTGAACGACTCAACTTGCAGACTCACACAGTAGCGAAGCAGAAGAAAATTCACCTACTCCCACTAGTAACGAATTTCCTGCTAATTTGAGATTCAGTGCTGGTCTTGATGATTGTAATCGGAAATGCTGGTACTAGTATTATTCACGGGATGTTGCTGATCTTGATGTTGAATGACGTTCCTCGAAGGATGTCAACCACTGACTGATACGTTCCCTCTGGTCTTTTGGGTAACCTCTAATTCTCTATCTACGAGAACCGAAGCCTTTTTCCAGTAACAAGTACCAGGTAGGCTGGAGAGAGAATCTCCGAAAAGTTTAGCATAGTTTTTACGAAGGCTTGTCACGCCTTGCACAACCCACATTACGTAGCCAAAATTGAGTAATTTCGAGTCTTGCAACACACTTGTAGGCAGAATTTTCAAACTTATAATGAATCAATGATACAGTCCAATAAAAGGTAATGAATTTCACACACAATAAAAGTTAGTGGTATATATTACCTCTGTCTCACTATTAGTTGACTTAGTAGTATAATTTAGAAATGATTTATCTCTCAAACTATACCACGGATATTCATAAATTTTATATTATTGAAAAGCATTTTAAAACACCTATCGTAACGAATATAAACATGAATATCAAATTATATAAAATCAACTATTAATGAGACAAAATCTAAAAACAAATTGGTCAACTAATAGTGGGATGGAGGGAGTATAAGATTGTATACCAGATTTATGATTTTGCAACTTACTTTGGAGTACTGTAGATTGAGATTGAAATGTTGGTTTATTTTTCCTGGTAGGAGCTAGATTTTATTTGGGGAAATTACTACCTATTTTAAATCAGTATTGGCTGGATTACATCCTTAAAAATGACTGCCGAGAGACCTCAAAATCATGAATCATCTCAGCTTAAAAATGACTTATCAGGCATAAATGTAGCTGAATAAACTAGAGTGTCAGTGAGATCCCTATGAATAACTCTTAGAATGGATTTAGGTAAAGAAGGTCCGAGCAATCCCATCAAATAACATTAGAAGATTCTCCATGCTCAACAAGTATATACAATGAGCCAATCCATCAGGAAAACTCAGACACAAACCAACCTTGAAAATCATCTCCCTTGTACTAACTCTTAAACCAATGGGAAGAAGAGACTCTTACCACTTCTTCTAGTTAGCTACTACTATTACCACAATAAATACTAGTACTAGATTATTAGTCGTTGCAGTATAGCGGTAAAAAATAAAATTATTAGTCGTAGCTTCGTAGAGATGAACGTTTATCACCACATCTGCTGACCCAATTTGGCACATCCGCCTATTTACAGGTAGGTTCCCAGCTCGTACATTTACAAGTCTAGATGCGGGATGGACGAGTTTTCATTCTCATGGTTATTTTTCCAGTATTAGCATCGGACTGGGTAATCAGTCCCTATGTCCCCCTGGATTTTGTAGTAGAAGTCGTTGGATGCAGGAGTGCATAGTGACACTCAGGGCATAAGAAACATCTACTCTGGTGTACTAGTCTTTAGGTGGGACAAAGTAATAGACATACCAAAATAGGCTTTAGATCATTGCCTTTGGCTTCCTTCCTACATTTGTGTTTGCTTCTTCTTAGCTACAATAATTACTAGCTGTCGGCACAAGAAGAAGGATCCTAACATGGATTATAAAAAAATCTTTTAAAAAATTAACCTAATTGGAATTAAATTTAAATACTAACTGCAAATCAGTCCATCCATGCAGGAGGAAAATTTGAAATAGAAGCTCCTTTATTGAGAGGAGAATTGCTTTTGCTTCCCAAGAAGTAGAACAACTTTGAAATCCAAGAGTGGGAATTGTTGTGGTAGGAAGTATCAGCTTGGAAGTGGCAAAAAAGACTAGAAAGATTTGGTTCAGATTCAGATTTGAAGATTGTCCATGCTCCACAAGTATATCCAATGGGGACCAATCCATGAGGTAAACAAACCCAAAACAATCGGCTACATAACTCAAACCGAATTTTGAAAATCATCTCCCCTGGTGTGGGTGGTACCAATTAACCAATGGATTGGAACCAATTCACACACTACAAGCATTCAATAATTCAATTCTAACATACATCCGTTCAAAATCAAGCAAAACCTACAAGCATTTAGCTTCATCCTCCATTTATTTTTGCTTCTCCTTAGCCACAACAATTACAAGATGTCTGCATAAGAAAAACCTAAAACGCATTACAAAAACAAGCATTGTGTTGTTTTATCGACAGTTAACCAAAAGAATCTTTCAAATTAACCTAACCTAATTGAAATCAAATTTGAGTACTTACTGCAAATCCGTCCATCCATGACAGAAGATTTAATCTTCTATTTCTGCTGCTTTGTTGAGAGGAGAAGCGAGAAATCAGTATATTTTACGTGTCTCTCTCTAATCTCCAGGCCAGGGTATGTACTGTAAGCAAAACAAAATTTCCAATCATAACTCCTTCTCATTGTTGAGAGGAGAATCGCATCTGCTTCTCAGAAAGTTGAAACCGAGAGAAGTTTGAATGGCAAACCACTAATAAATCGAAAAGTGGATACTAGGATCGATCACTCATAGTGCACCTTAAAGAACTGAACAAACACTAAAATGAAGTCATGATAACTCAGAGAAAATAGAAGGAGATATAAAAGAGTCGACTTTCATTCTAAGAAATACACGAAAGTTGCAACTATGTTGGATTAATGAAATTCACCTTCATTAATCAGAAAGAAAGATCTCTAGAATTGAAAGATTGGTAGATGGTGAGGTTGAAATTCACTCTTCACAAATTTTATAGTGATTAGTATAGTTCATTAGTTGAAATTTTGTAACCTAATGAACTAAGAATCTCCACCGCGAACTAAAAACATTCTAATTTAATCTACCCCTTTCAACTTTAAGTTAAAGGTGTAGATTTAATTAGAATGTTTTTAGATTTAATTCTTAAGGAGTAGATTTAAGAATTAAATCGTTTTTAGTTTAACTTTCTAATGAACTAAGAATCTCCACCTCGAACTAAAAACATTCTAAGAGTGAACTATACTAATTTAACCTACCCCTTTCAACTTTAAACTAATGAACTTTAATCTACCCATTAAAACCGTTAAACCGTGAAGAGTGAAATTAAGATTGGTAGATGGTGAGGTTCAAATCTACCCCTTAAATTAAGATTATTTAAGTTGAAATAATCGTTTTTAGTTTAACATCTGAAGGTTCGCAGCTACAACGCGAATTCGGAGAAACGCACTTGGCCAGTTTTTAGTTTTCTCCAGTTGCTGGAAAAAAAATAAAGGAACGAAAAAGGAAACCTGCTGAAGCTGCCAAGCATGCGCAGCTTCTACCTCTGGCATGTACCAGGACATCTTTTAATTAAGTCATGGTTCATTGATCGATTTCCAATAAGTCCGCCCATTTATTATTTGTGTTTGACGAAATGATGTAATTGAAGAAAAAAAATCTCAGTTTGCTTTGTTCTTGAAGAAGATTTTCAAATTTCAAAAACATATTATTTATATTAAGTTCTTTTCGATCATTAGATTACGTAAAATATTATCCGATTCTTAAAATTCTTTGACAGTGACGGTTCCGGTAGGGTTGCAAATTCTTAAAGTATACATTACAATATAATCAAGTACTTTTGTTTAAAAAGTACATATTGTCTTTATTCCACCTTCCGGTGAGTGAGGAGAAAAGAATGATTAAGGTTATGTGGAACTTTTTGTGGGGTGCTATGGCAGGAAGAAGGAAGCTTATTTGGGTTTCATGGACTAAAATTGGTATGCCGAAGGTGGGTGAATGGAGGACTAGGGGTGAAAACTTGAGGAAAACCAATCACTCGATTGCTTGTGAAGTGGATTTGGAGATACTCTAAAAATAAGAAAAGTCTATGGAGGAAAATAATGCATTGACAACCCACCTCAATGTAGGAGTCTGTGGAAGAACATTGTCAACATGGTTCCTACGGTACAGACATGAGTCATTTTGTTGTGGGAAATGGCAAAGGAATTCGAATCTGGAAGGATAAATGACTTGATAGAAGGAGATTACAAGACTTGCTTCCGGTTGTATTTAAAGCAGCTAAGGTGAAGGACACTACAATTGCTGACATGATTGTGAATAATGATTGGAAATGTCACTTTCGAAGACCATTGAATGCGAACGAGCAGCTTGAATGGGACCTATTAAGGTGTGACACGACGAGTTGGTGATTATGGAGAACTTTAGTGCATCTAAATGCTATGAATCTTTGGTTGGTGATCTTGGTCCTTGCATCTTTGACAGACATCTCTGGAAAAGTAACATTCCTAATAAGGTAAGCTTCATTCTCTGGGTTCCCTTTTATGATTCGCTTCCGACTAGGGATATGTTGAGACATAGAGGAAAACATAGATAGTGATATGTGTGTCATGTGTAACGACGTAAGAGAAACTTCAGATCACATGCTCATGCATTGCTCGTATTCTTTCAAAATATGGTACTATTTCATTAAAGCTTTTAAGATCTCATGGCCTATGCCGAGAACCTTGTTACAGTTGTATGATGCTTGGATTACGAATGTAATGCATGGAAGAGGTAAAGAAGTCCGCAAGATAATACCATATGCAATTTGCTGGATTCTTATGAAGGATAGGAATGGGAGAGTTTTTAGTGGTCGTCGGAAGAGGGTAGCTGAAATTATTGATCTTGTTAAACAACTAGTTGTTATATGGTCCTGCGACACTGATACTTTCAAATTTGTAAATCCAAGTCTCATATGGAGCAATTGGAAAATGCTTATGAGTGTATGATTACCTTTGTAATGGTATTTGAATGACTAATGTCTTATGTATTGGTTTTTTTCTCTTAATATAACCTTTCTTTCGAAGAAAAAAATTACTTTTGTTAATATCAAGGTTCTGTGAGAAATAAAATGCTCGCCCAAAAAGATAATGGTGATGCATCAATCCCTCGTGCATTTTTATTTGTACCCCACGTACCTTATATTAAGGTGCAACTGCACCCTCAAGTGAAAAAAACAAAAAATGTCTTGTTCCATTAAACCGAGGCCTTTCGGGTAAAACCACACAGTTGAGCCCAACTTCTCTAGCTAATCCCAAGTTAGGCTCGAAAGATCATAAAGTGGGGTGCTTCTACAGGTTCGTGATGGTGGGATCTGTCGAGAAAAATTGGCACCCCGAGCACTGTGGAACACAGGATCACAAAGGGCAATTGGTGATTTGAACAAAACATGGGAGAAATAATAAGAAAGAGACAGAAGATAAACAAACACACACAACCACAACACAAGATATCCGTGGTTCAACTTTATAGGCTACATCCACGACCAACACCACTAGAAAAACTTCCATTAAATCAAAGACAATTACATGCTCTTTCCAAAACCCAAAACAAGACCTAAAGAGTTAACAAGACATACCCGAGAACACCATTGAAGAAACCATAGAAACCAACTCTCTAACATTCGCCAAGCCATCCTCGTGTCTTCTCTTTTACACCGTCTTCACAATTTCTAGTAATATAGGAGAAACATGGAAACACTAGATACTTGGTTTAGGGCAAAGCCCTCCCTCTACAAGTTTTTCTCTCACACCTATATTGACCTCCACAGTAGCACACGATTCACACAAACAAAGAGATCAAAATCCTATGCACAAGGATTTATCACTCTTCTAGGTTGGATGTCTACAAACCTACAATTCTAGTCATATATATAGAGAACACAAACTTGGCCACCAATTATTAGTCTCCTATTAGGAAACTAAAACTCTTTTCTAAACTTTATACCACCTAGATTAGGAAACCCACTCAATGTGGAAAAGGCCCAAAACAGGAAATCCATTTATTTCCTAACAATCTCCACCTCAGATCATGCTATCAAGTATGATACGATCACAGGAAATTACCTCCGTTTTCCACCAGAGTTATTCACTATCTCTATATACACGAAGAATATCTTTTCAAGTTCAAACCCGAACTTCCATCTTCATAGAACAATCTCTTCGATCAAAACACCATGAAGTTGATAAAAGTCTTCAAACCATCTTCTTCATGAAGAACACTTATGAAATTGGTCATATTTCACAAAGACCATGAAAATCTTCAATCACCATCAACGAATCCTTGCACAGACTCCACCATTGATCACCAAGAGAACCATCCAGAAAAATCACTGTTAGCTCCACCTAACCAGTAAGCTAAACAACCTATTGAACTCTAACCCAGAAAGGAAAAATTAGCTTCAATATCATACTCCAGCACATGTCATGATTACCGTGTATTTGAAACAAACCATCAGACATCTCCACTGTGAGAAATAAAATGCTCGCCCAAAGTGACAATGGTGATGCATCAATCCCACGTGCATTTTTTTGTTATCCCTCATACATTGCATTCGCTCCAAGTCAATCCCCCGTGCATTTACGAGATAATTCAAGTAGTCCAGTGCATGTTCTAACTAAATTTTTTATCGAACCAGCAGTGATAACCTACCCAATTGTTATCCTAACATCTATATCTTTTGGCTCATTATCTTCTATTGTCAAATGCAAGACATCCTCTACCAAAATATCCGAAAGAAGTATTATCTCTATATTTAGCTCGATAAGGGCATTGACTAGATGATTCGCTGCATTCTCTTTAATGCTCACATAAACTATTGTTTCAGGAGTTGCAGAAAATATCTTTACTCGTTGCTGATGAGTTACTACTATAAATTTTAAAATTTAATTCATGACCATACACATGCACTTGTAAGAAGAAGAAATTACAAAAACATATTAACACTTGAAAGCTAGAAACTACTCCTATAGACTATACTAGATTATTGTTGCAGCAGTTAGGGGTCGACCGAGAAGGCCAAAAAGAATTGCAACTGATATTCACTCATAATATATTTGAGAACGATTGGAAAGGTCACCAAATCCGCAACAGTTCTATTCGACCATCAGCAACGATGTATTTTATGTTGTGGTAAGATACCTTTTGTCATTCTTCGGTTCGTCAGAAAAAATAAGCAATATTTGGCACAATTAACTTCAGCATAGATATTTTTGTAAGTTGTGTTCGCCCCTCTTTTTCTAGAAGCAAAAATATAACTTGGTGTATTTTATGATTTATGCATCTCATTTGAAATTCATGATTCTTTTTACAAGCATTTGTAATTGGCGTGCTAATAAGAATAAATTAGTTATACGTGATTATGGAAACAACAGGCTTTCAGGAATTATTTACTTTTAAATTCATTGTCTTGAAAGTGAATCTGTCTATTATGTAAAGGTAAGAGTGGATACACGCATTACATGCTTTTAGAAACAAATTCTAATAGTTGAAATGATGGAGGAAATTGAAAAACTACATAATGTATAAGACCTATCTCTACTAAGACTAGTTCAAACATTATGAACATCCACAATGGAATGAAAACCAGATAAAAAGAATTTCAGCAATGTCGAGAACCGAATTTCAAGGTCCAGAACGACATACATCATGATTTTTAAATTATATAATTGTAATTAAATTAAGTTTAAAAGTCGTTGTTAATCTTGTTTACAACTTTATTTTATTATTTAAAAGAAATTTATGGAAAAAAACTACCTTGACTCTTTTACACAATTTAAATCGTGTAACAAACAACATAAAATGAGATATGGAGGTCTAGTAGGTCGATGACTCCTGGCTATATAGAATTTGAAAACCAATATCAAATAACCCGCAATTGCAAGCAGATGTGAGATTATTATTTTTTTTGCTAAGTCCAAAAATATACAATACATGTGAGAACAGAATTTATATGTTAGAACTCCTTAATATACAATACATGAACACACTTCTAAATTGCAACCGGTTTATACTGAAATTTTAATCCAATTTCACGAATTGCTGTAGTAATATTGTTCTACTAATAGTAGTCGTATTTCTGATCAAGCACATAATCATCTTATTCTCGATCGGTAAACTATGAATACGAATGCTGCCAAAAATTAAAGATTTTACCTAAATACCACCTACACTTTACCTAAATGCCACCCATGGTCTAAAAACATAATAATTGTAGACCTAATCTAAAGTGGGTGATAAAAACTCGTCTTCTTCTATACTAGCAACCCTAATACAGTAATACCCATTATCATTTCTATGGATCTTCACGAACTTCCAAATTATACTACATCAAATTTGAAAGGCATGATGTTTGTTTTTATATTGCGGATTTGCGGTGTATTTTACTGGATTATTCTAGCAGTTAATGCTAAATCTTGTTGGCTTTTCTTGTCGATTTAATCTTTCCAACTAATAAGATTAAGATCTTGATTTCATACATCAATATGTTCTAGAGTAAATTGAAGGGGCTGGAAGTGGTGGCGGTGGGGACTATTATAGGCGACAGTGATACCGGTATTAGGTGCTAGTCAGGGAAGACGGTGAGTTTCTATCACCCAATTTAGATTCGGTATAAAACTAGTACAACCGTTGCCACGGTGGGAGGGCCGACCGAAGAAGAATCTGAAAATATAGGTAACGTTGATCCCAAAATGAGCTTGAAAGAAAATATACCTAGTACTGATTGCAATCTTCAAAGTTTCGGATTTTGAAAGAATACGGGAAATGCCATAGTCCGTTTAAAATACAAAAGTTCTCAACATGTTGTTGATTAATTTCATAAGATAGACTGCTTGCAATATAATCAAAATCTACGTAATACTAGGCTTAGGAGATCGTATATCTAGTGACTGTAATCTCCAAAGCAAGTTTCAGTTTTACCAGTGCATTAATCAAGTTAATGAAATACATAAAGTTGTCAACATGTTGTTGATTCATTTCATAAACTTGAAATCATAGTTAGCATATAACCAGTCTACAAGGATTAATAACCCGCGGAAATGCAACTGCAAACAGATGTGAGAACAGAATTATAAGTTAGGACTAATATTATTACATTACATGCACGCACTTGTAAATTGCAAATGTTTAATAACATGAACTCTCAAAATTTATACTGGAAGCCTAAATTAAATTCCACGAATTGCTTTAATAGTGGCAGTATATCTGATCAAGCTCTTTCATGTCAGAAGTTTCTAGGTACTCACTCATTCAGTGTCCTTGATATAGAGTTTGCAGGACTTGTAGCACTTGTAGTTCCCAGCAGCATTTCTGACGAGATCTTTCAAAGAAATGATTAAAGCTGTTTATGTGGGGGATTGCCATTTTTTCTGAGCATTCCATACCATTCTACTGGTTCATTTTATTGATCCCGTTGGATATTTTAGTTTTACTGGATATTTTAGTTTTACGGGAAACCTTCTACCCTTTAGGTCAGAACAAGTACCTAAAATTTCAGCAAGTGCATCTCGGAAAGCTTTTTGTTATCAACCGTACAAAACAATATTCTGGCATGTGTTACATACTTGTTTGCATACAAGACCGTGGCAATCTCCCTTTGGAGATAAGCATTCTATTTTCTCTCGATTGCTAGCTGAAGCGGTCTTGTAATGCAAACAAGTATGTAAAACATGGCAGAATATTATTTTTGTCACTTGATAACAAAAAGTTTGTTGTTGAAATTTTCGCATCTTTGTTATAGGTGTAAGGAGAATAAGGTTTCCAATAAAACTAAAATATCCAATGGATCAGTAAAATTGATTATCATACGGACAAGAAAAAGCATATGAAGCTTGTAAGAGAAACAAATAAAACCCTAATTAAAAATAAATTGTACCTCACGTTAAGCCAGCTTCCACTTTTAAAGTGCCGTCCACGGGCTCGTATCTAATAGATTGGCCCGTATCCACCGATGCAGTTCGTATCCAATGGATCGGCCCGTATCCACCCAATTTGTTCGAGATCCTGCAGAACTGAGAGAGTTTCGACTGAGTTTTACTTCTTGAACTGGTTGAATAAGTTTGTAGTGCAGCAAGCATTGAGAGAAACACACTTGGCTATTCTCCGAGTAGTGAAGATTGAGAACCTGCTGAAGTTGCCAGGCATGCAGAATTTCTATCGCTGGCGTATACCATTTAGGCACAAAAACTATCACGGCATTTTTCTGTTCAGTTAACGGGAAAATGTCTACACTGAAAACAATGGCAGCTTCAGAGTAAACGGAGTACATTTCTAAGGAAATATTACATTTGAAATCATAGAATACGTCATTTAAGAAGTTTCAGATGTCTGTCAGACTGCAACCTTTAAAGAGGTTGGCGCTTAATACACACGTTGACACAGTTTCTTACATTTCTGTATATAGCAATAACAATAAAATATATGACGCTTGGCACATGGATTTCAACATTCCGCTATTGGAAACGCAGAACCGATCTTGTCATTCCCTAATCGATAGCACTTGATATTGACAGAGTAAGGTCCGAGCTGAATATGGTTTTCCTCTCCACCGGCGAAGAAACACAATGTATACAACGCAATTTCAAACTCTGGACTAACTCCAACCAATGTGCTTGAAACGGCCTTCAGAACACCGTTCCATGCAAACTGAATTGTAAGCAACTGGGTTTCAGAGTCCGGCTGCATACACAAGAACAAAGAAGCGAGAAAAACTAAAATGAGAATTCAACTAGTATAACAGTTATGTCACACCAAGTTCTCACAGAGAAGAATATACATCAGGAAACACACTGTTATAGCAAATGTGGAATAAATGGCAACATAAGATTACCAATCTTCAGATAGTAATCAAAAATGATTAGAACATAACGTATATGTGGGTGGGACCGTGGAATTAATTCTGTCTTTACTACCAAGTTAGAATCTAGTGACTACCGGATAATTTTAAGTTTGTACCGCATTTATTACATTTAAAACCTAACATTGGTAACTTTTGCTAAAGCTAAAGAGGAGGGCGACCTGGTTCTTAATCGGTTCATGGGATGGCAGTATCAGAAATAAAAATTAGCAGCAGTATTTCTAAATACATGGTTACGGTTGGAGTGTAGTTATAGTTTAACACAAGATTAACATGTCAATGATGTTCTTCTAATGTCAATGACAAGAAAAGGAATAAATGCAGTTAAAGTCGCTTACTGTTTCTCCGCGTCTTCGTGGGAAAATATAACCTTGATAATCAACTCTTCCTTTTGATTCCTCTAGATAGAACTGCAAAAGGCCAAAAAAGACAAAATTGCTAAGAAAGACAGCATAGCACTAACAAGAAAGAACAGTGATATAGGAACATAAGAAAAGTGTCATTCCAACTCCAACCTTGGCAAACATTTCATTACTCTAAACCCATAGTCTGTGCAATAGTCATGTTTCAGTTAAACTATCATTGCACCTGCTTGAATATGGTACCTATAATCAGGAAAACATTGATAAGATAATAGTTACAAACCTGAAGCCAGTTGTGGAATCCTGTCACTTGGTCTTCCCCTTGTGTCTTGATTTCTCCAACAAAAACATGTTCAAAAGCAGATGAACTACTAGATGAACCTCCTCTTCCATAAAGACCAAACCATAAATCACTCAACATTCTCCTGAACTCTTGGTTATTTTCAGAAACGATGCCCTTGCAAGTAAGATACTTGTGGAGATATTGGATTGGTCCAGTTCTACTGATCTCCTCTATAAATGCAGCTTCCTCTTGCTTCTCTTGAGCTGACACTTGTTCTTTAGACCCTACAACGGGATTGTAATTATCCAAAAGAGAACAGAAACGAGAATAAGTAGGCTTCCTGAATATGTCTTCACTAAGCCAATCAAATAAACTTCCTTGCGCCATATCATCATTTTGGTACACTTTCTTCCCCTCACCACAGACAATCTCATAGTCCTTTCCTGGCACTAAACGGTTCGAATCAAGTTCCCAAAGCTTATTACAAGCTTGTGAGAGATCAGCAAGCTCTTCTCTTGACGGTTCGATATTAGAACCATGGCCAACATCATCCGCGTATTCTTGCTCACTTGGTGGCCGATTATATCCATGATTATGGTCTTTCCATATCTGCCAAAGCATAAGTAACAGAACATCAGAACCGAAATACGAACAAAAGAGATTACCAGATAAAAGTTTATTTTCAGAGAGGTAGTAATGCAAACCTGAGGCCTCCTTGCAGGCTTTTTACCAACAGTCTCCCAACCTTCACTATTTTCCTCTCGTTCCTCCTATTGTAAACAAAATATGATTACTCGGCATTTTCAAGAATTAAAACCCAAAACAATAAACTGAAATAACTAAACAATCATATATCACCTTTCTATTCCATTTGTTCTGGTTACAATTAGTTTGAGCACCTTCATATTGGTCATTTCCCCCATATGCAGCCTGCAGTTGAACCACCTGATTAGCTGACACATGATCGACATTTTGAAGCCTAATACGGTGCATGGAAAAAGAACAGAACTTCTCTATATTCAGAATGTACTAAAAGATTTCGAACATATTCAGTAGACTCAAACTACCACAGTTATCAATTCGCGCTTACCTAATCAGTCTCTACTCATGTACAATAAAACCTCTATGAATTTATGAGCAAAAATCTGCAATAAAGGGTGACACGATCACAGTAGTTGATAACGACAACATAGGAAATAATGGGAATAAGATGAAAAATGATGCAGAAGAAGTAAAGGTAAATGGGTTTATAGAGGAACCCAACCTTAAAATTCAGGCTAATAGAGGAGCCTAACCTCAAAATAACACAAGTATTATTCCTTTTAAATAAACTTAATAGATGTCTTTTCGTTGATTCAAAATATATCCGTATCCCCACTAAAACCAAAGATCCTCCAAACTAGGCAACGATCCCACTAATTCCAAACATAACTAGAGACTCCTAATGACTAGGGAGTCCACTAACACTCGCTATTGAACGGGTAAATCAATTCAAATTATTCTTCTCACTTTAAGTTGTCTTACGAGTGTTAGTAGACTCCCTGGTCGTTGGGAGTCTTTAGTTATGTTTGGAATTAATGGGGTTGTTGCCTAGTTTGAAGGATCTATGGTTTAAGTGGGGATATGGACATATTTTGTAATCTTTATTCAAAGAAATCAATGAAAAGGCATCAATTAAATAAATTTAAAAGAAATGGCACTTGTTTTATTTTGAGGTTAGGCTCTTCTACTAGCTTGTATCTTGAGGTTGGGTCTCTCTGTAAACCTATTTATCTCTACATCTTCTTCATCGTTTTTCATCTTCATTCGATTACTTCCTATCTTCATCATTATCAACTACTACGATCATAACAAAGGGGTTTTAATTTACCGAACTGTCTGCTCAAACTGCAAATCTACTAACTGTCTCGAGTCGGAGTAGTATTTTTCCATCATAAATTTATCAAGATCATAATTTACCAGATACCAACTTATAAGCAAACAAAGGACGTGCTAAAAGAAATCAAACAAATTACAACAATGAGGTAAGAAACTAAAAAGAAGAAACCTGTTGAGGTCGTCGCCGGTTCGAATTTTGCCCTCCAGCATTCTCCCATTCCTCAGTTCTTTCTTCTCTCCTCTCTACCCCTTCCTACACGAATTTCAAAAATATCTATCAGTAAAACATCCAAAATACACATACCAAATATCACATTAATAAGTATCTTTATTGACGACTGTTTAAACGAACCCAATTTCCAAATACCCACATGACAAGTATCCCAAATCTGCTAATCCCCTGACAAAACCCTTCACTCACTTTCCACTAGTAGTATTTCTCAATAAAACATCCAAAAACACGAATTAAATATCACAATTATCATCATTCTATGTTTCTGATGAGAGTTTAAACCTAAGTTCCAAATACCCACCAATACCCCCATTTCTTAATCTCCTTGAAAACTTCACTCACTTTTCAAAATTAGATTATTTTTTCATCCTTCGGACAAACAAAAGTCAAAACATGAAGAAGATCTCACCTTCCTATTCCAACCCTGATGATGATTTGTTGCTGTTTTGGTTGTTGTATCTTCCTGATCATCATCTCCAGAGACAACTTGTGCCCATGTTGATCTAGATCTTTCATCTCTACTATCTTGGCCTTCATTTTTGTTGTCGTCTCGATCACCTAGTGCTACATCCAGAATACCCTTGATCAAACCCTCCATCTCTTTCTCTATTTTTTTCTCTGCAGAATTCTGAAAGTCAGAAGCAGATTCAGATCATGAGAGACATTAATGAAAGTGGATGATAAAGCAGTTGATTGGCGGGTAGTGGCAATTCTGTAATTTCAAAGTAAATAAAATCTAGAACCATTATCTTATTGGCCGACAAAAAAAAGTTATGGTGTAAACGTGGGAAGGTAAATCTTATGTAAAATCCGATCTGAATCTGACGTGGAAAATTTGTAATCGTTTGATCTCTTATGAGAAGTCAAACTTTAGAAATTGGACGGTTAGGATGTAATCGCAATCCACTGAGATTACACGGCTTTTACTTTTTCTCACATTAAATAAATAAATGATTTGGTGGATCTGATGGGGTAATGATAAACAACAACATGATTTTACTAAGGGGTGTTTGGTTTTTAGCTGACTCGGTATCTAGATTTGAGTCAGATGCCTATAATGCCTGACTCAGAATTTACCCAGTAATCTGACTGGGTAGGGCTGAGACAGAGATCAGATGAGTAAGATTCAGCAGTATTTGACGCAGATGAATAAGAAGGAAAACATACACCACCCTGCAAGACATTTCAGATAGATTTACAGTTTACTCACTGTTTTTCTTTCGCATTCTATTCTGTGCGCAAGCAGAATCTCTGGAACTTGAATCTGTTGATTGAAGGAGAACCCAGAAGAGAGAAACAAACTGAGTAAGCGGTAGTCGTGCTGCACGCCTGCAAGTAGTGAAGAGGATAACATTGTTAGCCAAAATTCTCCTTTTACTCTAGTATTTCCAGGAACTTGCTGGAAGCGAGAAAACTTTGAACTTGTGTAAATTACCTGAACAGACTCGCATAAAGTACTCCAAGATTGTGAATTGATCTTTGTGATTTAGGTCGTCTGTGTAAGCCGCCAACGGGTGATACTTGCCACTGGGCAAACTTTATCACCAGTCAGAGCTGGGCAATATCCAGAAGCTAAATCAATACAAGGATCCCCTGTCTTTTCCAGAACAAACACTTCAATAACATTCAGTAAACACCAGCTCTTCCCCTGTCACAGCAACAATATTATCCCAGTCTGAATTCTAGAACAGACTCTTGCTTATAAACTTCTACCATATACTTCCATGAACAGATAACAGCTTTACCAGCACTGTAATAGTAACGCAGTTCTGGATCAAAAATTTCCCTGTTCAAAGAACACAATCATCAAGTACAACTCAACTCTAAATAACACCAGAACGAAATATTCATTTGTACTAGTAGATTTTATTCTAGTGAAAGGTTGTTTCCTCATTACAGCGTAGAGAATTTACAGTACAACAAGATATTTATTTGTTCTTGTCACACAATGACTAAACAAGTCGCAAACAAGCATCAACAAGTACATATATTTCTCACTAAAGGAAACTAAGAAAAAATCATAACGAAAGTTTAGCATTGATAGCCGAAGAAGTACTTTACCAGACACATGAAGGGCAAAGCAAGTGCTGAAAAAGAACCCTAACTGCAGAGAGGCAAAGCAAAGTCCCTTGTAGTATCTGCAAATTGAGAGGCATAAAAACATAATCAGCCGTAGTTTCTAACCAATTTTAGCAGCATAACAATCAATTGTCCCTTCCCACATTTCTGAAAAGAAGCTTAAAAAAGGCAAACGACAGTTATATAAATGAATACTCCCGATAATTTCTTTCATTTTGCATGTAGATAAAATCTGAAATATGCACTACAAAGAAGAGTAACTGTGTCACATACTTTATTTTACATTGCAAGGCGAAAGTTCTGCAGTTTCTGCAACCCCTCATTCCGTCAGGAAAACAGCAATATGCAGCAATGCAGCTTCGGATGAGTCCCAATAGTCCAGATTTTGTTATATATATTCTCCCATACGAATAAGATGAACAGAGCATAAGGTGGGAGGCTGCAGTTCAGACTAGAAAAGCAAGCGACAATGTTACGCCTCAACTTCTTGACCAAAAGAATACTCAATCTTCTCCAATAACCGGGTGTCATGACACAATAACTGTACTACTAATTTCATTTCCCAAGAGCCAAAAGATTGTGATCACATATTTCTGATAAGTAACGCTGGTTCCTATCTCGGTAAGACATATCTTTTGCTATGTAATCAAACGTAATGTGCATGAGAAAGTCTACCACTATGGCTTCCCCTGGTGACTCTTTCACAATCTCTGCATCTTGCAGTGAGTCCCACTTAGCGCTCTGCAGTATCGTATAAGTAACATGATCAAATGGGAAAGACACTAAATATAGCTTATGTCCCCACATCAAGGCCATCTGCGGCAACCCATGCCTACGAAAGTGAGACAGCAATGTATTTACCGTCACGACATTTGGAACAAATGCCATCTTTAGTAATTTTGCAGTAAGTATCATAGCCCGCTCTAGTATGTCACAGCAAACACCATTCACCATGGTATTGTATGTAACTGTGTTAGGAATAAAACCCGACGCAATTAGCTCATCCAGCATCCTCACAGCTTGAACAATTTTACGGCTACTACAAAACACGTGGATCCATGTATTGTACGTGATAATATCAGGCTGCCATCCGCTATCCCACATCTTAGCTAGGAAGTCCTCAGCATTTACCAGGTCGAAGGCCTTAATATATCCACTAATCAAAGTATTGTATGTGACTATATCTGGGGTCAGTCCAAATCTGTGCATCTCCATGAAAGCATTATTCGCCGCCTTCATACTGCCCTGTTTGCAAAACCCATTAATAATCATATTAGTAGTAAAAATATCTGGAATAAGCCCATTTTGTCTCATTTCTTTCTCCAACTTCAACGCATAGTCCAGCTTGCCACAATTACAAAAGCCGCCAATTAATGAGTTGTAAGTGAAGTTGTTCGGGGTGATACCTCTTCTCAACATATCTTCAAAGGCCTCGTAAGCCTCCTCCATACGACCTGCTTTACAAAGTCCATCTATAAAGGCTGAAAAGGCAACCACATCAGGACATATCCGTCTACTCTTCATCTCATCCCACAATCTATGTGCTCTTGTGAGGTCTCCACTATTGAAATACCCATCTAGAAGAACAGTAAAAGCAACTCTGTTAATCGGAAATCCCTCATCTACCATTTTATCAAAAAGTTCCCCGGCCTCTTGAAGCATTCCCCTATTTGATAAACCCAGAAGAAGAGAACTGCAGGTACAGGATGATGGGGTTAAACCAAATTCCACCATTGACCTATACACTTCAAAGGCTTTATCTTCTCTCCCTGCTTTACTATAACCAGCAATGATCGAGTTAAAAGCAACAACGCTTGGAGGCATTCCCTTTTGGAGCATATCTTGTAACAACCCCATTGCATCATCTAGTTGACCTGCCCAACATAACCCAGCAACAGAAATATCTGTCGAAGGAATTAGACCTGCAACTGAAACATTCCCCAACAACCTCTCACCATCTTCTTCCCGACCGAACTTGCAGTGCCCGTAGATCATAGTGTTTATAGTTACACCATCAGCAGGTAGACCTTTCTCCTTCATATCTTGATAAAGTAAATTAGCTAGACGAATCTCCCTAGCCTTCACATACCCATTAATGAGCGTATTGTACGTCACAGTATTTGGTTTAACATCCCCCTCCTGAACCTGATCGAACAACCTTCTTGCATCTACCATGTTACCCTGCTTACAGCAAGAATCAATAATTGTATTAAATGTAACCACATTCGGTCCACAGCCCTTTTCAATCATTTCCATCACCAATGCCAAAGCTTCAGAAGATCGTCCGTCAATACAATAAGTCTTGATCAAGATGTTATATGTAAACACATCCGGCTCACAACCAAATTTACACATCAAATAAAACATACTCACCCCAACTTGAAAACACCCTTTGCCACAAAACCCATCTAACATAACATTAAACTCATTAGTCGAAATCCTCGGCCCTTTCACAACCATATCTCTAAACAATTTCCAAACAGTACTAAAATCACTAACCGCAAGCAACATTCTGAAAAGAATACCCATAGCAGACAAGCTCGGCACCAATTCCTCCTCCCTCATTTTATCCAAAACCACCAATGCATTCCTAACCAAACCAGCCTTCATAAACCCCCTCATTAACGAATCAAGAACCGAAAAATCAGACTCATATAAATACCGTTCGCGTCTCTTCCACATTAAATCAATCAATTCACGGCTACGATCTACTCCAATTCTCTTTACCACAATGCAAATCACATCTTGCGACAAATACCTCATATCTTGTGAAGCTAAAACATGAGCAAATTCACAATACAACCTAATCGAGCTATCACTATCAAAATCAGAATCATTTACACAAACAAATTTAAAAAATGCCCGCGACAAAATTGAATCATCAAATAATTTCATAATCTCTACAAGATTAACAGGCCAAAACTGATTATTACCAAAACAAAAATCCTTCAGAACAGAACCTTGTCCATGTTTAATAATTTTCGACAAACCAATAAAAATCTGTCTTTTCTCATTGGAATTAATACAAACACTTGATGTACCACCACAGACATTATTCCTGAAAGGGGCAAACTGATACAGAAAACAATCCTTTGATCTTGAAGAGGATGAAAACTTTCTGGGTTGACCCATATTGACCATTTTTCTTATCCAAATTAGGGTTTTTGAAGGAACACAATGACAACATACCTTGTTGATTAGAGAAGTTTGATGCAAATGCAGATGCACCACCATAGTTGATGCTGCTGTACACTTTAGCAATACTTGCACTAGTCATATCATCAAGCGATTGATCTAAGAATGTGCATTACCCAAAAGAGAAATTAGGGTTTTCAGCTCAGCTTCAGTCTTTCAGTTTCAGAAGAAGGAGAAGAGAAATGGGTTTTTGAGAGGGAGAAGAGAAATGAGGGTTTAAGTCAATTTATTTTAAACCTAAAAGGTAAGTTTTTTTGGTTCTAAAAAATATCTGGAACAGAATTAGAACCAAAAAAAGGTGACATTTTTATCCCAATGTTTAGTTCCAATTTTCCTCAAATATTCTATCTTTTTCTTTATCTCTTACCAAAACCCCATTTCTTGTTTTTCACAAAGCTCTCACCTTTTGTTTCACCAATGGCACTGAATCTCTCATCTTCGCTCTGTTTTCAATTCAGAGCTCCAATTTCAGCCCCAAAACACCAAGAGTTCAGCTTCAATTTCAATTCTACTCCACTTATTCATAGAAATGATAGAAAGATTGTGACTTGTGGTCTGGGTGGGGATGATATGTTGGGTGATTTTGGTGCTAGAGATCCATTTCCAGCTGAAATTGAGAGTCAGTTTGGTGATAAAGTATTGGGTAGTGGTAATACAGAACATAAAATTCTAATACCCAATATCTCTGCTCTTTCACTTTCTTCACAACAATGTACTCCTCTTGACCCTTCACAGCCTCCTCTTACTAAGCAAGTTGCCCAACAGCTCCTAAGAAAGGTAAAAGAAAAATTCCGAAAAGTCTCTTTCCGGAAATTCAAATTCAGTTGCCGAATTGTCTCTGGTTGCCGTTTATGAATGTGAAATTTTGTTTCACATCTTGAAATGCACCTGCTGCATTTGGTGCATTTGGTGCCATATGAGGCATTCGCTCCAACTGGTTGTCAAAATGCCCACGTGCACCATGGCAAAAGTCTTTAGTATTTTGAATGTTTGTGCAGGTTATTGGGTGGAGATTGGCAGAAGATGATGGAACAGGTATACTAAGACTACAATGTCTATGGAAATTGAAAGATTATAAAAGTGGGATTGATCTAATAAATAGGATTTACAATGTTGCTGCAACTACTGGGTTTTATCCGGATCTTCATTTGGAACAGCCTAATCAAGTTAGAGCTCAAATCTACACTCCTTCCATTGGTAAGTAAAATGCTTTATGTATTTGAAATATAGTGCATTCCCTGATTTCGTATGAGCTGTGCTAGGTTGTGCACCACTTGCTTGCAGTAAGATGGGGATTGTGGCTTAATGTTAGGTTGTGCACCACTTGCTTGCAAGAAAGGGTCATATTACTTGGCAATTTGTCATTCCAGCCTGACACGCACTGATGAGTTTGCTTCTTCTTCTTCTTTTTTTCGGAATTTGGTTAATGCAGGTGGATTAAGTATGAATGACTTCATCTTAGCTGCAAAAATTGATGACATTAAGACGTCGGATCTTGTCCCTAAGAAAAGAGTGTGGGCGTAGTCAACTATGGCTGGTCTGCAAAAGAGAGAAGGCTTGCATCAGGGAGATTACTGCTAGCGCTCGTTCACTGGTAATATCTGCTTGTTTTGCTTTGTCAACTCCTCCTTGAGATTAGCAGAGTCATCATTAGACTAGTAGAGGCATGTAAAAGTATATTTTTGATGTACATTGTCACATTGACAACACAATTCTAGATGAAACACTGTATGAGCCATGAAATTTCAGTAAAATAGAATTTGAAAACTTGAAACGTAATTGAAACACAGTTTCGGATTTCCAATTCACTCAATTTTTGGAGTAGCCTTGGTGTTGCTGCTCCACCGGAATGAAAAGAAAAAAAATCTAGCATATGGGGGTTAGTCAAATGTGATTTCAAATGATTTCTGGGGAGTTTCCAAATCTTCTGTTAGTCCATAGAGATTTTCAGAGAGTCTCAGAATGTCTCTTGTTATTGGTTAGAGATTTTTTTAAGTCATTTAAATTCTCTAAAACTCCATGTTATTGGATTAGGATTTCATAAGAGTCACTTTAACACTCTTGTTATTCGAATGAGAATTGAAAGTTATTGATTTGTGTTTTTCGGAGATTTGGAGAGACTTTTCTTGGAAAATAGGCATGGTTGAAATCTCTCCCCAAGAGGTGATATTTTAGGAGACTTGGAAATATGGGGAATACGTTTTTTTTTTTAGAGCATGACCAAAAAAAAATTCTCCTTTTTTGTTTGAGCTGATGACCAAAGAATGGTCCATTTACAATGAGAAGATGCTAACCAGTGACGAACATAGAAAATAAAATGTGGAATGAATGGAATAAAGAGAATAAAAACTTAGGCATAGGATAACATTGAGATTTATTTTGACAATGCCACATATTTTACTAGGTATTCATGGTATTTTTATTAACATTATAATCGTGCATAATAAAATAATGAGGTTTGAAAAGAGCCTTTGTGATTTGTAGTGGAAAAAAAATAGTGAGATTTATTTTAACAATGAACACATATTTTACTATGTATTCATGATACTTTTATTAACATTATAACATGCATAATAAGAAAAATCAGTAGATATTTTGAATTTTTAATTAGATATTGTACTTTTTATTTCTCTACAAATCACAAAGACTCTTTTCAAATCTCATTTTTTTGTCTCTGCAAGTCACAAAGACTCACTACAATACTCTCAGAGAATCACTAGAAATCTCTATATTTTCAGAGAATCTCCGGGAATCACTCAAATAAAAAATCTATGAAAATCTATAGAAATCTTATTTGACTAACCTCCCTGTAAGACTGTTCATACCTCTGGACTACACTTGTATTACCCTTTTCCACTCCGATGGACTTTCATCGGGCGGGATTGGGAACCTTATGGACTCCTTGGTGTTCCGATTGTAATAAAAAATGCTTACTGACCTTTGTGATTGTAGGAAGATTAGATTTGTTCCCGTAAGAGCTTCAATCGAAAGATCTTCTTGTCCACTACCCCAATGAGGAGGCATATCAATAACCTCTTCAGTCCACTTAATGTTACCATCTGCAACTTCATGAAATGTCCATAGAGAAATTTCAAGATGATTTATCCAACTTAATATCGCAATCCGTCCATCAATCTCTGTTAGCTCAACAGAGGGAAAAATTTTGAACCCGCAGCGTGAGTTCAAAAAAGAATTCGCAGCATCGAGACCGCTAGATGTTGGAGATATGACATCATCTAACTGAACACTTAACCCTAGTTAAATTGCTGGATTTTTTTTAAAAAATTGCTGGATTTTTAAAAATATGTCATATCTTTAGAGTTTTTCAGAAACTGAATTCTGCGAGCAATCTTTATTTTCGGCGCCAGAACGGATTTTCAAGATTTTATTGTTTTGGAAACCTAAAATTTTATTTAGTGGAAGTTCTTATCTCTTACTTATTTACGGAACTTTATATATTAATAGAGACGAAATCAACTCACTCATGCACATAAGAGATAGACAAATATGCTTCACAAAAAAAAAGGATTGACAAATGATAACTAAACTCACGATCAACCAATTAGTTGCAAAAAGAAAGCATGCTTAAAACTTAAATTTCTGTATACTAATCACAACAAGAAGTGACAAGTCTCAGGAAGATACTATGAACTAACCAAAAAAATAAGACATGAGAAACATTTATTTGCCTACGTGAATCAAAAGCACCAGGTGATAGTATCCTACTTTTAGGCAAAAATCTATTGTAGGTAGACTTGCAAAATACCAAAAACATGAAACTGTTAAGAAACTTAGAAGAAAATGATGGTTTCCTTCTCCAACAGAAAGAGCGGCTCAGAAATTGACGTAGAGTACTCATATTCTCAATTTCTGCAACTTCCCCAACTGCTGAAAGACTAAAATTAATATCCATTCCAAGCAAATACTCACCTGCAAAGAGTAAGTTTTTGTTAGTCCTATAGGAATGTTACAAGGTTCATGCCTACATCTTCAAGTGGTTCAAATTAGTGATACTAAAAACATCTTAAAACAGTAAGTTCATGCTTGTTTTTATACAAGTTCATTATCAAATTCAGAAAGAAAAAGTTGTTAATTCCAAATCCAAAACAAACAAAAATTCAATAAGTAAAGGGATATTTAATGTTTGGTACCCGGCAAATGACCAACACATTGCTTTGGTACCCAACATTTAAAATATTAAGGGTTGGTTTTATTTTGCCTCCACCTCCTCTCTGTCTGCATGCAGCAGTCGTTGTGAAGTTGGGGAGACAACTAATGTTTTGTACGACACGATTGAATCAAAGCAAATACAATCCCCGAAACATATGAATGGAAACCCATGTACTCTTTCACAAAAATCAATTGTTGTCTTGATTCAGTGACAAGATGAAAACAAAATTAAAAAAAACAATGGCAATACCACAATTTCATCTCCAATTAACACTACCACCGATTTCTTCTTATAAAAAATGGCACTACTACCACTGTGATCATTGATTTTGCCCCCTTCTCTAAATATCAGCAAACCAAACAGAGATGCAACCGTAACTATACCATCGTCATCGACTGCACCATTATCAGAAGAAGTAAACGAAATTCCCAAATAAAAACTCTACCTATCGAAGGTGTTGTCGCCGCCGCCATGGCTACAAGTTGTGGTCTTCCATCAAGTTTTTATTCTCGAATACGAACAGTAACTAACCAGTTGAATCTATGGAATGAATCTGTAAATCAAAGCCTAGGTTATGAATCTGTAAATCAAAACCTAGGTTATGATCACGATAGTTATAATCCTGAAAGTTTCAAGATGAAACACCGTCAATCAAAACCTAGGTTATACGATGAACATAATCCATTAGATCTAAAAATTACACTGGGTTGACATCATGAATCAATTCAAAATCCATATGAAATTGAATAGGAATAGAGAGTTAAACTGTGTACCATGTAAATTCTTTTGGATGGAATTGCTAGTGTAGCGCTATTTACAAAAGTGAGGGCATTTACGGAAGCCAGATAATTAATGAATATTGATTTAAAAAAAACAAATACAAAAAATTAATAGGAGAAAAATTGATTGGTCAAATCTAGTCTTCGACGGTCAACATTGGATTCAGGTACCAACCCCTAATATTCCAAATGTTGGGTACCAAAGACATTTGCTGGGTACCAAACATTTAATATCTCATAAGTAAATTAATGTGGCTAACTAGTATTACATTCCAACTGTATTCTTTTTATTTTTTATTGTCTTCACTTTTAGCAGTCTTGGCAGGAGTAGACAATTAGTTTCAGCATATATACACATCGGTGGTTCAATACATCTTTATGTATCCCTATACAGTCCTTAACCTAATATTATTAACTTGGTATACTCGTTGATGATAAAACAACAACAACAAAAAACAACCAGTGATCAGAGATCTTCGTATTACTATCACATAATAAATGTAATGAAATCAAGATATACTTGTTATCAATTACCTGTAGTAGGTCCGATAGATGTATTGAGAAGCTTGTATTGTGATCGAGCAAAAATAAAAAGATGCTTGTATTGTAAAAAAAATAATCTGGAAGCACAAGTTCTTATTTAGGATTTTATAGAATAAAATTCTAGGTTTTCCAGAAAAATAAGAGACGGAAGATCTCTATTTGGCGCCAAAAATAAACATTGCGTTGGAAATTTTGGTATTAGATTAGATACATATCTGAGCACCAAAAATAAAGATTGCTTGGAAATTTTGGTATTGTTGGAATATGTATATATCTATCTTGATTACTAAATGCTATTTACCACTATGCAAATTAGTCACTAGTCACTCCAAAACTTAACAACTGTAACAAGGATTCTTCTGGGCATAAACACAAACACTTTTATATGCAAATACACTAAAACGGTCAGATTAACAACTTAAGGTTTTGGTTCTATCTTATCAAAAGTTCTTGACAACACAGTAACAATGTTACAAACACCCTTTTGTTTCATTAAAACAATATCATGTCATGTATAGAACCAATTCAACAGTAAACCTTATCAAAACAAGATATAAACAAATAGGAAGATGAAAAGTGTGCACCTTGATAATAGAAACAGTAATCAAATGACCAAATGGGTGTATTGAGGCGAATAATCTCTCTGCTTAAGACATTTGATGCCCTGTATATAATGTTGTTACAGGTTTAGCGGCATATGTCTCCAACATTCAACAATACCTCGATGTTTTTCGCAGCACTTCGATAACACCGAACAGCGAACGCGAAGTTTTGTAGCACAAACTCTCTTACAGACTCTTAAGATGAAAATGGTAAATAAAGTTCGAAGTTTCTGTGTATCGAAAATATGTTTTTTTTTCTCTCTATTTTTTCACAAACAGGAAGATGGGTTCTTAAAGGAAAATTGTAACTTTTGGGAAGGCAACGTTTGGAAGAGACCTAACTTTGTGGCCATCAGATTATGTCCCTATGATGGGCTTCGGTCTGAACCGTCAGATCGTGTCCGTTGCCAAACCAAACTTGACCATCTATTCGTGACTGTTCATCAACCTTTTTATTCCCAACAAACTTAATCCTAGTCGTTATTTTCCCGTTAACCCAATTTCCATTCACATATGAAATATTTCCTACAGGTATTAGATTAGATACATATCTGAAAAACTCTAAAGATATGGCGTATTCTTAAAAATCCAGCAATTTAACTGGGGTTAAGTGTTCGGTTAGATGATGTCACATCTCCTACATCTAATGGTCTCCACGCTGCGAATTCTTTTTTGAACTCGCGCTGCGAGTTCAAAATTTCCCCCTCAACAGATTGTGACCGCATCCACTTTAGTAGTCGTCTCTCCGGATTAACGACGAAATCAGGAACTGGGATAACTCTGAACTTCTCAGTTACAATATCAAATCTCATTATTAGTTCTTCTACTTGATCAGCGCCTGGTTCGGTATCCCGGAACCGCCAATACAGACAACCATCTACATAAAATGGAACTTCACGACCGATAGCAGCAGGTGGAACCGCATCGATTCTTCTCCATGCATTATCATTTTTCCCAACAGTAAACACTTCAACAACTTGATCATCTTTAGGTCTTTCGGATGATATTCTTTCTCCCCAACTGTACTTACAACCCAAAGTACCTGATATACAGATGACTTTATGTTCATGACTCTGCGGATTAAATCCAAACGCAATGCGCCTAAATTTCCCAACCCCCTTATTAGTTTCGATCCAAGGTGATCTTTCTCTAGTAATAGGGTCATAAATGAAAAATGCATCATGCCTGTTAGTTGTAAAACACAGTGAACCGCCAACAGTCTGTCTTGGTAAAAATCTTGGTAACAAATGAAGCTTATAAGAACCACGATCGATTACTAATTCCTTAACACTTTCTAATCCTCTATCTGGTGAGTAAATTTTGAGCACCTTCTTCTGCTTCTTTAGGAAATTCAGCAGGTTGTATAATTTTCATCGACAGTAATAGTCTATGACGACTGGTAACAATTCCTTGACGACGCAGTAAATCTTTCAAGTACTTCCATCGCATATAAAGATTTCTAATCTGTTCTTCAACTTTCATTGTGTTCCACAACTCAAATCTGTAATACACCCAATTCTCCCACCTCTTGTTTATTTCGTCTCTCATTCCAGGTCGAAGGTGCTGATAAAACCACTCGTCGTATGTTTTTTCCTTCACTTTGGATCCATCTTTTAATAGTTTTTCTAAATAATCATTACCGACTGCTTTTTGGAGATATCTTATAGCAGCGGCTGATTCTTCGAGATCGCTATCTTCTTCTTCTTTTAGAGTAGTGCTGCTAAAGTAACGAGGTTGCCTGAGTGATCTTTCTATAGTTCCAATTTTAGGAGGAG
Organism: Papaver atlanticum; assembly: GCA_023531105.1. Lineage (NCBI taxonomy): Eukaryota > Viridiplantae > Streptophyta > Magnoliopsida > Ranunculales > Papaveraceae > Papaver > Papaver atlanticum. Next base: position 995,095 of record JAJJMB010003208.1, on the reverse strand, counting down.
ACAAAATCTTATTCATGAAAATTGCTGCTCTCATCGCCATTGTTCTTCTCTCTATCTCGCTTTCGAGAACCCTAGTAGCTAAAAATATCCAGTCTAGGTAGGTATGACCGGTCCGGCAAGTGAGCCTAATGATTGTGTGTCACAGTGTTGCAGGCCAAGTCAGTGTTCGGCCATAACGGCACGATGCAAAGCCATAATAGCGCATTGCATAGCCATAATAGCGGTATACTGTATAGATTGTCAAGCACTAAGATAGTGGCACCCTGCAGGGCCAGTGAAGCGCAAAGGTAGCATTCAGTAAAGCGCAAAGGTAGCATGCAGGGCCAAGAGGGTTGAACATTGGAGCGAGGCAGAATTCAGTAAAGCACAACAGTGGTGCAATACGACTCAAGTGACGGTTAGAAGTTGGTTACGAGTTTCACAAGCATGCCAATGACGCGTGATGAAGTAGAACGGTTATAAAGGAGTTTATAAGAGTGGGAGACAGTTCCTGACTACAAGAGAACAAGTGTTGGATGATTGGCGCGAGTTGGAAGAGAACTGGCCAGTTAGCACAGTTATTGGCGGTTACAAAACTTCTCCATGGAACAGATGGTTGTCCCATGCGTGTGCAACGGTTGATTGAAAAGATATATATGGACACCCTTCTATATCTCATTAATATTCGCAGGATCAATGCACAATTTTCCCTAGACTTAAAAAAAGGAGAGATTGATAAAAAAAAAAAAGTTACAATGATGAAATAAAGAAAGAAGAAGTTGAAGAAAGAAGAAAAAAAATCATGTCATTTCGACTAAAAAGAGGGCACTTTCTAATATTAGTAATAAGAATTTACATCATTTTTGTGCCCCAGTTGACTTGTCACAGGCATATGTATTTTACAAATTATCACAAACCCAAGTGATTAACAAATATCACATGAGATCTGTACTTCAATATAATGGAACGTCTTTTTTTCTTAAGGATAGAATAAAGATTTTTTTTGGAACACAAGGAATACTTAATTCTGAATCAAGACATAAAAAACTTAGCAATTTTGAAACGAATGGGTGTAAAAATTGGTTAAACAGTCATTATACCTATCAATATAATTTCTCTAAGATTACATCGTCTCAATTAGCTACTGAGTATCCGTATCTGGTTTTTTAAAGTTTTACCTTAAAACTTTCCTTTTTCACTTTTTGTTTTACTAAAACTCTTTTTTTACCTATTATATCTCATTTTTACCTATTATATATCGTTTTTTAACTCTAAAATATCTTTTTTTACCTAGACAAATACAATCCTATTGGAAGAAAAAAATGGGGGGAAAAAAAACGGCTACTTAGTTGTCGTGTGCCACTATTCATACGACTACTAGCCGTATCGTGCAGGGAAGAGAAAAGAGGGCACCATAGTGAGTTGCATTCCTTGTGCTATCCCTTCCCTTTATTTGAGGGATAGGGAAGGGATGCCCTCTCCCATAGTGCTTGGTCTTACAAAAACATTATCAAGCCAAAAAACTAAATTACAAATAGGGGGATTTTGTGTTTCCCCCTCAAAAAAGATACTTATTTTGCATTACAACCTTTATAAAATGCTAATAGGTGAAATCCCCTTTTCGTTAACTCTACCGTCACTATCCAGTTAACTTGGGACGTTCAGTTCACATGTGCATAATTATATATTAGATAAACCATAAATCATCGTATCAACTCAATTGCTTCGTCTCATTACCCTCAAATTGACTCATGCGCCGATAGCGTAAGCGATTGATTACAGTAAAACCATTTAGCTTTAATGGCGATGGTAATCAAACAGAGGGGAAAAGAAGGAATGTAGAAGACGACCGGAATAGTGTGAGGAAATCATTTTAAGGTCCAGAATGCACCACGTGTTTAGTGTTCATGGATATCGTCAGAAAGTTTTTTTTTTTCTTTTTAACTTTATACACACGTGAACTACAGCGTCGTGCCAAGTTAACTGCATGATGACGGTAGAGTTAACTGAAACGGGTTTTCACCTATTAGCAGTTTCAAAAGAGGGTAATGCAAAATATGTATCTATTTTGAGCGGGAAACACAAAATTTCCCTTACAAATGTTTAGAATGATCTTCTGGGCCCGATACTCGCTCGGCCTGGTTTGGTCCGGCCTGTCTTGTTTCACGGGCTTGAACAGGTCATGGGTAGCAAAGTTTTGCTACTGCCCGGCCTGGTCTAGCTAGCCTGTTAAACTTAATGGGTAGTTAAGTTGCTAAGCCCGACCAGCCAGGCTTGTGCTATAATCGGGCCTGGGTTGGCCTACCCGGCCCGATGTACACCCATAAGTCTAGGTGCTTGTTTGGATATAAATCTATTCTGACTTCTGCTTCTTCAGATTTAGGAGTCAGAAGCAGAAGTCGGAAGCGAAACTATTCTTAGCCGAGTTTGGATGCGCATGACTTTTCTATTTCTAGAAGTCGTTATGTAAGATTATTTCCCAACTGACTTCTTACTTTTCGACTCCCAGAAGTCGAAAAACAACTTTTGAGTGTACATCCAAACACCCTATAGGGCTATACAAAATACCCGTTGACCAGTGGCGTGTTGGGATCCAAGAGAGCCCATGCGGGCCCAACTACAGCAAGTGATGCTGCCCATTAGATAAGCAGAGCAGTAGACTAGTAGAGGCATGTAAAAGTGAGATATACATTGTCACATTGATAAAAAAAAAATCTAGATGAAACACTGTATGAAACATGAAATATCTCTAATAATGGAAGCTGATCAGACTTGACACTTAAATGTCCAACAGTTGGCGAATAACTCGTAAACTCACAAAATTAAATATAGTTTCGGGTTTCCAAATCACTCGATTTGGAGTAGCCTTTGTGTTGTTTTCATAATTTAAATTGTCTGTCCAAAATGGTTATGACTACATCAATGTCAAGGAAGTTGTTACCATAAGTCTCCATTGCCCTCGGCTTCAGATTCAACATTGCTTTCATCTTCCTCAGGATCCATCATTCCGACTGTGCTCTGGTTCTGCGTGTTTAATTCTTCTCCCCATGTGTGTGCTTCTTGGATAATCTGCATTATCTCTTCTACACTTTGTGAAGGCGGACGATGTTCAACTGCCTAGTAATGGTAATTTGATTTCTCAGCTTCCACTAGCTTTCTTGGTAAGTTCTTCAGAAACCAGGGATGGCTTTTTTATCTCCGGAATGGTGATCCTCTGAGGATTATTTAGCAACATGATCCCAAAGGCGAGGAGTATAAGCCCATTACGTCACTACTAATGAACGCGATGAGGTCACAAGAATCACACAAAACATGTGAAGGCAAGCACGGTGACTACAAGATGATGCGATAATATCACCCTACGAGATCCGAAATATGGGGCTTTATTAGTTGTCCTCCACTATGTAACCCCTATAAAAGGGACAAGAAGCCATTGTACATGAGAGGGGTCTTTTTTGAGAGTCTGTGTGAAGAGTTTACGAGAGAGAAAAGTTATTTGCTCTCCAAGTTAGGGTTTACTAGCATTTGTATGTGTGAGAGTAATACTTGGAGTTTTATCCATCATCATGTCTTGGATCTATTTCATATTATCTTTTGGGTGTGACTATCGGATTTACTGTAGTTACACCCAGCTAAACTGTTTGTAACCACATTTGACTCCCTAGGTACATTTCCAAGATTGAAAAGTTCCAAGGAATTCTTCACAATCAAATTATCGTTAAGTTGGTGATGCAAAAGGGTTCGCTCAACTTGTAGACCGGTTTGTGAAATGAGTTTCTACCCATGAATTTATGACGAGTTAGTGGTTGTTTTATGTTATATATATATATATATATATAAGCAAAGTCATCATTAGACCAGCGGAGGCATGTAAAATTGTATTTTTGATGTATATTGAAACGTTGACAACGCAATTCAAGATCAAACATTGTATGAAACAACCATATGTGCTGATTTCGTGTCAATCCGAATTTTAACTAGTGGATACCGTCCAGCGTTTTGGTGGTTTGGAGGTGACTGAATTCTTAAAACCGGTTGTTTTCGAGGGTGGTATATCACCCATTTGTTGAACACACGACCCCAAGAGCAGTATACATAAAATAAAAATCTTGAGTATAAATTGATACAACTTTTTAAATAAGTGTGATTCCCCAAACCAAACAAAAATGAGTACACACTCAAGACTGAATAAATAAATTAACTTGAATTGAAAAGACGGTTAAATTAATTTTGTGTAATTCATGTATTGTAATAACTTAAAACAATCTATTTAGTTTTTGTTTGATTTTTTTTTTAATAATCCCCCGGTCCACCCACATCCGTTCGGTTTGTGTGCACTTTTAAAATCCGTCATTTTGATGGATTGAAATCGAATGATGTTTTGGGGACTACCCAAAAAAGGTGGGGGACTACTTTGTTATATGAATATCCACCCTATACTTATAAGGAGTGTCCTAAAGTGTGGAAATGACTAACCTACCTTTAACCTAATTTAATTTAAAACCAACTTAATAACCACCTATATATATATATAACCACCACCTCCTCCCACCACCGCCGCCCACCACCACCGCCCATCACCTACCACCTCCAACTACCACCACCACCAATCACCACCACCTCCATGTATATAGCTTAATTTAAATCATTAACGAAGATATTCTCACAAACCCATTACTTGTCATTCGTTTTTGGTTGAAGAAATGAGAAGTAATCATCAAAATGAGTTGAAAATGAAAGTTTCAGAGAGAAGTTCGGCTAGGAATTATGTGAAACAGTTTGTCGAACTAGCCGAACTCAGCTTTAATGGAGTTTTTTCTTTCAGAAAAAAGTTCGGTTACCTCGCAAAAAAAAATTCCCAGTCGAACTTTTAGTTCGGTTACTTCGCAACTTTTATTCGTTTTTTTCCTAGCCGAATTTTTAGTTCGGTTTTGTCGCAATTTTTTTCTACTAACCGAACTTTTTTCTGAAAACCTATATATTGAGTTCGGTTACGTTGAGAAAAAAATTCTCAGTCGAACTTTTAGTTCAGTTACGTCGCAACTTTCTTTTTCCTAGCCGAACTTTTTTCTGAAAACAAAAACTCTATTAAAGCTGAGTTCGGCTACCTGTGTCTTCAGAACCATTAGCCGAACTACACTTGCAGATGAGTTCGGCTACCTGTTCTTCAGATGTCGTAGCGGAACTTCATTTCCATGGTCGAAATCAGTTTATAAATTTCTCATTTTTTCGAAAGTTTTTGTCTATTCAAGTAACATTAACTAAATTTGAAGTATACCTAAGTACCCAAAACCCTCATTTCGAAATCAACCATCTTAAAAAAAAAAAAAAAATCCCCTTCTTCTCAAAAATTATTCTTGTAAAACACTCAGCTAATTAATCTAACCTCACTAATCAATCATTACACTAACACTAATTAATCATTACACTAACTAATTTAATCACCAAGGGCAAATTTGGTATTAGAAAAAAACTAAGTTAAGGGGTGGCTCAAATTTACTTCAAATATCCACCCCAAAATAGAAGAGTAGTCCCCCACCTTTTTTGAGTAGTCCCCAAAACATCATTCTTGAAATCCGCATCCTATTACTGAAGAAATAGACCTGGGCTTTTTCCTGCTTCCAATAAAGCCCAACTTTGGTAAGCATAGACTTGGGCTTCACCATGCCATGCCCAGTGCCACCAAGGCGGTGGATGATGGATCCCTTCGTCCCTTCAGATAAGGTATTGAATCTGTGTGGAGGAAAACTGGGATTCAAAGTACAGAGTATCGATCCACCTCTTACTCAATCAAGATCAGAAAATTCATTTCCTAATTAAAATCATGATAATAAAATGTAAAGAGAGACGGCGCTGCCAAGAAATTGCACAAATGAGACGCCCGTGGGTGAGGATGATGATGATACACCTACCGGACCGCCTGCTACCACTGGATTTCTCGTTCCATTTTTACTGCAACAACATGGGGAAAAGACAGATCAGGGAGATATTTTATTAACAAGTGAGAATGATTCAAGGAAAAAAAGATGAGTAAATGGATGACTAGTGACTTAATATCTCAAGAAACACGAGTCTAAGAGCAAGCAATTTCTTTCGTGGCTATAATCTACAATCTAGAGACCACTGCTTGAGTTGTTAAGAAAACTAAATGAAGAAGAAAACAAATGGAGGAAGTGACCCCCAAATGAACATCAGGAAATGAACAAGAGAAAATTCAAATTATATAGTAATTTTCCGACAAGTTGCTTGAAATTACGATTCCTTATTGGCCAGTTCTAATTAAGATAAGGTATTCAATTTGTGTGATGTAATTATTGATCCACCTCTTACTGAATTTAGAGCTAATTAGCACAAAGTATTTGATCAAAAGATTCATTTCTTAGCTAAAATCATGTTTCTGCAAAGACTACTACTAATCCTTTTCTTCTGCTTGTTAACGTTAGAATCGTCCATAGCTGCATTCGGCCAGACGAAGAAAGATTGCCAAGCCAAATGTGGTAACGTTAGCATTCCTTGCCCATTCGGAATAACTCTTGGAGGTAAGGATGATCCTCGAAGAGCAGGAGGGTGCTCGATCGGGTATGGCTACAACATTCACTGCAATACTTCTTTTGATCCTCCAAAGCCCTTTATTGGCATAGGTAATTTTGAAATACTAGGCATATCAGAGACTGAAATTCGCATAAAGAATCTGGCAGCTAGCTTATGCTACAATAGCCTTGGTGAATTCAAACAGAATGTACCGACTGTCTCCACAAGTTTGTTTGGGACTCCGTTTACGTTCTCAGACACAAAGAACAGATTATTTGGGATAGGGTGTGGATATTCAGGGGTTTACTCTGGTTACGAACTGCTTAAAAAGAAATATAACGGCACATGTAATTCAACCTGTAAAGAAAAGGGAGATGTAAAAGAAGGGTCTTGTGGTGGCTTTGGGTGTTGCCAGTTTGCCATAGCCAAGGGATTAAAAGAGATTGAGACTAGTATTTCATGGGATGTTGAGTCCTAATGGCAACTTCTTATCGTATAACCCTTGCAGTTCAACATTTGTGGCTGATCATGAGCAATTCAGATTCAATTCATCGGATCTTTTGGCCACACCTAATGGCAGCGACATCCCTATCGTTCTTGATTGGGCCATAGGGAATAAGAGTTGCGAAGAAGCAAAAAAAAGATGTAGCAACTTTTGCATGCCAGGTAAACACTAAGTGTACCAATTTAAACAATAATGCCGGGTATCGCTGCACTTGCTCTGAAGGTTACACGGGCAACCCTTATCTCAAAGGAGGAGGAGGCTGCACCAAAATGGATGCTGTAAATTTTCCAACAATACCAGTTGCTCTAGGTACATTTTGGCTCTTTCATTACACGATGATAATATTAGCATTAGTCTATTAGACAATTATTATGTTGAGTGAGGCACCTAATAGCTAAAATCTTATTGTAAATCCTTGCAGGTATCAGTTTGGGGCTCTTGGTCTTATTTGCAAGCTGTTGGTTATACTACTTGTTCTGGAAGAGAAAGATATTAGTCAGGCAGCGAGAAGAATTCTATCAGCAAAATGGCGGTTTGCTTTTAAAACAACAATTAGTGTTAAACGAAGGTGGTGTAGAAACATCAAAGATCTTTACAGAGAAAGAGTTAAGATTAGCCACTAACAATTACGATGAGAGTCTGGCCGTTGGTCGAGGTGCCTATGGAACAGTTTACAAGGGAACCTTACCTGACGGTCGTATAGTTGCCATTAAGAAGTCGAAAATAGCTGATCCGAATCAAAATAAGCAATTTATAAATGAGGTTGCCATTTTGACGAAGATTCACCATGTGGTGAAGCTGTTAGGGTGCTGTTTGGAGACTGAAGTTCCCTTGCTTTGCTATGAATACATATCTAATGGCACACTCTTCCAACACATCCATTCCAGCGCCAGTGGCGAAGTTCCTTTCATTTCTTGGGGAAACCGTTTGAGGATTGCGGTGGAAATCGCAAATGCACTTGCTTATTTACACTCAGCAGCTTCTATACCCATCATTCACAGAGATGTCAAGTCTGCCAACATCCTTTTAGATGAAACATACACTGCAAAAATTGCAGACTTTGGAGCATCAAGGTTAGTTCCTTTGGACAAGAAGGAATTAGCCACAGTAGTACTGGGGACAAAAGGATATTTGGATCCAGAGTACTTCAATACAAGCCAACTGACTGACAAGAGTGATGTATATAGCTTTGGTGTGGTTCTAGTAGAACTCCTGACAGCAAAAAAGCCCATTTTTTCAGAGGGTTCTGAAGACTCTGGACCACATAGAAATCTTGCTGCACATTTTACTTCGTTGATGGAAGAAGACAATCTGTTCCAACTTGTTGAGGATCGAGTGGTGAATGAAGGGCCACTAGAACAAATTGTTGCAGTTGCCGAGCTTTCCAGGAGATGCCTTAAGTTGAAAGGTGCAGAAAGGCCAACAATGAGACAAGTAACAACAGAGCTCGAGAGTTTGAGAGGTGTAGAGAGTCTAGAGGCACAGGAATGCCTTATGATCACTTCTGCCACTACTGTTGATCCTGAACAATATAGTTTTGGTACAGTTACAACAGGTTCAATGAACATTCCTAGATGATTCTGTAATTTATGCATCTTGATTGGCGCATTCTTGTCATATCAATCTTTCTTTGAGAAACATCTAACAGAAAACATGGTCCAATAACTCATTTTTGGTAAGTTGCATTAGCACCTTAGGTTATCCCCAGGTAGCACACCAAGTTGAGTACAATAACTCATATAGTAGCCAACCCTAGCCGCGCCTCAACTGCTATTAGACTAGTAGAGGGATCAGGCATGTAAATGGGTATTTTTGATGTATACGGTCACATTGACAACGCAATTCTAGATGAAAACACTGTATGAGACATGAAATTTCTGAAAAAATACAAGTTGAAAAAACTTGAAACTTAAATGTCTAACAGTTTGCGAACAATTCATAAACTCACAAAATGAAATACAGCTTCGGGTTTCCAAATCACTCGATTTGGAGTAGCTTTTGTGTTGTTTCTTCCATAATTTGGTTTGACTGTACAAAATGGTTGTAACTACAACAATGTCGCGGTAGTTCTTACCATAAGTCTCCACTGCCCTCGGCTTCAGATTCAGCATTGCTCTCGTCATCCTCCGGATCCATCATTCCTACTGTGGTCTGGTTCTGCGTGTTTAATTCTTCTCCTGGTGCGCGTGCTTCTTGGATAATCTTCATTATTTCTTCCACGCTTTGGGTTGGTTGGTGATTTTCCACTGGCTGGTAATGGTAATTTGATTTCTCAGCTTCCACCAGCTCTCTTGGTAAGTTTTTAAGGAACCAGGGATGCCTTTTTATCTCTGGAATGGTGATCCTCTGAGGATTACAGAATGTGAGCGACCATTAAAACTAAAGCAGGAAAGAGTACAAGATTGATTCATTAATGTGCAAAGGCTTACCTTTGATGGGTTCGCGAAGAAAATTTGTGAGAGTAAATGCCGGCATTCTGCAGATACACGGACATAATCCGGTATGGTGTAGGTAACACTCGTGATTCTCTGCAGGGTATAGTAGAAAATTAGCTATATATCAAAATGTTAGTATTTGCTATAGATGAAGAGAAAAATTCACCCCGATAGTCTTCTTGAAATTTCTGGGATCCTCAGGATCCTCAAATGGATATGCTCCTACTAACATAACATAAAGTGTGACACCAGCTGACCAAACATCTGCTATCTGTAATTTACCGATGGAAAGTTAGACCGCAAAAAGATGCACTAAATATTGGCTAATTAGGGAGATACATACCTTGCCATCATATTCCTTTCGTGACAACACCTCTGGCGCAATGTAAGCTGGTGTTCCAACTGTAGATTTGGGTTGCGAGTGCAATATAGCCGACTGCATTTAAATAAAAGCAACCACACATGAAATATATGCAATAGAATGTCCTCATTCCGTAATAAAGCTAAAATGCCCGGAAGCAAGCTATACACGAACCTTTGAATAACCGAAATCACAGATTTTAAGGCGTGGAGTTGGATTTCCATCAAGGAGTGTATTTTCTAGCTTCAGGTCCCTGTGACAAATTTGCTGTTGCACAAAAGATTAGAGTCGGATCCGTCATTTGGTTGAAAGAACGTGAAACAGATTATGATCTGACAAAATGAAAAACAAGTGCCATATATACATATACCATAGAATGGCAGTAACTGACTCCGGATATTAGCTGTTGGAAGAAAAACCTTGCCTGTTGGAATTGGACACATTATAGATCAACAACGAGAAAACGAAACCAATGGCAGGAAAACTCAAGCAAATAATCCTTGAAGGAACAAAGAAACCAGAGTTTGTCTGATTACCTCGTCTTCGCTAAATCGGCCTGCACTGCATATCCTCTCGAAAAGTTCACCACCAGCTGCATACTCCATGACAATAGCTAAATGTGTTGGTGTTAACAGAACCTGCAACATTATAACAATTTCAGACTCTTCACAATCATTTCAATTTCGTCGCATTTCGAAAAAAATTTTTATAAATTGACATAACTTTAAATTCATAGAATCGACACCATATACCTGCTTGAATTGAACAATATTTGGATGCTTCAACGACCGGTGATTAATAATTTCCCGCTGAACATTTTCGTCAATCTGAATCCAGCAAAAATAATGGTAACATATCAAGATTCAAGAACAGAAAAAAAAAAAAAAAAAACACTATTCATTTCTGCAATGTCAACTTCATGAATTTACTGCAACATGAAACTTTCCATAAATCAATACTAAGCAAACTCTAAATTGAACAAAAAAAAAAAATCACAAATTCAAAAAAACGAAAAAATCGAGCTCTTTTGGAAATTGGAAAATGAATGGATACATAATTAATCATAATAGGAAGTAAGAAAATGAAATTACCTTTTTTCCTCTGGGGATGTATTTGACAGCAACAAGTTCTTTAGTTTTCTTATCTCTGACCAACCTTGCTACACCAAAATTTCCTGACCCAAGTTCTTTCACTGCCTCATAACGTTCTTCCATGGTTATACGAGCAGAAAAGCTAGACCCAAAGAGAGAAATTACAGAGAATAAATGGTGAGAAGACTTTTAATTTCTAACTAGAGAGCTAGAGGCTAGTGCTAGAGAGAAGAACTTAGAGTTACTAGAGAAGAAAGTAGTACTGCATAGAATTTAAGAAGGAAAATAATGTTTTGAGTCCTTGAATTGACTATTAAAAAGAAAAGTACCATCTAATCTACAACTACAACTATGGGTGCCACTGTACAAGGCTGTTACCGTAGGTTACCAAATTATACAGAAATTATCAAATTCTGGATTTTTAGTTTTTGGAGGGTTGTTTTTGCTTGGCACTGGTAATCACAAGTGAAAACTCGGCAATAACCCGACTTGTGATAAATTGTGTGTCTTGCACTGCAGAAAAAGTAGATCTTCATATATGAGAGTCAGACTCCTATGCATTTAACAGTCTATTATATATCGTATATATCGAAAAGAAAGAATATTATTGATGAACTTTACTCCTAACTTTGAAAAGGGAGAACAATTAACGAACTTAAACTGATTGATAATCTCGACAACCCAAATTATATGTCTTGGAAGGATACATAAATATCGATATTTGGAGTCTAGATTAGCAAAACCCTAGCTAGTCAAGTCATTGTTTACTAGTCGTTGTTTAGAACTGTTCATTCTTGAATTCTTGACTAGATATTATTTTTAACATTTTTCGTTGTCACCCTTTATCAACTATTAGTACACAGAAGAATTAAAAGACACGTTAATGTGAACAACAAACCGTCGCTTCAAAGTGTCCCCCATGTCTTAATTTGATGTGATAGACGATGGCACCTGCTTCGATCCTAACTCTTAACTTCCAATTCAACTTCGATGGGTGCAACATCATACTCCTTGCGTGGATGGTAGCGTGTCAACTATATAAGTAAATGTCATGATCCGTGGATTCGGAGATAGAATCAGCTCATGGTAAGGATTGGCAGTTACCCATACTATTGGATTGGCTCCAAAATCTAATAATTTTAAAGATTTAGGATCCAAGATCATATATGCTAATTGATCATCCTAAAAATTTTGTCTACCCACAAAGAGATTTCTAGCTCGGCTCCTGCAAGAGCCTGGTTTACGGCTCGCAAGAAATGTAAGTTACAAGTAGCTAGTTTTCTATTATTTTTTTCCACCGGAAAAAGAAAAAGAATTTCTCTATCATTTTTCAGATTTTTGAAACTAGATATTTAAGAGATAGGATGTATGTGAAAGATATCAAAGTTGGTGTGCTGAAAACAAGATAGAACTGAGTAGGTGTGGGTGAAAGGTCTAATCCATGATCTTGTGTTTCTCCACAAAGGGACCGTTTTCATCATCACAACACCTTTATCTTATCTTTTCTTTTTCCTTTTTATTTTTACGGTTTATTTTTTATTTTTACGGTTGTTGTTCAGCAGTAGCTTGTAAGGGTAGCTGAACGATGTCACCGTAATACAGTGATAAAATTATCGGGTGATAAAATTATCGGGTGATAAAACTAGTTAGTAAGTTGTTTGCCGTAGGGTAAGTTGTGCAAGGCTTGACAGGCCGGCTTAAAAACTATGTTATATTTTTTTAGGAGATATTCTCTAGTCGACCCGGTACTTGTTATTGGAAAAGACTTTGGATTTGGATTTGAAAACTAGTTAGTGAGTTTAAAAGTCATTAGCACCGAATTTTGATCCATAAAACAAAAATGTACTTTTTACCGTGCTATTAGAAAAATATGCAACATCAAAGGACGGCAGCAAGTAACCATCAGACGGCAAGTTTCACTCTCAATACACATCGGTGATTGTACTTGTGAGGTACAAACCCTTAAACGTGTCCTCACATTAGGCCATTTTTGACAACCAAGTTCTTGACTTACACCCATATAATCCATCTTTTATTAATTTTAGAGGCGTCTACATTAATTGTGACCCTTCAAAAAGATAAACTAAATTATTTAAGGAAAAGACCAAAAATTGATGCTAAGAGCAAATGAGATACCTTTACAACCACTCAATCTAATTAGCTTAATGATGTAAAAATAGAATATAATCAAAAATTAATTAACAACTGATTAAGAACTTTATCTTCTCTTAGGAACAATTAGCATCAGATTATTCTTTAAATAGTACATGAAAGATACAATGTCGGTAGGACTATTTCAAGAATAATATTGTATTAGTAAAAGTTATGCTTTGTAAGAAAAAAAATATACATATTCCCTCTGTTTCAAGAGGATACGATGGTTTCATGTACAAATTATACATGACACCATCACATCTTTTTGAAATGGAGGGGGTCAATATAATTTCCTAAATCTTTTCCTCTACGAAAATAAAAGAATTTATTCGCCAAAATATGCCTTAACGTAATCTGCATGTTGACTCAAAATCCAATTATTCTGGCCAGAATGTATCATATAATCATATACAGTATTGATTTTCTCATAGCCAAATGTGCATCGGTGACCGGAATATTTCGCCGTGTAATTCAGCATGTACACGTTGCGTGATCCAAATGAGCCTTACGGGCCAAAATATGTCTCGTTGCCCACCGGGCCATTTCGATCTAAGATGGTCTCAGGATGCCTCCAACAAAAGACCCAAGATGCGTGTTAGTCTGTTCCAACACGCATCAGTGAGCTACCTACATATTGATATAAGAAGTAAAAACGTGGTGCCATCATTGTCTCATTTCGGCAAACAACTATGCGACTCAACAGTTTCACATAGAGAAATTGAAAGATTTCTCATTGTTAGGGCCCTATAATACATAAGATAGATCATTGAACACACATTCATTGAAGAAAGCTAATATTTCAAAAATTAAACAAATCTATGGACTCAAAACAAAACTTAAGGAGGTAAGATTTTCAAACAAATGTCGAAGATTTGTCTAATGGTGGGGAAGAAGAATCAAGAACTGGGTCAGTTTTACAACCACCCAATCTAATCACCATTATACCAACGGGAAAAAAGGGTACACCAGTAATAGTAATACTCGTCCCATTTCGTCCATAGTGCGAGCTCAGAGGTAAGGGATGAACCAATTATTAATAATATGATTTCAGGTGATTTTCCTCTGCTGTGGTTAAAAGCTGAATCAAGCTCTTTTTAGAGCTTCTGGCCCCACTAAAAATATTTAGACCAATAGAAAACTTCCGTTTTTTCATACCACCTGTGCTACATATTTTCAACCCCACTTTTGTCTTTTTTCCAAGATATTAGATATCAACTTCCGTTTTTTCATACCACCGGTGGTACATATTTTCAACCCCACTTTTCTCTCTTTTCCAAGATATTAGATATCTAGCGTCTTCTTTTTATTCAAAACCCTAACTTCTTTTCACCAAACGCTTCTTCTATTCTCCTTCTATTTTTTTTTCTCTCCGTTTGTTCATTCGTCATGTATTGTTTTATGAATCTGATTGTTGATTTTTTTCTAATTATTTTTGTTAGGTTTATTTTAAAGGTGGGATTTTGGTTGAAGCTTAAAAAGGATAAATTACCAAATACAATTATCGATTGGTAAAACCTAACTCTAAACCTTTTCTTTTCTTCGTGTGTCTTCCCAATTCTCAACTCCGGTTTCAATACGATTTTTCGTCACATGTTTTTATTTACATATCTGAGTTTATCTTTAACCTTTCTGAAAGATTTTGCAAATCTAATTGTTTAGTTAGAATGGCTATGGTGTTGTGTGTAGAGGGTTCCGTTACGGTTGCATTATGTACCAGGCAACAATTTCTCGACAGGTATAATAAGCCTTTCAAGGCCTCTGTCTTACCCACAATTTTAATTTTCCTATTTGTTTTAGGGACAATGTAAAGAGGCTCTTAATGAAACTATAGCCACAGGTTTAGTCGTATATATGTATCTTTAGTGACTTTCCTGATTGGCGCTACTTTGAACTGTTAAAAAATCCCATGGATGTAAAAATTTATTGATTGTCACTACTTGGTTTGGCACTATAGGTACGAAAATTGCTTTTTGCACCTTCTGATCTTACCATACACTTTCAAACTCTTTGCTTATTGCACCTACTGAACACTTTTAAAAATATTACTCCTTGACAAATGTTATACACTTTTGTCCAGTTCTCTTTGATTCCACATTTTTTACCATATTTTGAATTGCTTAATCATGTATACTTTTCTTTTGAATTGGTTGATTCTTGGGGCGGTACCTTCACTTTATCATCCATGCATTGTCGCTGAGTTCCTCCGGTGCTTCTATTTTCACTTTTTACCCTCATAACATTTGTCTACTTCTAAAGAAGTTTGTTGCCATCATCATCACAGATCACAGAATCTATAGCCACATGTTTATTGTGTTCATAACCACATCTTGAATGTTCTGCCTAACAGAGCCTTTATGTGCTTATATTGTTTGATTACATTTCGTAGGGTTGCTGCAAAATCTCTCCATATTCCTCAAGGATCTTGAGGTAACTCATTTATCCTTTAGACTTTGATCTATATAAATTGTTTCTTTATGTGCAGCTCCCGTGTTTTGATGAGAAGCTCTTGGAAATGGTCAAACCGTTGTTATGGATGAAAAGCTCTTGGAAATGGTCCCAAGGCGTCGGCTTTCAAACTGTTGCAAGGGCATAAAGATTACATCTGATAAGGCGTAGGGTGGAAGCAAATAAAATCTATGACTCATCATACGACGTGGGTTGCGATAAATACATGCTACATCTTATAGATGCAGCAGTGGTACGTTGTCGAGAACCAAGGCTACAGTGTATATGGGAACGTATGGAGGAAAACCTGTTTAGGCAGGAGTAACAAAACTAAACACATCAATTTATCACAGTAATCCAGAAAAATGAATGTTTGTCTAAATGTTAATCATTTTTCCTACCAGACATTATGAATTTATGAGCTTCGCCATATGAAACTTGGGTTCAAATTATCTGCATACCTTTTAACATATTTGGAATTTGTAATGTGTTTAGTTTGAATTGGGATGTAAGTTCAAATTATCAATGATGACTTTCTTTCCGCACCAGCAGAAATATATTATCTCTTTAATATATATGGTCTCTTTATTTGACGAATCCAAGGAAAATCTGAAATGTTATTAAATTCCTGGGTATTGGCTGCGGGTTCCAACATTAGTAGCCCCACTACCTTCTCTTCGTAGGTTTAAAATGAAAACTCTCAAAACAATGCCATAGTTTATCATTAAATTTTCTTTTTACTTACATTTTGGATGTTCAAATTATGAGTATAAAACAGGCGTGCAACATACACACCCAGCCCAACCGGCTCCAAAGCCTGTATTTTTCTACAAATTGAGATTTCGAGCCCTTTTTTACTTAATAACAATGTGCACCCTATTGAGATGTTGCTTCCCCATATTAGGATTTCTGGCTCCGCCCCTACCGGAGGTAGGGGATTTTGCATTAGATAAGAGAGACTCGTTGAAAATTTATATTTCTAAAGGCCAGACGGCAATCAAGTATGTTGTGCGGAATTTTCTATCCTAAAGCCAAAGTGAAATGAACAAAAAGTAGGGCCTAGAGAAGACAAGACATCAACTTTTCCTTTACCGTCTCTTTTTGACATTCTCCTTGGCACTTTACATTTTGTCGAGGCAATATCATAAAGTGAAGCTGCAGCTAATTTAGAGACACGCATTAAGGAGCTCGCCATCTTTGTAATATCCCATAAAAGAGCCATGTCCCAAATAATACTAGGCCTTCTTGATCAATTGCACCCAACCAGAATCAACACAGAAAACCGCAGCCTCATTCGGCCAGCAAAGCTTAGTTCTTGTTTTCGGGTAAACGTAAACCAAGCCGAGCCGTAATGCAACTGATTGTTAAGGATTTGCAGTTTCTAATGAAATTGGGATTTAAAGCATTCAGTTAGGATTTGAACTTTAGAGCCAAAATAACAAATTTGTTTGATTATATCAATCTTATGAATTAGAGACAAAACATATCTCAACGAATTACATTCACATTAGTTGAAATCAGAAACTGTAAACTGAATTGAATTACAACAAGACTGATTTGATTCATCCAGTACTAGTAGTACTACTTGTGTTCTTCCTGTACTTCGTCTTCTTCAAAGCACTGATCAAGGAGGCAATTGGAGAACCCAACAATGTCACTTCTTGGTGTCAATGGAGCGTCAACTTCACTACAGTTCGAGCCATCATCATCATCTGAAGGATAAGAATCAAAATCCAAGCAAATTCCGCGAACAACTTGTTCATAAGTCTGATCAATATCTTCTGCGGAGCAGGTGAGTTGATGGTACTCAACGAGCTGGTGAAGACACTGATTTTCTCTGACTAGATTCGCATTCTCAGTCGCTAATCGTGATTTCTCTGCAAGCAAAGCTTCCAATTGAAGTCTCACCAGATCATCTTCTTCACCACCCTTGTTAGATCCATTGCGAAGTCTCATGTTCTCATCCTCGAGCATATCACATCTCTCTTGCATAAATGACAAATCCGATCGTATTGACTTTAATTCTCTAGCAAGTGTATCGGCACTTGCTGCCATTGAAATCGCAAGCTACAAAAAACAAGCAGCAAACACACAAATTATCAGCTGCCCCAGCTAGCTAACAAAACACAAGATACTTGGTCAAATCAAAGAAAAGAAAACCAACATTTTTAGCTTTCTTGAGCTTCCCATTCTTCAAATTATCTTTCAATTCGACATCTCCTCTCTGATTTTCAATTGATTGTTCATCAGATTCATCATGCCTTCTCTTCTTCAACCCTTTCTTGCTATCTTCTTCATTTTCAGCATCAGCATCAGCATCATTTTTTTGCAATTTTTCAGTTAGTGAAGGTTTTGAAAGATCTCTTGCACCCTGTCATCATACAAATCAGAAGAATTTAAGACTATAACCCAGAATTGCCAATAGATTAACAAAAAAACCAAGAATTTAATCAGTTGAAGACTGTAAAAGATGGTGGAGAAATTGAAGATTGCTAACTACTTACCTCAATGGCCTTATGTAAATTGCCTTTAAGTTGAAACAAGGAGGAAGAAATGGAATCAAATCCTTTAAGAAGAAGCAAACAATCTTCATCTCTTGTCAGTGAAACAACTTTATTCAGAGGGAGTCCTGAATTTTGATCAATTGATTGTCGATTCTCAAGAAGAGTATCGACTCGATTTCGAAGTGTACTCCAATAGTCTTCTTTCTCTGATGAAGCTGAAGGACTTGATGATAATAATGGTGAAGATTTAGATTCCATTGAGATAATGCTATTAGATTCTCTGTTGTTGAGTTGAGAAGTAAAAGAAGATGGAGTATCTAAACAAACTGACATTAATCTGAGACTTGTAGAAACAGAGATATGGAAAGTGTTTAGATATTGAGATTTAAATGAAACAGGGAGAGTAACGGCTAGTTTTCTTAAATCCCAACGTTATAGTCTCTTGACTGGAGTGGACTTACCTACTTTTAGATCTTGACCTTTTCAGTACAAAGACAAAAGTGACCCTGTTGATGTTTTTTTTTTTTTCCCGAAGAGAAAAGTTTATATTAAAGAAAAAATCAAGAAATACAAGAGAAGCTGAAAGAGATCCAGCCTAAATCGACATCCCCAATTGATGTATAATATTTAGTATAACATAATCCAAAATTTATCACCTAATATTTAATATCTAGTGATCCTTAGATTACTTCCAAACTGTTTAAATTGGAGCAGATTCCGACAATTATGAGGTTCGAATCCCTATCTCCACAGTGGGAGGAAGCATGAGAACCATCAGACCACTTAATGGTTCTTATCACCTGATATTAAAATACTCTATATATCACCTAAATCGATCTCGTGGCTCAAAATTTACCATTATGATCTATATAGCCAATTATATGATTCAAAATTTACACTACAACACAAAATTTATCTCGTAATTCAATATTTAATATGTGATTGGAAAGATGTATTTTTATTCGAAATCCAAAATTTTCGTCATGCCTCAAAATTTGCATCATAATCCAAGGAGGCGCTAAGCCACAATTTCAAGAGCAGGGGCAGAAAAAAATGGCTTGGGCTTTCTAAGGGAGATGGGAGCAAGCGCCACTTAGTTTCTAAATTGGGCTTGTGAAACTTGAGTCTCTACCACCAAGCGGCAAGGGTGGGAAATTGACTACGGGCAATTTTGCCTCCCCCTGGATCCGAATTCCACGTACCGTAGAACTTCGTTAAATTAATCCGCGATAAATTAATAACTATTGCGGTGGAAAACATAGAGAAGTAAAAAGGTAAAGAGAGGTTTCTATTGATCAATATCAACGGGTTACATGGAACAATATCCTTTATATACATCTAGGAAGAGAACCCTAGATACTATATTGGGCCACACATTCATGAGCTACAAGCCCTACAACACTCCCCCTTGTGCGGTCCAGTAAAACTTCATATGTCGTGCTTCACATTTAGTGCTTCGAATATAGTTCTTCAAATGTCGTCCTTGAAAATGCGGGGGTACAATAACCACACCCAACAATTCGTTTGGCAATCTGAGAGGACTTACTCTAATATACTTTCTAGAGAATCAACTAGACAGTCAGACTCAATCTAGAGAAAAGTATATACGAGAGTTTATATCTCTGTTTCACAATGTAATCAGCAAATCAAACAGATAGAAATCTGCGAGCCTGATTATTATGTGAAACAACTTGAACGGTAACAAAGACCAATGTTCAAGTGTCAATCAATTTAAATCAACAACCAAAGGTCGGATTATCTAATTGATTGATCCTAACGCATAACCTGTGATATTTCAATTATATAACAAAATATAATGCGGAAAAGAAATAACACAGACACTAGAATTTTGGTAACGAGGAAACCGCAAATGCAGAAAAAACCCGGGACCTAGTCCAGTTTAAACACCACACTGTATTAAGCCGCTACAGACACTAGCCTACTACCAATGAACTTCGGACTTGACTGTAGTTGAACCCTAATCAATCTCACACTGATTCAAGGTACAGTTGCGTTCCTTACGTCTCTGATCCCAGCAGGATACTATGCACTTGATTCCCTTAGCTGATCTCACCCACAACTAAGAGTTGCTACGACCCAAATTCGAAAACTTGATAAACAAATCTGTCTCATACAGAAAAGTCTATAGAATGAATAAATCTGTCTCCCACAGAAATACCCAAGAGTTTTTGTTCCGTCTTTGGATAAATCAAGGTGAACAGGAACCAATTGATAAACCGGACTTATATTCCCGAAGAACAGCCTAGTATTATCAATCACCTCATAATAATCTAAATCGTATGATGGCAAAACTAGATATTGTGGAATCACAAACGATGAGACGAAGGTGTTTGTGATTACTTTTTATCTTGCCTATCGGAGATTAAATCTCGAGCAAATCTTAGAGAAGATAGTACTCAAACGATAGAATCGTGCAAGATCAGAACACACAACTACAAAGAAAATAGTTGGGTCTGGCTTCACAATCCCAATGAAGTCTTTGAAATCGTTAACCTACAGGGTCTCGATAGAAACCTAAGGTTAAAGGAGAATCGACTCTAGTTGATGCAACTAGTAACACACAGGAGGTGTGGGGATTAGGTATCCCAGTTGCTAGAGTTCTCCTTTATATAGTTTTCAAATCAGGGTTTGCAATCCAATTTACCTTGGTAACAAAGCATTCAATATTCACCGTTAGATGAAAAACCTGATTCAACCAAGCTAATATCTTTCAACCGTTAGATCGAATTAGCTTGTTACACATAAATGAAATGTACCCTCATTTAGGTTTATGTGACCGTACCCAAACGTGTACACCATGTTTGCTCAACAATAGTTAACCGAAGTTAGCCAAATGATTACTCTCATATCAACCTTATTCATCTTAACCATAACTAGTTCAAATGACTCAAATGAAACTAGTTAAAGAGCCGTTCAATTGCTATATTCTCATAGAAGTATACAAAAACACAATTGAAGCAAAATCGATTTGATTCACTCGAATCAATTCATGAACATTATAGCCACAGTTTGCAAAGATTGCATTCCTTATTTTATAAATGTTTAAGTTCATGTACAACCGATTTTAGAAAGTAACCAACTCAAGTATGCAAACGGGTACGCATACTTAAGTAGCCGGGCCGAGTTTGGTTATGCCAGTACTCGTATGGGTGCGCATACCAATTCACACTTCCAAACTACAGAAGAAATTCATGGACGTGAGACTTCCGCCAGTATGCTTATGGGTACGCATACTTGCCCAGATATCCAACAACCGCCAGTACGCGTACGGGTACGCATACTTCAGGTTCCCGGTTTTTGATTTACACACAAAGATGAGAACACACTATGTTTATATCCAAACATGGATACTTGATTCTAAACTCTTTATTTCAATCATTGAACCTTACTTAGAGGATGAAAATAGCCGTTTTCACTCACTATTAGCATCAAAGCAATTTTCAAGATATTGAAATAATCATAACGAAACATTCCAAGTCTACACCAAATGATTGTATCACACAAACCATGTAAGATGTTACTCGGCAATTTTCACATGGTCATATTCTGACATTCGTCAAGAATATAAGATGAACTTGGTCGAAGAGAAATCTTGCCAACACATATTTCGAGAAATATGTAAGCGGGATAAACTCAGCTCGAAATCTCAAATGTGTATAATAGAAAACTATATCGTAATACGACTTATGTCTCAATATAGGAGATAGAGTAGAAATAGACTTTCCAAGTGATAGATGAGTTTCAGTCTCCACATACCTTTTGTTGATAAAGTTCCACAAGCTCCCCTTAGTAGTTCTTCGTCTTCAAATGATGAACGCCGTGAAATCTAAAGCTCAACTACGCAATCTATGTCCTAGTCCGAGACATCTATAAATAGGCTAGAAATCAAAACTTATAGTTTGATTACTAACATTGACAAACATGCTTGAGATAGCAACGTATGCGAGTTCGACCGAGCAGTGCTCTAACAGTCCTCTCCTTGATGACTTGTGCAGAAATCAATTGCCTCATTAAAACTTTGACAAGGACAAACCTAGTGGGACAAAACCTTGGTACAGCTCTTCACATGTAGTACTTCACATGTTGTCTCGTATTTTACATGTAGTGCATCACATGCAATACGATCTTCAAAGATCGACGAGTTTAAGTTAACTGCCTCGTTAAAACTTTGTCAGGAAAAACCCAGAGAGACAAAACCTGAACTAAAGAAACAGAGTATAATATTAATTAAACTTAGAAAATAGTTGGATGCGTATACGTTGCTTCATTAAAACCTTGACAAGGAAAACCCAGTGGGATAAAACCTTGAGGAAGGGAAAAGAGTACTGTAGATGGTGAAATTTGGATAAAGGGCAAAAGTGTCATTTCAACCCTATAGACAGAATTCAACTCTTATGGGAGAGATTAAGCCATTGGTCCTCAAGGCATCCTTAGCCACGATTTCTAGTATACTTCCCCGTGAGACACTGCTGGTCGTGATGCCGTGATTCCTAACGCACATCCTCAACGAGAAACTGCTAGTCACTTAGGTTCTGTAGAGCGTAAAACGTCCCCAGCAGACTTATAAACCAGAACAACCACAATTCCAGCATGTTTTCGCGAGATGCAGCTGATTGTGATGCCATGATTCCTAGTACACGTCCTCAACGAGATGCTGTTGGTCATATAGGCACTGTAGATGCGTAAATACGTCCCCGGGGGACTTATAACCCAGAGCGGAGATTTGCATATCTCATGTAAGCACGACTCACCCTATTTGAGATCAAAGACTGATTCCTAGTACATCATCGCGGGATACACTGGTCATGTCTGCTCTAGGCTCTGACTCGACTTACTGATGTTTCCGGATAACTCCTAGGACATCCCCGTGAGATATGTTTTTTATTCTACCTCTGAGCCTTTTCGGCAGACTCCTAGAACATCCTTTCGGGATACACTGGTCTTGTTGGCTCATCATATGGACAAACAGTTGATTCCTTGCACATCTCTACAAGATACGCTGGTCAAAGACAAGTGAGCCAAAGTCTCGCAGAGACATTAATCGGGCGTACAAAGCCTTCTCTCTCTCTCCAGGCTGAGTCCCAGCTGACCGCAGAGAGATACGGATTCGTTAAAAAAATCTTCGGATAGATTTTGATCCGTCCACAAAAATCTCGGAGAGATTCAAATCTCTCTACAAAAATCACGGAGAGATTTTTGAGCCGTCTGCAAAAATCTCAAAGAGATTCAAATCTCTCTACAAAAATCTCGGAGAGATTTTTGGGCCGTCCGCAAAAAGCTCGAAGAGATTCAAATCTCTCTGCAAAAATCATGGAGAGATTTTTGAGCCATCTGCAAAATCTCTTCACAAAATCTCGGAGAAATTCAAATCTCTCCTCAAAATCTTGGATAGATTCACATGATGGGCACACGCCTTACTTAGTGCTCAAGCCTATTTCTCAGCCTCTTAAATACACTCACGGCTAGTAAATTGAGCCTGAACTGTACATGTCTATCCAAAAACGTGGATAAGCTCTCTTGAGCTCCGTACGCTCAACAAATGGACCCACAAACATAATATGGTCTTCATATGACATATGTGACCAGCCGTGGTGATAGGGGGATCAGCCTCAGCTACTCTCACACTCTGCACACGATTCCTGAGGAATTCCATACCTTTTCACGTGACTCATCCTAGTCATTCTCACAAATCAAAGAATATTACTCTATCTTGGCCAACTCGGCCAAAGAGAATATTTCTCTCTCAACACACATCATCACAAAGGCTGGCTCAGCTTCACACAAATAGGGGGATAACAATTAGGGTTTTTGTCTAGCGGTCTACGACACGTGTGAGAAATACCCTGCTTATTTCTCACCACAGAAGAGATTAAAGGCGGTGGAATAATGAGATAAACTCGACCTAGTTTATCCCTATTCCTGAAGAGACGGGAGAATTATTCCGCACGGCACGGAAATCAATCCTTATCTTCACCGACTTGAGATTAGAGAATTCAGCAATGAATAGGTCATCTATTTTCAAATCTACGATCATCTTTCTCATAACCTCTCAGAGCAATAACTTGTTCTCTGATCTCTCTCTTCATCTGCTTCCCTCCCTAAGACCAGCCCTAAACCTCCATCCCTATGACTGAAGCATCCTTTGAACGTCCACTGTGCGTGGTTTAGGCGAAGACTGTTCGTGCTCAACCTCCCGAAACTCACTTTCAAAACCCTAGAATCCCATCTCTAGCCTCTCACCGATTTTAGGTAACTACATTTTGGTGACCACAGTGGGAGGTTGTTCACTCAGTTACAGATATCAATCATGGTCTCTTAGGAAGGAAGATGATTCCACCAATCCAAACATAAAATAAAAAAAATTTTCTATTGGTTCAGTTATCGTAAATCCATTAAAGGTTTAGTCGAGAGAGTTATCCCTACAAGCACTTTCTCTCTCTTTCGAGTTTGACGTTAGTGAATAGGTTAATGCATCTCGAATCACATGGATCTCTTCCTGCATAACAAAACGCCCTAGTAACCTATTTTCATAAAAATCTACTACTAATCCTTAAAAACGTTGGATATGGACCAAGGAGAACACCCGGAGACTCAACAGAATCTTGCAAAATCTCAGATCGACATCCAGACTTATCTGAAAACGCCTTTAGAGTTACCAGTAGGGATAGAGCCAACAAATCTAGATCGAGTACACATTTCCTAAAGAAGTAGTACTAAAACTGCTGAGAATAGCACTGACGGGATCTTGCCTGCAATCGACCTCACCGGAGAAGATAAAGCTCATTATGAACGTGACAGAGCAAATGAGCAACCATCCAGCCGACCTTATCACTCTCAAGGACCTCAAGGACCAGATGACGAGATTCTGACGAATATTTGCTCCAAAATTCGTTTAGGTCAAGGGCCATCAACCTTATCACAGGGGACTCGGGATGTTTACTTAACTTTACTATTTTACTTATAACTCTTTCATTCTGTATCAGATTGACCTAGTTCTTTCTCTATCGGATTTGTATTTTCGTCGTTTACAGGATAAACTTGGAAAAGTTCAAAAAAAAATCCGTGTCCTAGAAAAAATCTTTGTAGAGCCACATAAAGTCATAAATCGCCAGCCAAGATGCATCTTGTCGCTTTCGTGTTTCATAGGATCATGACCAGAACGCGACAAAGTATAAGATGAGACTAGCTTCCAAGACATTTCTCGGAAAAAGCTCATACTTATATGAAGATTCAAAGACGCTGGTCGATATGCTATCTTAACACCCGTCCCGTCAGAAAGAAAAGGAGTCCTAGCGATTGTACGACTAAGTCTCGATCAGGCTCCATCTCGTCTACACCAACGATTATCCAGTATCATTTTACGATGGGACCTTAGTTCACCCAAGAAGGAGAAGGAGAATATATTCGCACCTGAACCTACCAAGGGAAAAGAATCTAAAGTGCCAACAATTCAGATAAAACTCCGTTACTCGACATACAGCCACAACCAGCTACTGTCACTGAAGTAAAACAAGAGAAGGATCCGAGACCATAGCTTCAGGATACACGTTACTCATTCAGGTGCATACTAGCAGTTCCCTCGGTCAAAGTTTATTCTATCGAGAAAATATAATTGACAGGTTATTCCATTAGTTAGGCTCAGACGCGATGAGCGAAGGACAAGATATGACGATCACATACAATTTTCTCATGTCAAAAAAACGACTCCTCCACGTGAAGAATTACCTAGCAGATTCCCAGAGAACTCTTCCATCAATAAAACAAATAAAATCGACTACGCAGTTGGACCTGAATGTATCCATTACCCTAATTGTACCAGAAGGCATATACTACTCTCAAGTTCGGTTAAACATCCTCCCAAAAGAAGAATAAATCTCAACGGATAATTTTACTACAGAAGTTCACATGAATCCCTGTCAAGACACCTTGTAGAGGCGGAACAACAACTTCATCTTGTCCACAAAGACACGTGCGGCAGTATCTCGACATGACTCTCCGCAGACGTCTCCATCCCACAGATTATCGCTTTCCCTCCTTGAAGACTCAATCTCGTACGTACGCTACAAGGGTCTTTCTTCATTTTCCAAATGTCCCGAGTCAATGGGAATCCCTAGTCTTATATCAAACTGGGGACTAACGGAGAATTTTGCGTCACATACCTGCATGGCCAACAGGAGGTGGCCCAGACATCCAGTTTTCATATAACAGAATTAGAAACGATCAATGTAGGAGTCTCAAAAGATCGGGACACATCAAGACCATTCAACTCCCAAAACCCACATCACAACATATTATTACTTGGGGACTATGAGATTAGAGTTCAACCTTCAAAATCGTAAAAGAGAATCATCTGTGACTCGATAAATCTTGCATCTCTCTTCAGTATCGTCGAATTCTCCTTCGTCAGCATCTTCTCTGTATTCAGCAATTGCAACTATGTCCCGGATCCCGAATGAAGATGTGACAGTTCAAATGTGGATAGTTTCATCCTTATAAGATGTTTTAGGGTTCTATATGCGTGCAACATGACTATATCAAGTAAAAGAAGCATTCAAATTATTCTTCAACAATGAACACATGCAGAATACAAACTTAGTTCGCAATCGGTTTGAATATGAGTATACAGTTTCCAGTCTACTCGGACGCGGCTCATACTTTAGTTACATAATTCTACGAACTGGGACAAATTGGTAGAGAATTTGACAATGCGCCATTGATAAAAAAATATCCGTCCATGTCCCTCCTACCACGTGTTAAAAGGGAACGATGTTTCAAAATACGGTCCAAGAGATGTCATCAAAACACTTGAAGGGATTGCTGCTAAATATTTGAATTTTCGGGTTTAACTTCACCAGAAAAAAAAAACAATTTCCAAATCCTAATTTTACTATAATAAATGAAAGTCAGGTCTTTTATGTTTGATAGTTGGGGTCAACCACTGAAATCGGATGTCAAAAGAAGTTTCTACAGCTTCTGGAGTGAAGGCCGCGCAAAGGAGGAACACCTATTACGAATTTAACTTAGGATTTTCACCTACTCGCATACCCAAGGAAGCAATCTAGGGTTTGCATCAAGTTCGAACTCATGAAGGTCCCATTCCTTTAACAGATGCGTACGTACTGGAAAGATTCAGAGAGAGAAAATATCAACCCTGAAGAAAATCGTCCAGCAAAGGCCCCTAGAGAAAATCTCTTTCTTCGTGTTCAACTGCTTCACTTCGGCCTCTGCATCTCGAGCCGCCTGCTTAGCATGTTCCAGCTCTTCATCTACCATACGCAACTCGGATTAAGAACCTCTCTGAACTCAATTCACACAAATGGACCCTTACAGAATTGAGCCACTCTCGCAACCACCTCATATTGAAAGCAAAGATTTTCACGGGTTGTCACCGAGTTTCCCAGGTTTACAAGATCATCAAAAGCAATACCGTTCGGAGTTATCTTTCTCACGATATAATCCATCGGTAAGTGACTCATCTGAAGTCAAGATATGGGTTCTGTGAAATTACCCTCATGCCGGTCAGTTGTCTCTGCACCCGAATATCTTCTTGAAAACCCTTTGAAATTGTTGAAGCCCGCCTCGTCCGCATTCTACCAAGATTTAACTCGTTCTGACCATGAAGAGTGCTCTACAAACAAAGAGAAGATCAGATAAGGCTGCAAAGTTCAAATTACATAAGTTAAAATCAAGGGAGCAACAACATAGGACTAGGGTTTGATTTACATGAGGACCGGCCTTTCCCCCTAAAACCTTGTCCTCCTACAATCCCTTCAAGCCTTGTATTTTCCTAGTCCCTTCAAGCATACCTGATCTGATTTTTAGATAGTGGTAAGAAGGTTGTCGTTCACTCGGACTTGATGAGATTGAATTTTAGATTTAAATTATAAAACTAGCAAATATATACAAAATAATAACAAAGTTTCGAGATAGACTAGGACTAGGATTCCACCAAATATTCAAATTCATGCGATTCACCTTTTTATTCTAAACCATTATAGCTCATTCAATAAGAATTTTGACTCTATTTCTTTGCCTAAGGTAGATTCTTAAAATATTAACTATAAATCTTAAGCATGGCATATCAAAAGAATTAATCCTAAGCATAAACTATCAAACAAAATGACAATTAATTAAGAAAAATCTTTTTATAATTTTAATTTAATGCAAATAGTCATATAAAGAATTAAATGAATTTACCACATGATGAATATTGGTTTCCTCCGTCATCCCAGAGAAAGGTTTAGCTCCACATAGTGAAAAACACGCTCAAAATATATTTTTATAGATCAAATAGTGTTTACAAAGAAGAAAAGGGAGGAAAATAATATAAACCAGAAGTTTGCAACGCTTAATGGTCGTTACAATTCACTGTTACAACTGTTGCGAAGAACTATTGTTATATGGTGTCGCAGAAGAGCTGTCGTTTATGGGATGAATATGTGACAGTCAAGAACGACAGTTCTTATCGGTTTATTGTTCTTCAACTTCTCCTTCTATGCAGCAGCAGAGAAATCTGCTCTGCAGCTTCTTATTCTTCTCTGTAGTCTCTCCCAACTCTCGATCTTTATTCTCTTCGACCTCAAAAACTCTTTTATGCTCCACAGGCCTAAGAATCTCTCGTTATTAATCCCCAAATCTCCAGTAAATGCGAATATTTTATTTTTATTGCTCTCGGATATTCACGGGAAAATAATTTCCCTTCTTGTTGTTTCACGCGTCTACAGCTTCCAAACCTTCATTGTTTAACTCCTCCACACTTCTACATTGACTCAACATACTCTAAACACACGCAGATCATGTTATGAACACACTGTAACTCAAACAGAACCCATGAAAACTTTGTCCTCTGTTTGGTCTCCTCGTTCATTGCTTTCCTTCTTTATCGATTCTACGCCTCAAACACGAAATAGACTGCGTCAACTGATCATTAAACACACGCCAGAACTGCCAAACTGACTCGGAAAATCCTGAGAATATTTCACGTACGTGTGTATACCCTGTTTCTCTTCTTCATCCACGTGACTCCGTTTCAATCGAATCCAACGATATTACTAACCCTGTTTTGGTAAAACAGGCCATAGTCAATCCATCTGCGCAACAAAATCTCCAAGAATGTCGCCCAATATTAACCCAGCTAAATATGCTGTAAACCAATTTTAAAGAAATATTTTCCCTCCAAAATGTTTCTTCACGAAGATGAAGGTGGACAGCCCTTAGCCAAATCCGGTGTGTGAATAACACTGGGTGCCGAATAGTAAAGAAGGTGCCCCTTAGTAATTGAGTGCCCCTTATCCAAAGTGGGGGCCCGAATAACATGTGTCCTCCGGGTGCCAAAATTAACTTTTCGAACCGAATTTTCCATAAGAACTTATTCTTCCAAAAACACCTACAAACACATAAAATACCATTATAAGTATAAATCGAGTACCAACAATATAAAAAATTGAGGACAACTTGGACACAAAAATGTGTCTATCAATACCCTCATGCCTTGAGTCCTGTACTTATCAAGAAATCCCTCTCACATCTCATGAGATACTCGTGGATTTGTTTGGGTCCACACTTTAACAAGGGATCAAGCAAAATACGTTTTCTGGAAACCAAATAGTAAAAACGAATAATCAATACCACGGATGTGTCTCTGGCCTAAGAATACAAAATTCATGACCTAAGCCAATTTAAGGAAGGGTAGTGAAGTCATAATACTCCAAGGGGTTGTGCTTGAAGAAAGAGAACGTTTTAAGAATCCAACTGAAACAAGGATTCCTTTGATAATTCAGATTGATGAACAATGCAGCGCGAAGACTTGAAAACTGATGACAATTCATAAGGAATTTCGGTGTAATTTCTGAATCAAATGTGTTCCTATATGTATTCCAAAAAATATACCAAAAGGTCGCTTCAAACGGACAAACGAGATAGGAGATGTGGTCCCAACACCGAAGTAAGTACAATCTGAAAAACACCTGAAATTTTATACGGGATTTCTGAAGTCAAAAGTATACACGGATTTGATAGGCCAAACGAACTCAGAATCAAGTCATTCTTTTTGCATTAGAAAGCCTATCCTCTTTTCTTTAAAAGTTTGGGCCGGGGACTAAAATCGGAGTCCGTATAAAGAATTCACAATGATTCTCTCTAAGCGTCTTAAATCTGAAGTTTTCCGACGAACTCCTAAATGAAGAAAATTCTTGACAGTTACGACTACTTTCATTCATTTAATGTTCGAATAAGAAGTATGTATCAGAGATGAATAAGGAGATATAAAGTTCAAGACTTACTGAGGAAGCCGCAATGAAGACCGAAGGATGGGTATCTGCATCAGCAAACTCAAGATCATCGAAAGAGGAATTATGCTCAAATAAGGAATTCTAATACAAGCGGAACTCAAGGAAGAATGGTAGACGGGATTGCAAACCTAGTATACGTCCGAAAATAAATAAAGGACAATTTATATTTTCAATTTTATCTCAAAAGGGAACCTCTCGGGCAAAGGGAAAAGCAATTAGAGTTAAAAGAGGAAATCAAAGGAATTTGGCTCAAATAAGGAAATCAAGGTCTTTTCTCCTTCTAAAAACTCCTCCAAGCCGTGACTAAGACTTCCTCACAAGTTATAATGGTCTCCTAATCCATTTGGATGTCACTTATTCTCTAGGAATTTTTCAGAGGGATCAAAGTCGGAGGGGATTAGGGTTTTGAGGAAAAATAGCCCTAATTTGGCTCAAATAAGGAAACCAAGGTCTTTTCTTCTTTTAAAATTTCCCAAAGCCGTGGCCAAGACCTTTTAATGCGTGAGGATGCTCTCCTAGGACAGTGGGACATGATTTATTATCTCGGAATTTTTTTCAGAGGGATCAAAGTCGAAGAGAATTAGGGTTTTGACGAAAAAGCCCTAATTTCAAGAATTTTGTGAAAAAAGGGATTTGTTCTAAAAGAGAGGGGACCGAGATTCTCCCATTCTCTTACACGGTTATATAATCCTCCCTCAATACCTTTTAGCTCATTGATCTTCAACAAAAACGAGCTCATAAGGCATTCTGACCAAAATACCCTTATATTATAGTTTTGAGTATTTTTAAAGGAGGAAGCCTTAATGCAGCTAGAGACCGACCAAGCTCTCATCTACTCATTCCAAAGGCCTCGTGCACTTTAATATTGAGTTCTCTAAGTGTCCGAATAAGAACGGGATTGAAACGGAATCCAGAAAAGCAGAATTTCAGGGAAAATAAAGGGAATCTGGCTCAAAATAGGGAATTCGGGTTCATGAGTTCCAAAAGCAGAACCAGAGACGCGCAAATCCCTATTTAAAGACGTGACTATGCTTATGGAGGCTCCATATTTCTTTCATGCCAGAGAAAAATCAGGCTCATATTGGTTTTTTGACGAAAATACCCTTGGTTTCGAAGATAGGCATTTTCTCTCAGAAAAGGGGTGTATGATTGGTACAAGGAATTGAACAAGTTCTCAACATGCAAGGTGCCAACCCCACAAGATAGATGCACGCCTTCCAAGCCTTGTCAATCCTCTCCAGAGTGTTTGAAGATGTCAGACGCCAAATTAGGGTTTAGGTATAGTACAAGCCTGAATTCAGAATTTACATGGGATAGAGACTCCGTAACTTCAAAAGTAAGTGTCCATCTTTTATCACGGCCCTTCACCAACATCAAGGCCATCCAGGAACCATTCAATAAATTCTCTCTTCTCCACATGCTCTCCTATTCAGAAGCTCAAGGATGCACAAAGAGAGAAAATTAGGGTTTTGGGCGAGTAAACCCTAATTAACAAATTCCATTCGTTCAAGACGGAAAATTTTGTATCATCAAGACTTCATTATCATGTCATTAACGTACAACACAATTTCCAAGGAAATTCCAAGGTCCAGAATCGATTCCAAGATCAGAGTCATAACGATCGAAGGCTAAACATCAACTCGGGGATTCTGCAGGTCTAAAAGGATGAATGAATTGTAATTGCGTATGAATGATTTGTTACCATCTATATACTCATCATAGAACAATCAAGGTTCTACTCTGAGTAGGGGACTTAATGTAGATGGTGAAATTTGGATAAAGGGAAAAAGTGTCATTTCAACCCTATAGACAGAATTCAACTCTCACGGGAGAGATTAAGCCCTTGGTTCTCAAAGCATCCTTAGCCACGATTTCTATTATATGTCCCCATGAGACACTGCTGGTCGTGATTCCTAGCGCACATCCTCAACGAGATACTGCTGGTCACGTAGGTTCTATAGAGCGTAAAATGTCCCCGGCAGACTTATGAACTAGAACAGCCATAATTCCAGCATGTTTTCGCGAGGCGCAGCTGATTGTGATGCCATGATTCCTAGTATACGTCCTCAACGAGATGCTGCTGGTCATGCAGGCTATGTAGATGCGTAAATACGTCCCCAGAGGACTTATAACCCAGAGCGGAGATTTACATATCTCCTGTAAGCACGACTCATCCTATTTGAGATCAAAGACTGATTCCTAGTACATCATCGCGAGATACACTGGTCATGTCTGCTCTAGGATCTGACTCGACTTACTGAGGTTTCCGGATAACTCCTAGGACATCTCCGCGAGATACGCTGGTTATTCTACCTCTTAGCCTTTTCAACAGACTCCTAGAACATCCTTTCGGGATACGCTGGTCTTGTTGGATCATCATATGGACACACAGTTTATTCCTAGCACATCTCTGCAAGATACGCTGGTCAAAGACAATTGAGCCAAAGTCTCGTAGAGACATTAATCGGGCATACAAAGCCCTTTCTCTCTCTCTCTCTCTCCAGGACGAGTCCCAGCTGACCGCAGAGAGATACGGATCTGTTAAGAAAATCTTCGGAGAGATTTTGATCCGTCCACAAAAATCTCGGAGAGATTCAAATCTCTCTACAAAAATCTCGGAGAGATTTTCTCTCTACAAAAATCACGGAGAGATTTTTGAGCCGTCCGCAAAAATATCGAAGAGATTCAAATCTCTCTGCAAAAATCATGGAGAGATTTTTGAGCCGTCTGCTAAATCTCGGAGAGATTCAAATCTCTTCATAAAATCTCGGAGAAAATCTTGGATAGATTCACATGATGGGCACACGGCTTACTTAGTGCTCAAGCCTATTTCTCAGCCTCTCAAATACACTCACGGCTAGTAAATTGAGCCTGAACAGTACATGTCTATAAAAAAACGTGGGCAAGCTCTCTTGAGCTCCGCACGCTCAACAAAGGGACCCACAAACATAATATGGTCTTCATATTACATATGTGATAGACCTTGGAGATAAGGGGATCAGCCTCACCTACTCTCACACTCTGCACATGATTCCTGAGGAATTCCATACCTTTTCAAGTGACTTATCCTCGTCATTCTCACAAATCATAGAATATCACTCTATCTTGGCCAACTTGGCTAAAGAGAATATTTCTCTCTCAACACACATCATCACAAAGGCTGACTCAGCTTCACACAAATGGGGGGATAACAATTAGGGTTTTGGTCTGGCGGTCTACGGCACGTGTGAGAAATACCCGGCTTATTTCTAACCACAGAAGAGATTAAAGGCGATGGAATAATGAGATAAACTCGACCTAGTTTATCCCTATTCCTTAAGAGACGGGAGAATTGTTCCGCACGGCACGGAAAGCAATCCTTATCTTCACCGACTTGAGATTAGATAATTCAGCTATAAATAGGTCATCTATTTTCTAAGCTACGATCATCTTTCTCATAACCTCTCAGAGAAATAACTTGTTCTCTGATCTCTCTCTCCATCTGCTTCCCTCCCTAAGACCATCCCTAAACCTCCATCCCTGTGACTGAAGAAGCCTTTGAACGGTCACTATGCGTGGTTTAGGCGAAGTCTGTTTGTGCTCAACCTCCCGAAACTCACTTTCAAAACCCTAGAATCCCATCTCTAGCCTTTCACCGATTTTAGGTAACTACAAGTACAACGTGAAAGATGCAAGTAAAGGTGATCTGTTGCAGATGATCACTTTGTTTCGTTGAAGTTGACTAGTTTCTTCACAACTCCTAAGGCAGAAAATCCTCGTAGGAGAGATAATAGCCTTAGCTGGGAAATTACATTCCTTGTG
The DNA here is from genome assembly GCA_023531105.1 of Papaver atlanticum. Lineage (NCBI taxonomy): Eukaryota > Viridiplantae > Streptophyta > Magnoliopsida > Ranunculales > Papaveraceae > Papaver > Papaver atlanticum. Next base: position 960,978 of record JAJJMB010003208.1, on the reverse strand, counting down.
TTTGTTGTTGTCTCATTAAAAACCTTGCCGAGTAACAAAACCATGTGGGAAAAACTATTCTCGATCGAAGGGAAAAAAAGTACAACACAAATTCAATTTCGAAGTAAAGTATGTCGACATCATATCCTTGGATCCTCCCCCTAATGTTGGCATCTCCCCTGATTACTTTCAGAGTTGTTCCAGACAGTTCCTTTAGTTATGTACCTTTCGAAACTAAATATCGGTAATAACTTAGACAATAGTCTACCATATCTCCCCTTGATTACTTTCGTTGGAAAATAGATCATTGTTCCTTCATAATCAACAACTTTTGGATTGCACTTTCATTAACATTCCTTTTTATGTATTTGCAGGGATATTTTTTTTTTTATGTCAATGGTTACTTTTAAGTACATGATTACATGCATTATACCATTCCAATGACGTTGCGTTGGCTCTGAGCTATATCTAGCTAACAAGTTCCTTGAGGATGTAAAATTTAATCAAGTACATTATTATACTAAGTATAACAATGCGTCTACTGTACTTAGATATGGTAATTTCATCTCCCATCACATCTTCGTCATCTAATTTTAGACGAAATGGTCACTTACTTACATTTGAACCTCGATTAATCATGGGAGTGCTATCAGGATGCATGTCTTTGTTAAATTGCTTAAAAACTTTAGACGTATGCAAACTGCTGTAATAATATACCTCAATCTCAGTATTCGATTAAGCTTTCCCCAGATTTTTCATCTTAAATTCGGAATTCAAATATCTTTTATGGCTTCTTATTACATCAAGAGTACCCGTTATATCTTTACCATCAACATAGATAGCTACAATTCCAAATCAGGAACTTTCTTGTGAATACGCAAGGAAAAATAACTTACTTGTCTATCCCGTCCAAATTAAATATCCACTTAGACGGGTATACCACTTCCGCCTGATTGCTTCAATCTATAAGTGAACGTTCTATCTAACTGTAAACGCACTCTGTGGTTTTGAGTCATTTTATTTGGGCAACAAAAGGCTATCAAATACTTTTGTAAATATATGTTATCTCTTGATTCTTTCAGAGATACGTAACAACCACATACATATGCTGCATTTCAAGTCCTTCTGAAATTACCAAGATAACTAAGTAGCGGAACATTATAACGTTCATTGCAAGAGAACAATTCCAGGGATTTGTGAGAAACCTCACGCCACAAGGCGAGTCTTTATACTTTAAGACTGCTTTCTTCTCATTATGCTTTGTGACAAATTAATCATGTATGTCCAATAGGCTTTACACGTGGTTGGTCAGCACTACCACACCAAATACCTGTATATTTGTCAAAAATAATAATTTCTACTTGGATTGTATAGGCCAAATACGCTCTTCGTTGATTAAGCAACAAGGAGATTGGTTCGATATCATCTTGCTCTATTTTTCCTAAGCAAGTTTTTTTCTTAATAATCATCAATATGCTCGCATGATCTTTGCATTGACTCGTGCGTATTCTCATAATCCACTTGGGATGTCGTTGTTCTCCGGAATCATTAAACTTCGGAGCGTCCTCCAATTTGATTCATGGACATATTCAGAGATGATCTTATGAGATGATTTCTGATGATATAAATAAGTTGTGCCTTACTCACCTACTTCCTTTTTAGGTGAGGATTGATCGAACCAAGTGGTATCTCCAACTTCCTTTATGGATCCACGGCCTCAACCACACTTTCACTAAGTGTAGTTGCAACACCTTAGTCTATGGTGTATATCCCTTATTGAGGATTTGTAACCTTGCAGGTAGGTTTGCAGCTGGTATGTGTGATCTCATCACTTTAGCGACATCAGTGTACATTCTGAAAATCGATTATTCTTTGTCACTTCACATTTACATTTGTGGAGTACAAGAATCAATATGAGACATAGTGGGAACACACCACGACAATTCTTGTCATTCCCTTAGAAAATACGTTTTCTTATCTCCCCCTAACGACGGGAAGACTGTCTCATTAAATTGATAACCCGCAAATCTAGCGGTAAGAGATATCCTACCAAAGTTTTAAAATGCGGATAATTGTTGGGAACTCATTTCCAACATAACTACTTAAACATTTTTGAAAACCCATCATAGTACGATGTGGATTCGTAATGGCACATATATAGCACAGCCAAAAATGCGTAAGAATACAAATGTAAGGCTTATATCCAGTTACCAACTGGTACACATAAATTGTTGACTAATTGTGGGTTCCAAAACGAATAAGTGAATATGCGTGTAATATTGCATGTCCCCCAAGCATTTATAGGAAGGTTGTTACGCATAACCTATCCTTAGACACCATCTGTAACCTTTGATGGTAGCCCCAGCGAGACCATGGGGTAAGGATGTTCTAAACAGATCCTATTAAACATGCAATATCCATCAAGTACTTTTGATGTAAATATCTAGCATTGACAATGTTGGTGAGTCCTTAAATTGTATAATATGTGTTAGGATTGTTTCAAAAACACATTATTTCTTGTGATCAATAACTAATTCAACACTTCGAATTATCCACCAGAGCCATAAATCACTTGAATGGTCCTCATTCTGTATGGATATGTCCACAAATATCACCTTGTTTCTTTTAAAAGAATGTGTTGTTTACCATTTGCATCTTAGGATGGTCTCAATCCTTTTTACTAAAGAATGACTTTGTAAAATGAGTTACATGTTTTATTACTTTAAAAGCATAATGGGTGGGGAGGTGGTGTTTCTAGTACTTTAGAAAGAGTTGATTATGAGAGATGCCGTCACTTTGCATTCTTTCAATCTTTGTAATTCCCATTTCCTTGTTCCCTCAAATAAAAGGATGTCCATTTGAGTTCTTTCAAAACAGAACATCATATCACAACCAAAGTGTCTTTATGGTTATGTCAAAACCTGATTGTGTCAATTCCCAACATTACATTGTCGGTGACGATATGGATTCAATTATCCAAATATTAGTGATTTACAGTTCACTAGACTAATTGGCTCATTATTTTCTCTAAAATGTGATTCCTTTCACATTCATTGGAGATAATTTGTAGATGCATTCCCATTCTCACAGTTAGTTTTCATAAAATAACCGTTTGCATAGACTTCGTAGAAACTTATCAAAGTGTGATTAGCTCTTGGTTCTTACAGAGCTCATGTAACTTTTAATCTTTATACCAATTAGGCAATAAAGATTGAGCATTTCTTCATTTGGATATTACATGTAGTGATCCAATCATCGCATGGTATTATATAAGGAAATAATTCAACAATCAGTTTAATATATTTCCTTAAGAGCTTCGTGTAACAAGTGGTGTGGCCTTATTACGTAACAAAAGAAAATTTATCTCATTTACTTTAGAGTGTTACTGTTCACGAAGATAATTCATAATGTACAAATGATCCTTATAACTCAAATGCTTTAGAGTATTTCAGTATCATGGAAATGATATACTTTTCATTTCATAAGTGCAGACAATGAATTTAATTCTTATTAACTGGGCAAATTTCTTATTGCCACTGAAGTTGACAAGCAGGGGTATGACCTTGTTTTAACATATAGTGAGTTTGTTGTCCTTTAAACTCTCTATATATCTTGTAGTTGGTTGCTACTATATGATATCTGCATTTCATTGTTTGTACCATTCTCAGTAAAATGTTTATGCCAAGTTTCCAACTCCCGTTTAAATGACTCAGAATTACATCCCTGTCTCATGCAAGGTAGATACATTTACTTTGTATCGTTATTACTTGAGCCAAAATTACATCTCTGGTTCTAGTTTAGAAAAAGGCTTATATCTTCTATCATAATTTATGTGTATTCTTTCACATGTTCTAGTATACCAATATTGGTATGATTTATCACGTCTAACCCTCTGTTCTTCGAGGTTCTTTTCATATTTATCTTTGCCACAGTTACTTTAAGTTGAGAAATTTCATTATCCCAACAGGTATATATTGTTCTTTTCACATGACTCCCAACCACTTACATTGAGTTGAATAACTTACTAAAGATCGTGAATCTCTTGTTAACATACTTCGGCATCTACTATTACTCTAGTATAATGGATGAAGTTGAAAAGATAAAAATGGAAAGATTTTTCTGACTCATGTCACCTTTTGTTCTTCCGATAAAAGTTGAGGTGCTAATTTGCAACATATCTTTGTTCAAGTTATTGACTCTTTTATAGTCTAACAAGTGGAATCCATCCCACTGAACATTCAAATTTACGAGGGAAAAATTTCATGAATGTTTCAGAAACTTCTTTCAAAACATTGCATCGCCTGAAGTCAATATGCTGCCTTGAAAACATAAAAGCTATGCCTTCATCTTTTGAACAATACATCGTCATCGATTGAAGGTTCTTAAAATAGAAGTATATCCCTTGTAAACACAAATGACTCTTGTATCAGAGACTCTTTAATGACGCTCAAGTACTTCTGAATCCAAAAGGTCAAATTTGAATGGAGTTGGGTTACCCAAAACCCCGGTTAACTATTTGGTCAAGGCCCGGTCCATTGGGTTGACTAGGTCGTGGTTAACAAAAGTGCACATATATGGTCCATTATATATGAAGTACTCAGGCCCATTGATAATAAACTTGAAACTATTATCATAGAGGATTGTTAACCCTAAAATTGAAAATTTCATCATCCAACTGTAGTGGTCAGAAACAAATTGTAAACATTCCCAATGATGATGATATTTCTACAGTAGATTCATTGTAGTTTTAAAAAAAACATAATTAAATTTCAGAGACATCCAACGGCTAGATAAAAATATATTCATGACGCCGTATGACTGTTCCAATTAAAGTTTCTGTGGACACAACTGGAAACATCACGTACTTTGGAGTACTTTCCATGGTTGGATATTTATGAAATTTTTATATTATCTCAATGCAGATATTATATACCACATATAAAAATTATAGAATAATCCAACGGTTGATATTCTAAAAACTTTAAGTTTTTCGAAGCTGTTATAATTAGGTTTTTCTGAACGAAGACAGTTCCACTAAAATCATAATTTGGAGATTGCATCATATTCTGATTTGATTGAAATTTTAACAGAATAAATCATATCTAATTTGGTTGAACAAAATAAAATTTCATGAAAATCTAATGGTGAAATCACTATGCTTGATAACCACACATTCGTTGAACCCTAATATATACTACGAAAACAAAATTTCTTTGTTCAAAAGAAATACCTGGTAACGCATCCATGGTGATAAACAAATAGGATCAGAACCACGCTAATCTTCAAGAAATATCCATGACCTATCTTGAAAGAATAAAAAAAAAATTGCACTAGTTGGTAGAGTCGTGCTGACAACGTGTTGCAGTGGAAAACATAGAGAAAGTAAAAAGGCAAAGAGAGGTTTCTATTGATCAACATCAACGGGTTACATGGAAGAATATCCTTTATATACATCTACGAAGAGAACCCTAGATACTATATTGGGCCGCACATTCATGGGCTACAAGCCCTACAACAATAACTTCGTTAAGATAATATTTTTTATCAGTCCCAACTTGGACCAATGTGCTAAATTAATAACCCCGTTAAATTTATAAGATAATAAAAAATTTAAGTTTCCAATAGGGCCCAACTAATATATAAATTAATAATCAGTGTGATAATGTTATATTATGGTGCTTATTAAGATAGGCATCTACAATTATTTGTTTTTGTTCATATTTATAATACATTGTACTTCATCTTTAATTTTTTGTACTCTCATGCGAAGTTTCGAAATGATTTTACGGTGTTTTCTTTTTTTTATTTTAACTTTAATATTGAAGTATGTACAATTCATATGCCATAAAATAATTCGAGTTGAAAAATAAAATCTCCAGATATTTGATACTACACTCTTATTTTATAGAACTTAATTAAAGTTAAATTTGGTATGTTTCGATATAATAATAACTTATTAATTTATCGATAAATTAAGGGCGTTCCTTTATATACCCCCTAAAAATACTAATGGTACCCCATTCGGTAGTTATGTTAGTTATAATTTGATTAACATGAAAATCATTAAGAAATTTATAATTTTGATACCCATACCCTCTCTAAAACTGTAAAAGAAAAAAATTTGAAATTGTTGGAGTGGGTGGGAAAGATAAAGAGACACGGAGAGAAGGAGATTCATTCATTCGAGAGAAGTATGTGTTACATAGATATAGTCATTTATATACAATAGGAATAAATCCCTAGCTACTATATCGGGCTGCACATCCATGGGCTAAAGCCCTACAACACTCCCCCTTGTGCGATCCAATAGAACTTCATATGCACTACTTCACATACAGTGCTTCGGATGTAGGTCTTCAAATGTAGTTCTCTTCTTGATGACTATTGTGTCTAAGACAATTGCTCCATTAAAACTTTGACAAGGAAAAACCCAGTGGGACAAAACCTTGGTACAACTCTTCACATGTCGTACTTCACATGTTGTCTCGTATTTTACATGTAGTTCATCACATGCAATACGATCTTCAAATATCGACGAGTCTAAGTTAATTGCCTCGTTAAAACTTCGTCAGGGAAACCCAAAGGGACAAAACCTGAACTAAAGAAAAAGAGTACAATATTACGCAAACGTAGAACATAGTTAAACTCGAGTATGTTGCCTCATTAAAACCTTGACAAGGAAAACCCAGTTGGACAAAACCTTGACGAAGGGAAAAGAGTACAACGTGACAGATGCGAGTAAAGGTGATCCGTTGCAGATGATCAATTTGCTCCGTTGAAGTTGACTAGTTACTTCACAACTCTTAAGGCATAAAATCCTCGTGGGAAAGACAATAGCCTTAGCTGGGAAATTACATTCTTGGTGTTTGTTGTTGTCTCATTAAAAACCTTGCCGAGTAACAAAACTCTGTAGGAAAAAGCAACCTCAGTGAAGGAAAATAGTTCAACACACTGTTAGATGCTCCCCCTGATGTCAGACAATTTTCATTAGTCTAATGCAGTCAGAAGAAGTTTATCACACTTTACTTTGGTGACTTGAATGTTTATAAGACCTTGTTGTTGATTCTGGAAGTTACGTTGCTTAACAGACTATCGCGTTTCATTTCTTTGATTCAGATATTTTCAGTAATATCAACGCGATCTTTATGTCTTCAACGTTCAACATACTTGATGTTTTTAGTGTTGTCTCGCTAAAAACCTTGTCGAGTAACAAAACCCTTTTGGAAAAACTATTCTCGATCGAAGGGAAAAAGAGTACAACACAGCTTCGATTTCGAAGTAAAATATGTCGACAACATATCCTTGGATCCTCCCCCTGATGTCGGCATCTCCCCCTGATTACTTTCAGAGTTATTCCAGACAGTTCATTTAGTCATGTACTATTCGAAACTGAATATCGGTAATGACTTAGAAAATAGTCTATCATATCTCCCCCTGATTACTTTCGTTGGAGAAGAGATTATTGTTCCTTCATAATCAACAACTTTTGGATTGCACTTTCATTAGCATTCCTTTTTATGTCTTTGTAGGGATAAAACAAATTTATGTCAATGGTTACTTTTAAGTACATGATTACATTCACTATACCATTCCAATGACGTTGTGTTGGCGCTGAGCTATATCTAGCTAACAAGTTCCCGGAGGATGCAAAATTTTATCGAGTACATTATTAATCTAAGTACAATAATGTGTCTATTGTACTTAGATATGGGAATTTCATCTCCCAACACATCTTCGTCATCTTCCTTTAGACGAAATTCCCATATCTAAGTACAATAGACACATTATTGTATACCACATCAAATAGTCACTTAGACGGGTATACCACATCCGCCTAATTGATTCAATCTATAAGTGAGTGTTATATATAACTGTAAACGCACTCTGTGGTTTAGAATCACTTGATTTGGGAAACAAAAGGTTATCAAGTACTTTTGTAAATATCTGCTATCTCTTGATTCTTTTAGAGATACGTAAAAACCACATACATATGCTGCATTTCAAGTCATTTTGAAATTACCAAGCTAACTAAGTAGCGGAATGCCATAACGTTCATTATAAGAGAACAATTCCATGGCTTTCTGAGAAACCTCGCGCCATAAGGCGAGTCTTGATACTTTGAGACTTCATTCTTCCCACGGTGCTCTATCACAAATAATCATGTATGTCCCATAGGCTTTACACTTGGTTGGTTAGCACTACCACACCAAATACCTGTATATTTGTCAAAGAACCAAGTTCTACCTGGATTGTATAGGCCAAATATGCTCTTCGTTAAAATTAAGAAACAAGGATATTGGTTCGATCTCATCTTGCTCTATTTCCTTAAGCAAGTGTCTATGAAATTAATCATCAATATGCTCGCATGATCTTTCCATTGACTCGTGCGTATTATCATAATCCACTTGGGATGTCATTGTTCTCTAGAATCATTAAACTTCGGAGCGTCCTCCAGTTTTGATTCATTGACATAGTCAGAGACAATCAAATGAGATGATTTCATTAATGATACAAATTATAGGTTGTTCCTTACTCATCTACTTCCTTTCTAGGTGAGCATTGATCAAACCTGGTGGTCTATCCATCTTCCTTTATGGAGCCACGGCCTCAACCACCCTTCCGCTAAGTGTAGTTGCAACACCTTAGTATATGGTGTATATCCCTTATTGAGGATTCATAACCTTGCAGGTAGGTTTGCAACTAGTATGTGTGATCTCATCACTTTAGCGACATCAGTGTACATTTTGAAAATCGATTATTCTTTGTCACTTCACATTTACATTTGTGGAGTACTAGAATCAATATGAGACACAGTGGGAACACACCACGAAAATTCCTGTCATTCCCTTAGAAAATACTTTTTCTTATCTCCCCCTAGCGACGGGAAGACTATCTCATTAAAATAACAACCCGTAAATCTAGCGGTAAGAAATCTCCTGCCAAAGGTTTTAAAATGCGGATAATCGTTGGAAATTTTTGTCCAACATAGTCACTTAATCATTTTGATGACCCTTCATAGTACGATGTGGATTTGTAGGGGCACATATATAGTGCAACCAAAAATGCGTAAGAACACAAAATGTCAGGCATTATATCCAGTTACAAACTGGTACCCAAATAATGGTTGACCAATTGTGGGTCTAAAACGAATAAGTGAAGATGTGTGTAATATTGCATATTCCCCAAGTAGTTAAAGGTAGGTTTGTACGCATAAGTATGCTTTAGGCACCATCTGTAACCTTTGATGATAGCCTTTGCGAGACCATGGGGTATAGGATGCTCTCCATTGATCCTATTAAACATGCAATAACTATCAAGTCCTTTTGATGTGCACTAGCTAGCATTTTCAAGGGGTGGTAAGCCCTTATATGTATAATATGTGCTAGTAGTTTTCCAAACACAAAACTTCTTGGGAACTATAACTAGTTCAAAATGGTCCCGATCCTGTTTTACTGAAGACTTTGTAAAATGAGTGATATGCTCTCTTACTTAAAAGCATAATGGGGAGGGGGGTTGTGCATCTAGTACTTTAGAAAACACTTATTGAGAGATATGCCGTCACTTTGCATTCTGTCAATCTTTGTCCCATTTTCGTTCACTCAAATAAAGTGATATTTGTATGAGTTCTTTCAAACCAATCATCATGTCACAACCAAAGTTGCTTTATGGTTATGCCCAAAGCCTGTATGAGTCAATTCCCAACATTTCATCGTCGGAGTCAATATGGATTCAATAATCCAAATATTATAGTGAATTACATTTCACTAGATTGACTCATTAGTTTCTCTAAAATATATTTCCTTCCAAATATATTAGAGACTATAAAAGATGCAATCAATTACATTCTCATCACTGAGAGGTTCCACATTATATCCATTTGCATGTGTTTCTTTGGATTTTAACAAGGTGTGATTATCTCACGGTACATGTAGAGATTTTGTGACGTTTTTGTTTTATCTCGAAAACAAATTTTGAGCAGTGCTGCTCTCGATGATCCAATCCTCGTAGCCACATTATAAGGAAATAGTTCAACAACTAGTTTAAATTCCTTAAGCTGGTGGGAGGAAAACCACTATCTGTTAGACATTGAGTCTTGAGATATTAAATAAGTGGTGTGGCCTTATTAGTAACAAAAGTGGGATTTAACTCAATTACTTTAGAGTGAATATATGTTACGTTTCATCCAGATATATCTCAAGCGCTTTAGATAATTTATGTTTCTTGGGAATGGTGTACTTTTAATTCCATAAGCGCAAATATTGGATCTAGTTCAATTAAATAGTCAATTGGCTAGGAAAAGTGCTTTTTGTCATTAAAGTTGATGTCTAAATTATGACCTTCCTATGGAAATTGAGTGCTACTATGGTACCCACATTACATTGCTTGTACCAATACCGGTAAGAAGATTCATTCCCAACTCTTTGGTGAGAGCAAGAATTACATCTTAGCTTCATCCCATGTTCAATTGATACCTGCACTTTGGTGTCATTACTGCTGGGCAAAAAATACATTTTTGTCTCATGATATATATGTCCTTTTTTACATGCTTTATATGAGTCGGTACGTCTAACATCCATTACTTCGGGGTTCTTTCCATTTTTAATTTTGCTACATTAAGCTTAATTTGAGAAATTTCTTTATCTCAACAGGCCAAGAGAATCTCACTACACATGTCAACCACGTACTTTAGGTTGAATATATTACTAAAGATAGTTCTCTTGTTGTCATACTTCAACATATACTGGTTCGTTAGTATCATGGATGAAGTAGAGAAATGGAAATTTTCTAACTCATATCATCTTTTGTGAATTCTTCCACAAAAATTGGAATACATGTGATTTTATTTGCAACTCTTTTGAAACTACCGACTTTTTAATAGTCTAGCACGTGAATTACATTTCACGAAACAAACAAATTTGGGGAGACAATACCAAGTACGCAATAATGGTCCAAATACTTCTAAACCCCAAATAAATACATTGGAGTTGGTACAACCAATTAAACAAAAGACACCATTCAACTATACCCAATATCATATTCAAGAGAATAAAATAGCATTAAGACCAAAATTCTTAATGATCGAGATCAGCAATCATAATTTAAATTGAAAAAAATAAACAAAACTAGGTATGTTCTAAAAACAAATAAATAAGCCTAGCAAGTACTCAATGTAAACACCTACATTATAGTTACATACCTCAAAAATTTGGTTCCCACGGTGCATAGACATGACCGGAACATCCTTGATCGCGCACGTCCCAAAACCAGGCTGGATGGAACTGGAACTGGGTTGGAAACTGGTTTTAAGCTGACCTGGTTGGACCGAGTTTGGTTGGACCGGGTTCGGGTGGACGGGGTTGGACCGGGTTCAGGTGGGCCGGATCGGCTTTACTTCTCTTTTCAGGAATACGAACAGACTAGCTCTTTTCAGAGATTTTCTAGAATCCCCTAATTTCTCTTCCTCCTCTTTTGTAGAAGAGGAACAGACTACCCAATCAATCACAATAAAAAAAAAATATTATAAAATGTAATGATCATGCGAGGATTTGTATAGATATAAGACAAATCAAAATCAGTATATATGAGGGATTTGCACCACAGATTTAATAGGAATTTGTATACATATAGTAGCTTATATAGGACAAATCAAAATCAGTAGTATGCACGCAATAGGATCAAATCAATCTGTTGTGGATTTGTATACATATAGTAACTTATATAGGTCAAATCAAAATCAGTAGTACATACGCAATAGGATCAAATCAATTTTCACGGCAGATTCAATAGGTAGTATGTATATACAGTCACAATTATATTGGTATTAGCCCAGTTGGTCAGGAGCCTGACTTTCAAGTAGGAGGTCAGCGGATCGAGTCTTCGCTCACGAGTTTGGAGATCTTATGAAATACTCCTCTTATGTAACTCTAGTTTAATTTAAGTTGTTAATGTATCTTCTTTCCTATTAAAAAAAAACACAATTATATTGGTATTGCCAAAATCAAAAACAGGGGAAAAAATAATATTTATAGGAAAACAGATCCAACTTATCTGATTTGATTCCAGCGATTTCCACATTAGCTTGACGTTAATCCGTGTATAAAAAAATAAAAATAATCAATCAATCCGATATAGCTCCGTGGTATAGCATCGTGTATGATAAAGAGACAATACCAATCCGTGTATGATAACGTGTTGGAGTGGGTGGGAAAGATAAAGAGACACGGAGAGAAGGAGATTCATTCATTCGAGAGAAGTATGTGTTACATAGATATAGTCCTTTATATACAATAGGAATAAAGCCCTAGCTACTATATTGGGCTGCACATCCATGGGCTAAAGCCCTACAACAGAAATCGATTTCAAAATGTATAATCGAGATTTTTATACCATCAACTGTAGTATTTTCCTAAATTTATATCTTCATGATTTTTCCGCAACACTTCTTATACAGATGAAACAATATAACTCCTTAATCGCATCTTTTTTCTTCTTTATCAACTGCCTCAAACCCTAACCCAATAACTTTACATCAACTTTAGCCAATTTGTTTCTTCTTCTTATCAATAGCTTTCTCCTTTGCAATCAACACAACCATTCTGAGATGCTTTTCAAATCTTCAAATTCCTGTATCCCCTTGTATACAAACATCGTTAGGGTTTAATTTGAAAATCTATAATTCCTTTACAAATCTAATTTTCATCATCCTACTTCACTATACAACATGTCAGTTGCCTAATCGTTTTTCACGGATCTCCATCGTTTGACCAAATCTTTGAATGTGATCTCGCACTGACTCATCTAGGAAAGTGAAATATATGAAGGCATAACAAAGTTTTTAATTAGTTTGTCACCATCTGTTTGTGAACCCATAAATCCATATGTACGTATAACCCGCATATACACCATTAGAGATCTGGTAATCTAATCTTTTGTCGTCCGTATTTAATATCGAGATAAACTTGTGATGGAGATGATGTGAGCTCATGATTTTGTTTCTCTTAGGGGTATATGATTATCAGATCAGATGGGGTAGGTAGATACGTTGTGGGGTACGTAGATAAAGGAGTACCATTAGTATTTCTAGGGGTATATAAAAGAAGGCCCTAAATTAATACTTCGCTAAATTGATAGAATTTAGCAGTCCCAAGACTATTAATTTATCAAAGTTTTACCGTATAACCCAAAGTTTGCCACCGTGATTGAATATCTGCCATGACCGAACTAAGTCTTGTAGAGCAAAATCTTCCTCTTTGTGTAACGTTTACCTTGTGATCCAAAATCCACATTACAATCAAAAATAAAATAAAATCCCTCGACTAAACTATACCTCTTGTGGTTCAAAATGTGCATCATGATTGTGTAATTTCAAATCTGCACGGTGACTCAAAATCTATCCCATGATCCGAATAAAACATGCCACATAATCCAAGATTAGTCTCTTGAGCAAAGTCTACACTAAAAAAGTGTGATTCTACACATACCGTGTTAAATTAGGTGAAATATCCCGAGTAGCAAATCAAGAACAATTACACAGCGAGTCTATCATTGAAATTGAGAACGTGTAAAGTGAATAGGTATAATGTGCACTTTTCATCTCCCCCCGGAGGCAGCCTTATTATTAACTTTGGTGGCGTTGGTCAAATTCTTCGCAATTTCGCGGGGGCATTCAGTGGAGAAAATGCATCCAGCGGAGAAAATACATCTACCTAGTTGAATCATTGAGTGTAGAACAATCAGAATGCAGAAGACTACTGGAAGCGGTCTAATGGTCCAAATAATTACAACTAGAAAAAGGTCTACTTCCGTATAGACTCGGGATTGTGGTTGATGCGGTTAATAAAGATGTCTTCAGTATCGAGTGGGGACTTCAGAATTTAATAAATGAAATCAAATATTTCTTTAGGAATTTCAACTCCTGGCAATGTATGCACATGCCAAACGAAAAGAATAAGGTAGCTGACATTCTGTCGTAGTTGGCTAGAGTTGAGAGAATGAGTGGTGTTTCTGGATTCAATCTCCTCCTAGTAATATCAATGTTCAACCATGTAAACTCTTGACTTTCATAGTTCTATATTTTCTTGTTTCAAAAGAAAAAAAGTGCAAAAATTGTCATATTCTCTCTCTCTCATAGAAGATATGTTTGGAGATTTTCTTCGAGAAAACATATCTACCATGAAGTGATGGTCGTGGTAGTGTAAACTTAAGAAGCTTCGTTGAACCCCGGAAGGAAAGCGCCGAATCCTTTGGGTGAATGTCATGTTACGAACTTGAATTGGGCTGCAGTTCTGCTAAAAACTAGAGGGGAAACAGTGAACCCTAGAGGGTGAAGCCATGTAATGACTTTTGATCCAATTTTTAGGGAGAACTAAGTAATTGCAGTGTCTGAGTTAATTATGAATAATGACAAATGTCTAGTTGGCAAAAACATGTTAGCTGTGTGGCTATTTTGTGAACCGGATTATAAAATTGTAACTATTCTTGATAATACCCAAAAAAGAAAAAAAATGAACACAATATCTACACTGCAATTCAAAATCTAAATGGTTATCCAAATTGGTCCTTGTGGGCCAAAATGGCCTTGTGGTCTAGTATATCTAATTGAAAACTTGATGCATGATCCAAAATAGTGTTTGGGGACCAAATTATGTATCCGGGTCCAAACTTTGACGTGTTAGATTGTTATCCAAAATTTACAAGTTGGCCTGAGATCTAACAACTGAATGCTTTAAGAATTTGCTGTCAAGCCAGGGTAGGGAATTATGTTGGATATTGGATGTTATGTTGCTAGTGTTGATTGATTGATAACATTTGAAATCAATCAAGTGATATTAGATTGTTAAGGGTTCATGAATACTTCTGACTACAGGTTTGTTTGATTCATCAGTAGCCAGTACTAGTGTAATGTTACTGACGTAGTTAATATCTTTGGATTGATCTCATTTGATTTTGATATTGGCCTTCTTGAGATACCAAATTTTGATACATTACAGTTGTAATTCTTCGGAATGTTGAGCACCTACTCTTAGGTGATTCCTTTAAGTATTAAGATGTCGCTGGATTATTATCTGCGAACTCAGTATATGTAGTAATGGTTCACGAGTGATGTTTTTCTATTGCATGCACTCGTAGCGTTTAACAAAATTACTCATCCAAATATTTTCTCTTTGATATGTAAATTTGTTTAAGTGAATTGCTCATCTGAATTACAGTTAGAAACGCGTATGTACTTAATATGATATCATTGTTTCTATTGGCAGAAGCGTAGTCCTGGAAAACACGGAGAATATAAGCCCTTTGCCACTACTATGAGGGTTGTTTATGTTATTGAGTCTACTGCAATTGCGATATTTGTATCTGTTTTAGGGTTGCTTGTGGTTTGCTTTCGATGATTCCTAAGTTTTTTTGTTGATATTCGACTCATGGGTTTGGTCCAAAATTGCAATTTCATTATGGTTTATGTAATTGATCGTAAAATAAACTGCAATGTGCGCATTCGTGGAGGACCAAGTCGATTCGTGGATGTCACGTTCTTAGACACCATGTTTATTAGGTTTTGAAATATGTTAACGCTTTGCTTTTGTTCTCAAAATCGTAGAATAAACTGCAATGTGCGCATTCGTGGGGAACTTGACTCCATTAAACTTCATATTCTAGGGTAGTTAATATTAGCTGATTGAGGGAAGTTGATGAGATAAATTTTCAGCATATTTCTTGGGGTTCCTGATAATGTTTTTGTCCATCAGGAAACACATTGAGGACCTTCTGCCCATATCAGCTGGAAAAATTGTCAAAAAGGGACATGCTATACGATTTTTTTAAATGGACGAGAATGTAAAAAGCCAGGATGTAAATAGTTTCAACCTACCAATTTTCAAATATTTTTTCTTATTTTTAATTTACATTAGGATGCATCGAGTTTCACCCTCGCTATTTTTTAAGTTTAAGCCAGGATGAATCCAAATTCATTCTTGCTATTTTTTTGGTGTCCATTTCACCCATACTAATTTTTACTCGTCCATTAAAACCATGTTTTAAAAATATTTAGGCAATTAACCCAATTTCTCATTTTTCTATTAGGACTTCCGATGTTTTTTTAATAGGTATTAGTCATGCACTCCAAAAAAAATTTTTTACAGGTACATAATTTTTTTTTCCAAGCCACCCCCAGTCTTCAATCCTGATTCCGCCATTTTTATGCGGTCTGGATCATCACATTATGCGAGCGCAAGGCGTTACCTTTAAGCCCGATTCTTCAGTACTCTATGCGAGAAGAAAACGGAAAACGTCATGCATGATCCAACTGGGAAGAATTGTGTCAATCAAGGACGTGGTTTCAAATTTCAAGCTAGCCTAGCCTAGCTAGATATTTGCGTTCACGTATAAAACGTGGTTTCGGAATTGTTCCATTTTGGCAAACTACAATGTGACTCGCATTGAATAATTCTTTCTCACTGGTAAGACCAGAAAAAAGATATTTCAATGGACGGAAAACGAAAGAGGATCCGATTTGCCAAAAATGGTCAAGATTTGTCTAATAGTGTCAAGAATCAAGGATGGGCCAGTTTAACAACCACTGAATCTAGCTATTTAACATAATATTAAAAGGAAAGTTCGCATAAGAATTTTGTTTAATTTAATTTAATTTTTTGGTGTCGGTATTAACATTTACACGATGAAAACATTATGGAAATTTAAAGTTGTCAAACGATGTAACTTTTTTCAGAAAAATAATAATAGTGGTTGCTTACACGGAAAATGTAACTACATAACCACCAAGAAACACCATGCGGGTGTGACACAAGAAAAACGCGTGAAAGATCTTTCGATATGGTTTTTGCTTGGTGTTTATATTTTCTATAAAATTTGGTAACCTTTGTAGTAGTCTTATAAGTTCCTGTTCCATGTTTTGGCTAATAAAAGTGTGAGGGGATCCCTCCTCTTGTTTAATTTGTCATTTATAAGTGCAACTATATTTTACCGAATTTTATTTCTTAAGAGCCAAAAGTGAAATGAACAATTAAATAAAGTGTGTAGATGGTTAGCTAAGGTCCTAGACAAGACATCAACTTAATCAAGATTGTTAATAGGGGTACCAAATTATTTGGGGGTGTACCAATCCCTTACCAATATGTATTTTGTCCTATATGCATTTTGGTACACCCCAAGCAGTTTGGTACCCCTATTAGCAGCCTTGAACTTAATCATGTTTTGTTAATCAATGGCATAATGCCAAGTCGCCAACCAACATCTATCCCACACTGTCACCTTTTTGACATTCTCCAATTCACACTTTACATTTTCTCGTGCCTACCTACAAATCATTCACACGAAAACGAATGTTGAAGCTAATTTAGAGGGAGACACCTAGAATGTACAAGATCATTCTTTTTGAAGTTCGGTTAGTTTGGTGCAGTTGAAGGTCATCACTTGGACAAGGAATTTCGTTCCTAGAATGTGGATGCAACTATAATCTTATCATTCATCAAATATGAACCGTTAAATGTTATAAGTTTGTCTAGAATTGGACTTCCTTTTTCCTTTTTCTAAAGCCAAAGTGAGACTAACAATCAAGAAAAGGTGGTAGATAGATAAGATATGGCTTAGGATATTTTTTTATTTTTTTTTATAAACTATGAACTCTCTACACTTTTTCCTCTTAGATGCCAACAAGTTACACTTTTATTAGTAGTTTACTACCAACATTCTTCTCACTAAAAGATTAAGTCTTAAGAAACTAGAAAAGTGAAGACATCAATTTAGGGTTGTTCATCATAGGAATAATTGCCAACCAAACATCTTTCTCCCAATGTCTCTTTTTGACTTTGATAGTTGTATCTTTCTCTTTAGAATATTCCCATGATATTCTTCTTCGCAATTTTATTCTTAGCATTACTATTGAGAATTCATTTTTCTCAATAATTCCCTTGACAAATTGAGATTGAAGACATTACCAAAACTAACACAAATTCGTGTATAATCCACCCAAAAGGATTAATAACCCACTGGGTCAGTGTTTCCAGAGTACTATTTGAATTTCCGATCCATCTATGTTGGAAGTTAAACCAAGATATGGTGATTTGGTTCGTGGATCAATTAATAATGACACATTATGAAGAAAGCAGAGAGGATCAACATACGTTGTTGACACACTGTGCGATATTTGGAAGTGGGAGTTTACTTTAGAAGCAAGGTGTTTGAGTTCTAGAGAGTTTTAGAAGAGTTCTATTTAGAGTTTGCTTTATGTTAGGAAAGTGTCTTTATTTAGAGTTTGATTTTATTAGGAAAGTGCTTTGAGTGATCGTCAAGTTTGTGAGACTATAAGTAGGCTATTGAGCCATAAGAATTGTAC
The DNA here is from genome assembly GCA_023531105.1 of Papaver atlanticum. Lineage (NCBI taxonomy): Eukaryota > Viridiplantae > Streptophyta > Magnoliopsida > Ranunculales > Papaveraceae > Papaver > Papaver atlanticum. The sequence continues at coordinate 942,650 of JAJJMB010003208.1, read as the reverse complement.
ACCGAATTGATTATCTAGTCATCTTATGTTTCCGCGCTGTGCTCTCCTTTCTCTTGCTCGATCCTACAATCTAGAAACACTTTTATTTGTTTCGATTTCTTTTCGTGGATAAAAGACTATTTACTTTGATTACCAAATGCTACAATAAAAAATAAAAAATTTGAAACGCAGTCAGAATCAATTTCAGACATTGATTCAGCATAATATAAATTCGAGTCATGTTGAGATATATGTCTATTTTTCAACCCGATTTACAAATAAAACTGAGTTTTTTCTTTTCTTTTTTGGAAATTCGCAAACATATAATATTGTTTCCATAGTTGTTAAGTTGGTTAATATCTCGCCAGTTTATTCTATGTTTCGGTTAGACACGAGATATATGGTATGAAAATTTACTTATTCACCTTTTTTATTAGTTTTCAACTCGTCTTTCTGCATTACTTTTCATGTTCTTCGAGTCTGGTTCATGACTACAATGTTTTCAGGTTCATCACAACATTCTCCAAAAAGGGAAAATTGACTATCTACAATATTTTCTAGGTTCGTCGAGTCCGGTTCAAGATCGCTACATCGGTTTCAGAGTCTTCCAATCACTTTCCCTCGCTACTACAAAAATGTGGTCAATCGATCTAACTCGTCAGATTAGACTAATGGGATAATAAAATAAATAAGTTAAAAACTAACTCAACTATTTGAAGGCCCAAAACGTCTTTTCGATAAGTATTGTTCCATGTGGAAGATAACTTTCCATTATAAGTTTTCTTTTTGTACGAACAGTTTCACAAGGCCTTTTTTTCTTCAAAAAAACAGATTCATAATATTGGATTTTTTTTTTTTATTTTTTTTATAGGAAATCGACCTTTATGAGTCCACGCTTATAGCTCATTGGTTTCACATCAAATCAACTTTAGTAAGAATAAAGTTAGGGGTTCAATTCCCATAGTATAGTTTGTAACATAGTGTAGTTGTGGGTTTGACGGAGTAGTAAAAGTTTGTAAGAGTGTAGTTATATAGTTGGTTTGACGGGTTAGACTTTGCAGATATTAAAAGATTGTAAGTGTAGTTGTATAGCCTCGTTTGATTGGGGCACTAGAAACTAATTAGGGGCCTCAACCATTTTATTCCCACCCCAAATAGTTTGGGGGTGTTATAAAATGTAGTGAATATACTATTTTACCCTTGACTAATTTTTCTTCTTCTTCAAATAACGACTCTAATTAACGACCCTTCAAAGATAATAACGACTGTTAAGGGTCGTCATGGTCGTATTCAATAATATTACGACCTTTAATGCATTTCTGCCATTAATGACTCTTCGAAGATAACGACTCTTTTTAGACAATAACGACTGTATAGTAACGACATTTCAAAAACAATAACGACTATTTGCAGTCGTCATATACATAATCAATTTCCTGACGACAGTTTAAAAACAATAACGACCCTTTCAAAGGGTCGTCAGGGAATTGATTATTTATATGACGACTCCAAACAGTCGCACAGGCTACGTATTTCCGCCATTAATGACTCTTCGAAGAAGATAACGTCTCTTTTATAGACAATAACGACTGTTTAGAGTCGTCATTGAAAGGGTAACTACTATTTAGAGTCTTCATTTAAAGGGTAACGACTGTTTAGAGTCGTCATTGAAACACTTCAAAATAAAATACAAATCTGGGGGAAAAAAAATTGAAAAATAAAAGTTAAACTCTAATTAAGTAAGATTATCACTAATTAATTAAGATTATCACTAATTATATATAAGGGTAGATTAGCCATTAATATTATTTTTTGGATAGTTGGTTTGAAGGGTTAGACCTTTCACTGAGACCAGTCTGACTGGTTGAGTTCAGAAAGGAATCTGGTCCTCGTGATTCAAATTCAGATGCCACATCAGCAGATATTGGTAAAAATAAATGTTTATATGCCCGAGTCACCAAAAATAAAATAGAAAATCAAAGAGAATCATCTCAACCGTTAGTCGAGAAAAACAAGATACAGTTCATTATTGCCTTAACAGCAACAAACTCCAACACTTTCTCTCTGTAAAGAAGAAACCGCATTCTTAGTTTCTTGATTGACTGCAACAATCTTCAAACTTAGGGTTTCCCATTATTTATACCCACTTCAATAGATTCGTTCCAGAAAGAAGAACAAAACCCCCAAATTTTGCTTCTTTCTCAACTACAAAAACGTGTTTTTTAAACAAAAAAAATAAACTAGTTTCAGCTCAGAAAAGCTAGAAATCTCTAGGTGAAATTCATATTCAGTAAGTTCAATTCATCCACTCTGATTGATTGTAAATTGGTTTTGGTTTATAGAGAGATCTATTGTGTTTTTGTTAAGTAATGGTTAAAGATTTGATTTTTAATTTTTCCTAATTTTTTTCTCCTTTTTGTGATTATGATTAAATTAGAGATTTATGTTGATTTTTATGAGAAATTAAACTACGGGTTTTTTTATTTAATGTGTTCTGTGAGAACCCTTTGTTGGGATTAAGGATTGGAACTGATCCTGTTGTGTTTTGGTGCAGGGGTTGATTTGCCTTAGGGTTTTGAATATGCAAGTATTGAGGAGATATTATACTGAAGCTTAGGGGCTTTGGTTAGTCAATGGGCTGTTTTAATTCAAAGGTTAGAAAACAGTTCCCTGGACACGAGAACCCTGTCATTCTCGCATCGCAAACTGCGTGTAAGCAATTTGGATTGGATTTTGTTAGCATTGTATTTTTGGTTCAGAATGATTAAATTCTTTTTTAGGTTTTATGTTGATAGCTTATGTTTCGTAATAATGTGTTAATTGTTTTTGAAATTTCAGTCAGTGTAAGCGAAGTTGAAGCGTTATTTGAGTTGTTCAAAAGTATTAGCAGTTCCGTGATTGATGATGGGTTGATAAGTAAGGTATATTTCAGTCTGTAACTCATCCTGGTTCACCTTGTGCTTTTGGACTGCGTATGTCATTTTTGTTTCCCTCGCTATTGTAGAATAGGAGTTTTTTCTCTAGTGTATTCGTTCATGCCACATCCCTATACAGCTAAACTCCCTTGTTTAGCTGTATCCAGCTTATAACCGTTTTGAGCCATAAATCTTTAGCGTGTAGTACATTTTAAAAGAGGGTACTTGTTGGTTAAAAGTTCCCAGAGCTACTAGATTCACAGCTGGATTATTAGTTATGTAACCATTGCCTAATGGTTTAGCTTCTTAAAGTAAGGCATACTTTGGAAGATGGAGAATTACCGTATCAACTGACTAAATCCAATTTGACCCATCTATTGCTTATCTTAACCTACATATACAGATATACTAAAGCTTCCAGTTACTTAGTTAATAAGCATAAGGTGATTTACCAAGTGTTTGGGGTCCCTGTTTATATAAGCCTCAGCAAGAGCTTATTTGCTCTCCAACTAATAGTCTATTGTGGTATAGCTAAGCGTAAGAGTGGAACCATTAGTCAGTTATCCAGCCATCCTTCTTTAGCTGGCAAAATACCTCTTTAATGGAACATTTTGTTATTCTTAGATCGCAAGGAATAATAACAGCAATGGTTGTTTGTTTGTTGTATGCAGGAAGAGTTTCAATTAGCTTTATTTAAGAACAGAAAGAAAGAAAACCTCTTCGCCAATCGGGTATGGTCCTCTATCTTACTTGTGTAATACTTCCCAACAATTGCAGATTGATGTTTGTCGTTCGTATAGCACCACCTTTCTGGGTGTATCATTGTGTTTTCGAGTCTCTAAGTCGCCCCAAATCTTTCTTTAGTTCTTCGCATATTGTTTTTCTTTGTTCCCACTCCGAATGTTCTGTTCATGTTTTCAAATGTGTGCCAATATGCATGCAGATTTTTGACCTATTTGATGTGAAGCGGAAGGGAGTGATTGATTTTGGTGACTTTGTTCGATCACTTAATGTATTTCATCCAAATGCTCCATTTGAAGACAAAATTGAGTGTAAGTGGGGAACAAGTTAATTTGTTTCTAGGATTTGCAGGTCGGTTGATATATTTTCTGAACTTCACTCTTGATTGCAGTTTCATTCAGGCTCTATGATATGGACAGTACGGGATTCATTGAGCGTCAAGAGGTAATAAATCATTCAAATCCAAAAACTCGTTGTTCATCAGTTTATTCTTTTGATCATGGCACTGCAAAATCTCTGTGATTCACTCAGCAATATAATGTTTTTCTTATTACTGGAGTCTTCGCTGATTCTAACGCCACAAATTTCCCAATGTACTTCTTTTTTAAAAGTGCATTTGATGTTTCATCAGGTCAAACAGATGTTAATCGCACTTCTATGTGAATCAGAAATGAGGCTAGCTGATGAAACCATAGAGATCATACTTGATAAGGTAAGCTCTTGTTGCCCGAAATAGTTCTTCTGAATGCTCTATCAATACGATCCCATTAGTAGATTAAAAAACCAAAGAAAGAACATTGTTATATACCCAAGTTCATCCACCGGCTTACATCATTTTGAAATACATCTCGAAAAACTGGGTGACATCTCGAAATTAATTTTTTATCGATTATGTGAACAGACATTTTTAGACGCCGATGTTAATCAGGACGGGAAGATTGATAAAGCCGAGTGGCTTAACTTTGTCTCACGAAATCCATCACTGATGAAGATTATGACCCTCACTTATTTAAGGCAAGTCCATGGAAATCCTTAATGAGTTTCTGCATTATTGTCGATTAAACAATGTTTTGCAGCTCATATAAATGCATACCACTGACTGACGTGATAAAACCTAATACATTCTCTTATTTTTGGAACTTTACAGGGATATTACCACGACGTTTCCAAGTTTTGTGTTCAACTCAGAAGTGGAAGAGATAGCAACTTAAGAATTTTTTTACCTAGTGTTCTCTCATTCTCTTGCGCACTCTGGCTTTCTCTTCTTAGCAACATCCACAGTAAAAGGTTAAAAATGATTGGACGTCTTATGGAGTTTGTGTTATTGCTTACAGAAGAAATTAGGAGTAAACAGAAAAAACAGACAAGTATTTTCGGTCTGTCAATTAGTCGTAGTAATGAAGATTTAGAGAAGAAGAGTGAGGAGAAGATACACTGAGTTATGAGGCGCAACACATTATTATGGTTACAAACAAGGGAATGACGGTGTTTCCAGTCCGTTATTGTAAAAATGTAAGAATCATCTGTTCTACATTTTCACTCATGGACATCTCTTCTTGCTTGTGTAGTTGTGTTTATGCGTTTGTTAGAAAAATCAATGGAAATGATTTTCACCCAAAGTTGTATCATCCGAACTAGTCTTAATTAGGGGTATCAACGCATACGCGATTGTCCAGAATCAAACAGGAATTTGTTGATTTAGAATCTGTTTTATCAGACCTGTTAACCATTTGATTACCCACCAGGATTGATCGGTTTGGAAGGTTCTATCCGGCAGGTAGCCGGCAAGATTTACATTTTTAGCAATTAATAATTCTGGAGATCTCATGTAATTTAGTGCGAAAATAATGTTTACAAACATACCATATTGATTACATAATATTCCGTGTACCTCTATAAAAACAGATGCATTTGAAGGTAACCAGTATGTGCCTACGCGCGAGATCCCTCAGCCAGGTACCGATCAATCAGTTTTATCTTCGTATCATCTGCAAAAAATGGTGGATTTGATACTCGCCTGCCAGTATTTCGCATCAGTACCGAGCATTGCAGGCTTGTTGGTTTTGCTAACCTTCTTGTGTTGCATAATGGTCATAATTATACGGTCAAAGAATAGAAAACCATCTTCTCTGTCGCTTCCTGAAGTTCCCGGCGCATGGCCCATAATTGGTCATCTTCCTCAGCTAGTAAGATCTACTACACCTTTATTCAAAATCCTTGCGGACATGTCTGACAAGAATGGACCTGCTTTCATGGTTCGGTTCGGCATGCACCCGACTCTGGTGGTGAGCAGTTGGGAGGATGACTAAAGAATGCTTCTCTACTAATGACAGGTTCCTTGCTAATCGTCCACATATTGCTGCTTCCAAGTACCTCAATGTTGGCGATTTTGCTTTTTCCTCGGATGGTCCTTACTGGCGTGAGATCCGTACGATCGCCAATATGCAGTTATTCTCGCTTAAGCGGCTCGAGTCGCTCAAGCATATCCCTTACTCAGAGATCAGAAACCATATAAAAGGACTATACCAACATTGTCAGATAAGCGATGTAGCTGCTGGATGGGTTAAAGTCAACATGAGTGAAGCGTTTAAAGAGCTGACGCTGAATGTAGCGTTAAAGCTGGTTGTAGGCAATTCTCTAGTTAACCAGCACGGCGAGAATGATGATGAATCTGACACCACGGATGATCATAACAAAGAGGAAGAAGAAGAAGAAGGCAAACAGCTCCAGCAGACGATCAAAGAGTTCTTCTCATTGTTAGGGGTTCCGGTTGCATCTGATGTTTTTCCATTCCTTGGGTGGCTGGATGTGGACGGACAAAAGAAACGCATGAAGAGGGTAGCCAAGGAGATGAACTTGTTTGCTACAAAATGTCTCGAAGAGCATAAACAGAAAAAAAGACTTCAAATGGCAGCAAGCAGTAATGGTGGTGATAAAGAGAATGACTTCATGGACGTGTTGTTATCAGTTCTTGATGAGGAAAATGAGGATCTCTTTGCTGTTCACAGTCGGGATACTGTAATCAAATCCACTTGTTTGGTATGTAATTAAGCACATTTCGGATTTCTATAAATGTTCCCATGTTTAGAAATAATCAATGAATAATTCTAATTAGGATTCATCCATTTTGCAGTCCCTTATCTTAGGTTCCATGCAGACCACATCAGTAGCCATGACATGGGCTCTCTCAGAACTACTCAACAATCCAAATGTCTTAAGAAAAGCAAAAGAGGAGATCGACACCAAGGTTGGAAAAAATCCAAACATAAGAGGACCGCGACATCAAAGACCTTGTGTACCTCCATGCAATTGTCAAAGAAACACTTAGGTTGCACCCTCCTGGACCACTTTCCATACCCCACGAGGCTATCCAAGACTGCATTGTTAACGGGTATGAAGTGAAAACAGGCACACGGGTGCTCGTCAACCTGTGGAAAATGCATCGTGACCCTCGAGTTTGGTCAGAACCATTAATGTTCAAGCCAGAGAGGTTTCTTCCACAACTGGATGGTGGTTTTGGTGGTGAAGCAGCCGACATGGATTTCGGAGGTCAGCATTTTGAGTATTTACCTTTTGGATCAGGACGAAGGATGTGTCCAGCATTCAACTCTGCTACCCAGTTGCTTCACATGGTGCTTGCTCGCCTACTTCATGCATTTGATTTTGAGACAGATGGACTTGTAATAGACATTGAAGCTGAAGAGTACCGAGATGCGGATGTTGAGGTGGGCATGCGGACATACGAGGCATGACCGTATCAGGAATGAGTACGTACATAAGAAACTTATGGTAGCGCCAATCAAGGAGATGCTCGCCCAGCATCGGCTGCGCTGGTTTGGGCATCTCCAGCGAAGACCGCCTGATGCTCCAGTGCGAGTAGGTCGCATTAGGCGTGCTGAAGGAAGGATGCAACGCAGAGGCTGATCGAAGCTAACTTGGGATGAGTGCATAAAGAAGGACATGAGCAACCGAAATCTTTCACCAGAGCAGGCGTTGGACAGACAGACATGGAGGCCGGCGATACGCGTGGAAGAGGTAGGTTTCAGGTACGAAGACTAACAAACCCCTTTTGTTTATTTCTCGTCAATTTCTTTGCCACTCAATCAGCGAACACGTAAAGGCAACCCTGCAGATTGTGAAGGGGGGAATCCCCCTGTAGCGCTGCAGTTGGCAGGATTGGGAAGGGGAAACACCCCGTAGCTTCTGCAACAGGGACATGGTGTAAGCATATCCGCATTAATGGTCGAGAATTCGTAATCCCATAAACACGGTGATTACTTCCCATCTGGTCCAAAAAAAGAAAAAAAACACGGCGCGGGTAGCGTCAAGTATTTTGCTTGTCGTAGTGCAAGTTGTGCAAGGCTCTGACAGGCCTGCGTAAAAACTATGTTATACTTTTATGAGATATTCTCTAGCCGACCCGATACTTACTACTGGAAAAGGCTTTGGATTTGGATTTGGACTTGTAATAGACATGACGGAAGGTCAAGGCTTATCGTTGCAAAAAATAATCCCACTGGAAGTTTACCTTCGCCCACGACTGCCAGCCACATTTTACTAGAAGTCGAGTTGTAAATCGTTCACCCATGCGGTTATGATTTCCGTCCGGTCCCACCATTTTAATAAAATCTCGTTTACTTTGTTAATTACTCGTCTAATGAGATGAGATTTAGATAGGCGCAATTACTAAACTGCCCATTACTCCAGAAATATAGAAAATCATCCTCTACCGTCCATACGTTGATTAATCGACGGCTCGAAATTAAGGGTTACCAAATGATAAATACGCGTCTTTTACAAGATTAAACACGGCTAGGTTTTTTTTTCTTCTTTTTCTTTCATTGTACTTTGTTTTCTCCGCCTCTCTTACTTCTTTGAAGAAACTGGATATGAAGAACAAAACTCTGTGATGATTTGAGATCGAAGGATATGTTCTTATATCTTTAGGGTTTGTATAAAAATCTCTCTTTTTATCTTCCCTTCCGGTGTATAAAAACCGTTCTTATTAGCTTCCCTGCCAGCAATCACTACTAACAGTATGGGTTATGCAAATAAAGATGTGGTGATTATGTATTCGAAGCTTGATTTTCAACTGGGTGGTTGTCAATATCATCATAGTAAACAGAGAATTTGAGGGAGAAAAATGATTTAGTAATTTTCAATGGCTCCCAAAGTTGATGATCAAACCATGGAGGTTTAGAAACAACCATCAGTTGCAGCGGCTGAGAAGAAAAAAATCAGTGAATTAGAGAAAGAAAGGGTCCCTAAATTTCAATTATGTTCAGTTTTAATCGGTTTCATTTTATGGAGATTTTGGAGCTGTTAATGATTTTTCATTTTTATTTAATTGAAGAACTTTAGTTTTCTTTCGGCAACAATAGTAACTATGATTAGTTTTTGCAGCAAAAATGAACACTGTTCGCACTACTGGCATGAAACTAGACGGTGGAACACAAGAAAGGAGCAGCTTATTTTTGTGTGTAACAGCTTGTATCTGCACATCAGTGAATGGAGCAACTGTGGCAAGTGAATCTCTGTATCGTCTACTTGTAAAAAATTAATGAATGATTTTTCTTAATTAATTCCATTTTAACTAATTGAAGATCTGTACTTTGAATTTCATGGGTTTTTTAAGTAAAAATTGGGGAAGATGAAGCATCTTCTCTTTTTCAGCAGGATTGGTTCGATCTAACTCGGTACTGACTAACTCGGCAACATTGATTTGGTTCGATCTAACTTGGAACCAACTAACTCGGCCCTACTCAGTCAGTTTAGGGGCATAAATGTACTTTTCTATAGTTTTTCTTAGTGCCAGCTGTTGTCTAACGTCGGTTTAAAAAACGGGACCGAGAAGTTCAAGATTTGTGCATTAAATAAATTAAAATAAACTGCGGCCATTTTTTTAAATGCATTTTCTCATATGGGTATTTTATTAATTTCACATTCTATTAATTTCCCCTTTATTATATAACGTCCAAATAAGACAGAGGAAAGTCCAAACAACAGAACTCAGGCAAACCCGTAAATGACGTACTAAAAAAAAAAAATGGTAATGTTGACGACCATTTCATGAAGAGTTAATTCTGAGTGGGCATATTAATAGGAACACTACGCAGAACAAGGGTTTCAACGGTAAGTCCAGGACCGAACCCAAGTGCGACACCCCATTCCAAGCCTTCACCGGTGGTCGACTTTGCTTCTTTAATCGACTTCTTCCTCATCTCATCCATTGAGAAGTAAAGACACGCACCTAACATATTTCCGTACTCACTAAGTACTTTATAAGTTGCACCCATTTTGTTCTCCGTTAGCCCGAGTTTCAGTTCGATTTGACGGAGAACAAGAGGACCACCAGGGTGTGCGATCCAAAACAAAGAGTTCCAATCGCTTATTCCAAAGGGCGTAAAAGCTTCTTTAAGACACTCTTCAATGTTTGAAGCCACTAACTCAGGAACACGTTTAGACAGTCGAGCAATAGCCCCTACTTGCCTGATGGCTCCGCTAATGTCATAATCGCTGTCAGGGATAAGCGTCTGATAGGCTGAAACAACCTCAAAAAGTGGATTCTCGAAGGATTCCGGATCTGAACCCACTATTAAAGCACTTGCTCCGTCGGAGAATAGAGCCTGGCAAACAAGTGGCTCCAAATATTCCTCGGATGGACCCGTAAAGATGTTGATCGATGACAATTCGCTTGAGACGACGAGTATTCGTGCACCTGCATTGTTCTCAGCTATGTCTTTCGCAAGACGAAGAGCACTCCCACCAGCGTAACAACCATGGTTGTACAATCCGAATCGACGTACAGTTGGTTTTAGTCCGAGTAGTTTGCTGAGGTGGTGGTCTACACCAGGCAAATCTAGACACGAGAGAGTAGTTACCACCAAGTGAGTGATCTTTGACTTTGGTTGACCCCATTCTTCTATAGCTTTTAATGAAGCTTCTTTTGCCAGTTTTGGTATTTCAACAGCCATGATTTCCTGGCGTACATCAAGTGAAGATCCAGTCATGCACTCATTTCCCATGTCAGGGAATTCCTTCATGATCTCTTCTGTGGAGTGCAAGTGACGTTTCTTTATTTTGGATCCAGCACCTGGAATATATACATATATATAAGTTAGCTAAGATTAGGGGTCTTCATGGAATGTCCAAAAGTTTTACCTTTTAGTGTTAAAGAGTGTAAATAGGTAAATAATTAACTTACAAATGCGCTTGAATTTGTCTTTGAGTTCAGTCTTGTGATCGCTGTTGGTGAGTTTGAAGAAAAAATCAGGATAATCGTCTTGGTAAAAAACATCTGGTGGTGTGGCTGTACCAATGGCTAAAACAGTTGCAAAGCCTTGCGTTGATGGTGATCTCCTCGTGGCAGTTCGTGTTTGCTGATCCTGATTAACAGGAGTAGGAATAGCAGTGGTAAAGGACTCCATTAATAATGATGTACTAGCTAGACAGTATTTACGTATGATCAATGATGTTGATGGAGTAACTGGATGTGTGAAAATGGAAGTCTCAAGGGCTCATACTTCTTATATAGCTGAGATTGGTAATGGATGATTTATGATTACCTCCATTATTATTTGTTTGGTGGGCATTATAATTTAGTGTTGATTTTAGGATTTTATTTTATTTTTGGTGCAACTAGCTAGCTAGCTAGTGTCTATCCTCAACTAACGGAAAACCCTAATGCCGGTTGAGTTCACATCAACAACATCAGCAGCAGATTCGAGGTCAACAGTAGCAAAGATTACTTTTAAATTCAAGATTCCGATGTGAATTCGGGTTGATTCAGACAAATTTCTAGTGATCCGGAATATTTCAGTTACATTGTTACTAAAATCCTTGGGAAATGGTTGCATCATTTTATGATCCTAATATTGCTGGAATGCCCAGTTTTTTTTTAATTTGGTTATATTTTGTTCACAACAATTGAAACGATGTCATTTAAACTTGTTCACTGATTCAGACACGGCACTCGAAAACCAGATATAAGAACCGCATCATTGTGGTTCGTATGGAGATGCCCCTAATCATACATGAATAAATTAAAGAAAATTATGAGCGATGATTCATAAAAACATATTGTAACGATATTTATTATTATCATCAAAAAGAATCAATGAATTTTTTATTTTTATTTTTAATTTCAAAATGCCCCATAAAATCCGTCCCTGTCCCTAACTATGAGCAACTTGCGGAGACAGAGATCATATTTGTTAATGATGCCCTGACTATGAGCAACTTGCGGAGCCAGAGATCATATTTGTTAATGATGCCCTGACTATGAGCAACTTGCGGAGCCAGAGATCATATTTGTTAATGATGTTGCTCCAGTCTACAAAGTCTTTTGAAGAAAACAAGAGTTTCGTATTATATGTTTTGGCATGCGTTGGATCCACATAATATGAGGTATAGTAGTCTGTCAAGTCTTTAATTTCGTATTATATGTTCCATACTTCCATATCCCAATTACTTAAAACAAGTGGTGAGCACGTCAGACACTTTTCTCGACCGACAGGCCAAGATAATATAGAAAACGAGCTCTGAGGATCGTGCGACTGCTGAGTCAACTCATGCGGAAAATCGGTTTTTAAATCTCATGTTTTTCTTTGATTCTTAATTTTCAAATCAATAATTTATGGTTAGCAATCTCTTCTTCATCTGTTTTTGATTGATAGGTGTGGAATCACACAATTTTAAACCTCTCCAGTTCCTCTCTGATGATTTAAAAATCAAAAAAATTCATTTCTGTTTTTAAAACTTTCTAATGGGTTTATGAATTTTTACAGATCTCTGATCAATCATTTTGTGGGATTACCAATGGTGGAAAAAGCATGAAGATGGCAGTTGGGAAAATAACAGTGGTGTGGCCAGCAGTGGTGCTAACCATCTTCTTTGTGATGATGGTTCAAATTAGTAGTTCAGAAGGTTGTTTGATTTTATCAAAGTATGAATCTTCATCAAGACAGATTGATAACCCAAGTAAGGATACAACTATTCATTCTTATCGAGATTTTCAATAAATTTTCCAATGGAAAAATCATCTTTCTCAATCAAAATTTCACATCAGAAAACCCAACCAGAAAATTCAAAAAAAATTGGCTCTCAAGTTTCAGTATACTATTTTCCGAGATTTTAGTAATCAATCAAGAGAAATTCGGTCAATTCTTTTGTTACCTTTCTATTCAAAATCTCCAAAATTATATCCCAGATATTTTGGAACTACTTATGGTTACAATCTAAATCTTGTTTTGCTCCCATATCTAATCAAATTTAGGGTTTCCCAAAACAAAAGATACTTAACTAACTATCCAAATACCGCAAAACCTATATCAATTCCCATTGGAGTATTAATACTGAGGAAAAGATTGGAAAGCCACAATCCAAAAATTAAATTATTATAAAGATTCAGAAAATCTATCTCTCAGGAAAAACCATGTCTTCTACTCAAGGTGATCGTGTCAATCAGTTATCTAGGAAATTAAGGAATGCAAATATTGATTTATCTACAAGCCAAAGAAGAACATTGGGTTCATCACAAACAATCAATGAAGCTGCAGATCAATGGACATGTGGAATCTTAGGGAAGATGAAAGAGAAAACTAAAATGAAGATGAGAGTTATAAGATCGGAAATCAACTCTCTTTGGGGAAAATATCATAACAAAGAGATTACAATTATGGGTCACAATCTGATGCTGGTCAGGTTAAACAGTGAAGCTTAAAGAGATGAGGTAATTGCAGATGGCTCTTGATTAATTGATGGAGTCCTTTTCCATGTTCAGAAATACTATAATCATATTCCACTGAAGGATTACGTATTTGATAAGCAAATTTTCACTATTCAATTCAAATACTTAAAGCTGGAGCATATGAATGTAGCTGTGATAGATGAATCTATTGGATTTATGGGAAAAAAGATTTCTACCAAGCTAAAGAATTACAGATCACGTGCAGGAAATACTGTTAAAGCTAGAATTGAAGTGGAATTGAACAAATCTCTTCACAGAGGAGGTTTGTGGAAGACTTTAACTGAAGAGGATGTATGGATCAGATACCATTGGGAATTACAACCTAAGAACATCTGTCCCAAATGTTTTGTGATTGATCACAATGATGAAACTTGTGAGTATACCTCCCATTTACTCTATTTAGACTCACTCACTAAAGATGAATATGAAGCTCTCCTTAAGGAGGATGGTGAAGCTAATAAGGAGAAAGACGACTGTAGCTCAACAAATTATATGGAAGAAGAAATAGCTGAGGAAGGTAACATAGAAGATTCTAGAAATGTCAAAAGGATGAGAAATTCCAATCTCAACACTGAGCCATCTATGAACCCCCACAATATTCACATTCAACCACCTGCAGTTATGCAATAACATGATACTACTAATTTGGACCATCAACACAACACTATGATGGAGTCGGATGAACCAGATGCAATAGTTTCTGTACCCATGAATGATTGTGTCAGATCTCTCTCTCAGGTATACATATCATCTCATAGCTCTTTTAAACTTTCTAGATACTTAAATTTCCTTAAAATAACTATGAAGATTCTCTGCTGTAATTTGCAAGGTTTAGCAAAAAAGTTTACAAAAGATCAATTAGTTGTTTTAATTAGAAACCAATCTCCTGATTTTTTGTTTTTAACTGAAACAAAAATAGATAAAAATAGAATGATTGATCTAGCTAAGTCTTTAAATTACTGTAATCATGATTGCATAGATAGAGTAGGTCTAGCTGGTGGCCTCCTCCTGATGTGGAAAGATGGTATACAATGTGAAGTACAAGATAAAACTAATAATATCATCAATGTGATTGTTAACCTTCATCCTGCTAAACCAAATGTTTTGGTTTCTTTCATGTATGGATCTACTTATACTGATATTAAGAAAATACAATGGGATATCATGACTAGTATAAGTGATAATATCATGCAACCTTGGCTTGTAATAGGAGACTTGAATGTACATCTTCATACTCTAGATGTTAGTTCTTCATTTTCTCAAGATTATAGATTTGTTCAAAATAAAATAAATGAATGTGGTCTTATGGATTTAGGTTACACTGGGAGAGACTTTACCTGGTCTAGTAACAATCTAGGTACTGGTCTTAGAACTTCTAGAATTGATATGGCATTGGGAAATCAACAATGGTGTAATGAATTTCCCAATGCTAGATTACATCATCTTGTTCAAGCTGGTTCTGATCATTGCCCTATAATGCTGCACACTGATCACGTTACTAAGAATTTGTCGAGATCTTTTAAATTTTATGTAATGTGGATTAAGCATGCTGGTTTTAAAGATCAACTTGAAATTTCCTGGGAAACTAATACAGCAGGGTCTCATGCTCATCTTTTGATTGAAAAGCATAATTCTACAAGGAAAAGGTTGTCTTATTGGAATAAGATTGAATTTGGTGATATTGATAGTAACATTAATGCTCTTCAGGACCAGATTCATAGAATTCAAAATGAACCAATATCAAGTACTCAGCATGATAGACTAAGTGACACAAATAAACAATTAGAACTTTGGTTTAATATCAAAACTGAATTCTATAAGCAAAAATCTGGAGACAGATTAATCATAGATATGGATAATAACTCTAGATACTTCCATACTCTAGCTAATAGAAGAATTTTTAGGAAAAATATTGATTATGTTATATGATGTGCATGATAATTGGTATGATAATAGAGATGATATAGCCAATATTCTTGTCACTCATTTTATTTATGTGAGTTGTTCTACTCTTCAGCATGTTCCTGAGAATATTTTTGATATAATTCCTACTGTCATCACTAATGATTTTTCTGAGGATTTTACCAGAATTCCATCCACTGATGATATTCTTCAAGTTGTTAAAGACATGGCATCTTGGATCTCTCCAGGCCCAGATGGCTTTCAAGCTGGTTTCTACCAAGCTAACTTGAGCATTGTTGGTAATGATGTAGTTCAGGCTGTTCAAAATTTCTTTATTACTGGTCATATGCCTAGAGAGTTTAATAAGACTTTCCTATCTTTGATTCCTAAGGTTGACATTGCTAAATATCCTGTTGATTTTAGACCTATAGGTTTGTGCAACACAATCTATAAAATAATTTCCCAGATATTAGCAAATAGGATCAAACCTCATCTTAAGAAAATCATTTCACCTTATCAATCTGCTTTTGTTCCAGGCAAAGCCATTCAAGATAACATAATCATAGCCCATGAAATGATTCATACTATGAAACATAAGGAAGGTAACACTGGTACAATGGCTCTAAAATTGGATTTATCCAAAGCTTTTGATAGGTTAGAGTGGCCTTTTCTTTTAGGAATGCTTAAGAAAGTTGGTTTCCCTGAGAAATTTTGTAAATACATTGAATAATGTATTTCAACCACCAAAATTTTTATCCTTCTCAATGGTTCTCCCACAAGTGACTATTGTCCTACGAGAGGCTTAAGACAGGGGATCCTCTATCACCCTACCTCTTTATAATTGCCATGGATTACTTATCCAGACTTCTTGTTAATGCTGCCACTAACCATGTTATTTCTGGTGTTAAGGAAGCTAGAAATTCCCCTGCAATTACTCATCTTTTATTTGCTGATGACATTATCATCTTCACTAAAGCAGATATGCATATTGTGACAGGTATTCTGGATACTCTTGAGAACTTTGGTAAATTTTCAGGTCAGTTGTTGAATTTTAATAAATATAGTGTTTATTTTAGCGTGACTATATTCTTCCTCATTGAACCGATAACACAAAAAAGTAAGACATCACACAGAGCATATGAATAATTACGCTATGGCAAGGATACTATTTGCACTTCATAGAAAATAAAAGAAGGATTCTGAAAAACTGGAAAAAATAGACTGAAAAAGAACATGAGATTAGGTGGTTTCTTACTAGCCAGAGTCTTCAACATCGTCTTCTAATACCAATGTTTTCAGCTTTCCTTTCCTCAATATATGCAACTTCAGGCATCTCAATAAAGATAGGAGATTGCATCATTCAAAACATAAGCATTAGTAGAACTGCATTGCAACAGAGCTACCAAAAGAGAGATTAAGACTAACCAAAAAAACATTCCAACATTGCTCCCTTCGATTGTAAGCAACAAAAACACCAGTGAGATGAAAAAATGCTACGACACAGATCTCTAAGAAATCAAACCTAAATAAATAGACCCAGTGACAAGAAGAAACCATGAATTTGTTCACAAATAACAAACCATTTATAAGCATAACTGCTATGAAATGACAACTATTAACACAAACTAAATGTATACACCATTAGAAAGCAATTTCGGCAGAAAACCTCGCAAAACCAGCCAAGACAAGCCTACAAAATTGCAAAAATAATTTCTATTCATGTAACCAATCTATCCCACCACTTGTTTTTAATAAAGAACAAAATAACAAGCTAAAATGACAGATACAATCATCAACCTAAAACACAAACAAAAATCAAACAAAGAACACCAACTACCAGTTAGTGTTAGATCAAGCTGGAATTATAAGTTATTCTTTAAAATTAAATTAGGGGTTTTCTTTGTAAAACCAAAATAAGATGAAGAGAGATTAACCGTTTCAGATTAGAGGTTTTCTTCATCATTAATTTCATCACAGTTTACACAATTTATTTTTCTAGGTTTATTACCAAAAACATACACAAATAGACATTTCTAGAGTTTGAGAACAAGGACAGTACCGATTCATTCTCTTTGTCTCCAGATTAATAAGTTTACGCAGCTAGATTAGCACCAAGACTACATCATACAAGATTCAAAACAAGTTAGGACTTAAAAGAGAAGATAAAACAAGGCTAAGAAAGCGAAAAATAGGGTTTTGAACTTATCAATTTCATATGAACTAGATCCATCTTTCTCATTCAATTACAAGAAACCGTCTTTGAAAATCTACAAAACAAAACCCATTATCAGATCTATGAAAGCCTTACTTAAGAAAAATCCAAATAACGGAAAAAGATTAGAACATCATAATAGTTGAATCAACAGGGTGGGAAGGATGAGAAAATGATTTCTCTGTGGGAACGTTACTTTTTTTTTTTTTTTTCCTGATGTTGAAGCAGCAACAACAAATATTCAGAGAGATAGAGATAGAAATAAGGGTAAATAGAGAGAGAGGTAGGTTGTATGGCTTATCAAGTTGATAATCATCGCCTCTGATTTTACTTCTAAGCTGATGATGGTAGTGGTGGTGGCTTGAGGTGAGGGAGGAAGAGAAAGATAAACCAGAGAGGGGGAGAGACGGACGGAGAAATATAGGTTTTCTCTCTCTGTTTGGAATAGACAAGGCGTGAGGATATTTTGATCCACCCATTTATTATTATTTTTAAAGAAATCTGAAATACCCTACCAAGGAAACAACACTATGTAAGTCTAGTTGTCTAATTCAACACAAGTTTGAACACAACGATGCTTTGACTTTAGTCAATGTCAATAAAAAAGTATCGTTGTGTAAGTCAACAAAAGTCTTGACATAACGACAATTTGACCTTTGTCAACGACGCTTTTGAGATATAGTTGTTTCGCGTTATTTAGGTTGTGTCGTTTCATTGTGTCTGTGATAGCCCATTTTCCACTAGTGCGATAACTTCCCATTGATTGCGTGCTTGATGTGGTCCATCTGGACAAACCGAAATGACTTAGTCCATAATGCGAAATCTAAAGAACCAACTACTATTCTAGCAAGAGCAAAGTCAATGATGCTGAGCTCTATTAAAGCCCCATCGTTACAAGGCATATCTGGAATTTCTCCACCACAACCAGCTTCACCTTGGGTGGTTCCACCTAAGGATTGGACCAAGATAAATACCGATGGTGCTTGGAACCTAAATTCTACGAATGGAGGAATTGGTTTCATCTTTAGAGACTCGAACCATATATTTGTGTATGCTTAGTCAACTTACTTGGTTTGTTTTTCTGCAGAAGAAGCAGAGACTCAAGCAATTAGAGATGCTTTGATGGTGGCTTTGGAGAAGAGACTTGATCGGATTATTGTTGAGAGTGACGCTTTAGCTATTTTGGAGCAAATTAACAAGAAGACTTTCATGGGAGATCAGAGAATCCATTGTCTGTTGCAAGATATTAAAACTTTGATTTCCAAGTTTAAGTTTATATCTTGTATTTGTTAACCGTTTTGCAAATGGAGTTGCTCACGATCTAGCTCAATGGGCTAAAACAAATATATGCCATATGGCTTGGTCTGTACCCCTATCTGGCTCCTGCCTTCTCTACGTAAGGACCATAGGGCTGGACATATGTAATTATTGCTTATAAAAAAATAAAAATTGTTTCCGATGTATTTTAACTCTCACCTTTGGACTCGCTTAGGCGTTCTCATTTTGGATTCTTTTTTCTTCATCTTAAATGAATTTAACCTTTCTCTTAAAAAAAAGAAAAAACAAAAGAAATTCTACGAGGACAGAAAATGTCAGGAGCATTTTGATGTTCGCGAATGGCAAGTAATGCAGCAACAATTACCCCAGTTTACGGTGTAAAGGGAGTGTAAGAATTATAATTAAAAAGCACACGTGGAAGGGACCCAGAGGAACCACGTATGTCTTTAATTTGTTCTGTGGCTTCCAATACAGAGAGGAGAAAGTAAAGTAAAACCCTTTCTCTTTGAATCGAAGAAGAAGAAAGGGTATAGCAAAATCATGGAGTCGTCGTCGTCATCATCATCATATCCAAGTGCTTCTCGGATCTCTGATTCTAATTGTTATCCTCAGTACTCTGCTTCTCTCAAGTGTATGCATCTTCTTCTTCTTTTCTCTGATTTGATCATTTTTTTTATTTTATTTTTGATGAAATTTCTTCTGTTTGTTATCGAAATCTTCTTGAATTGAAGTTTAAAGAAGAACCCAGACCTCAATTTTCTTCAAAATTTTCTAATTCGATGGATTTTTTTGTTTATATTGGAACCGAAATTACTGTTAATAATGGTGATTCATAATGTAGGTCTAGAAGAATTCAGCACTGATAAGAGTAAATGTCAGGAGCATTTTGATGTTTACAAGGAATGCAAGAAGAAAGAGGTAATTTCCGTTTTCCAATTCTTGTTATATGATTTCGTTGTGTTATAATTCTAAAGGTTCCAATATTTAGGGTTCATGTCTTTTACCCAAATTTTGGTTCATCCATATGCCTAAAATAGGGGTGAACAAGCAAACAAATGTTTTATGAAAATTACAAAGTAAGTAGGGGTATTGAGATTTATAGTTAATTCATGATTTTGTAGATGGTAGCAAAACAGTGGGATTAGAATTCTCTGAATAGGCCGTTAATGTTGGAAGTGTTAGAAAGCCTTTAAGTGGCATTTCTATAAGCCGTTAAGTGGCATTTCTATAAGGAGGTAGCTAAGAGTAGTATGATGATGTAGGTTTAGAAAGCCTCAGTGCTTCTTATTGCCAGTCTGCTTGTAGTATTAATCCTTGGTATCCTACGATTTAAGTTGTCTGGTTATCCATCTGAGGTTTCGTAGAGTTCTCAACGTTCCTATGCTCGTACGTTTCCCACATCTTCAATCCTATAGCAGTATTTAGGTTGAATAGATGGTGCGCACCTTGCTTCTGTTAGCGCTCCGTCTAATGGGAATACTGGGAAGATAAAGTTTCATCCTGTTGTGCCGTACATGACCCTTTACCACAACTGTGTTGAAAAGTTACATATATGTGTCACTTGTGCTCTAGAATGAAAACTAATGATCTGCAAAAGATTCTGCTCAATCTGGTTCTCTTGTCTTTGGTATTTCACTTGACCTGGATCTTTGATATGGCTAGTTTCTCTGCAAGCCCTTATATTTGCTCGGTTTCATGAGCCGAGTGCAGAGCACTCCTGCACGAACTAGTCGAGTAAACACGAGCCGAAATGCAGTACTCCAAGATGAATTAGTCGAATAATCTTGATAAGGCTATCCCATGTCTGTTGGGGTGCAGGCATCTCGTCATGGTAAGTCAGTCGAGGGGGTAAGTTCAAGGGGGGATTCTTTAAAGCGTAAGACTCCTCATCTTCGTCAGCCTTATTATTCGAGTGAATCTAGTGGACACCGTAAAGATCTACAAGGTTCAGGATCTCCAAAAGAAATTCTGCCTGAGCGTCCTGTACTTAAAAGGCGTCTGCCCTCTAAGGTACTTTAAGCTTTCAAGAACATTTCCCTATTTTGTTTTGTTTTTTTTTTTGTTTTTTTTTTTTTTTTTTTAAATCGTTTCTCATTCTATCAGGGAGGAGATTATGGCAATGATAAACGGGAGGTTATTGTTACTGGCATTCTTTCGGACGAGGAAGATTTTGAAGTATGCATAAGAGAGTTGTCACATCCCAAGTCCAGAAAGGATGGAATTCCTGGCCAATCTTATCATAGTGGTAAACGCAGAGTTAGGTCGACAGTTGTTCCTGGCGAGGGGGGTCATGAAGGACCTGTGAGGCAGTCGTCATTTCCAAAGCCTGTGATGGAGTATTTCCAGGGTAAATCTCGCAAAAGTGGCTGAGGTAGTAGCAAGTTGGCACCTATCCCTACTAGTTCGTGTTCTCAGAGACTTCCCTTTAACCCAAAAGAAGGAGATTCTAATGGACTTGTTGATGTCCATGGCTTTTGTGTGCCATTCCAGTACAAGGAATTATATGCTCGTGTGTTCAAGAGGTACGGTCATTTAGATGCCAGGTCGCCGA
Source organism: Papaver atlanticum (assembly GCA_023531105.1). NCBI lineage: Eukaryota > Viridiplantae > Streptophyta > Magnoliopsida > Ranunculales > Papaveraceae > Papaver > Papaver atlanticum. The sequence goes on along the minus strand of JAJJMB010003208.1, from coordinate 921,324 downwards.
TTAAAATTCTTGAATGGCGTACAATTATGGTTACTGAGCTACTTCGAGTTATACAAGAGATGGGCGGACTATCTGCACGGGATGTTGCCCCTTGTCATTTGGCCGAGTGGTATATTATCATAGAGGATGCTAAGGCGATGGGGTTTGAAATCAAGTGGCTAGAAGATCAAATCCAATCTTTCAAAGGCCAACTTGAGAAACTAGAGAAGGATTGCCCCCAGTTCCCAAAGCTAAAGGTGGAAAGACGGCATCTCGAGGCAGCGGTCAAGACCAAAAAAGATGGCGTGGAGCTTCTTCGAGTCAAGGCCGATCATGCCCGACAGGTGTATGAGCAAGCTCTTCATGCGCGTGCTGAAGCGGAGAAATGCAGAGATGTTTTACTTGGTCAGATATTAGCCGTGGATTCAGATATAACTGTCTTGGAAGCCAATCCTCAAGTGGCCTCGATTTTATCTTGCTCTGCACTCGGCTCGTGTTTATTTGACTAGTTCGTCTTGGAGTGCTCTGCATTCGGCTCTTGTTAGTTTCTCTCATCCCTCATTATATATAATCCTAAAGGTAGTTCTATATTTCTGGTTCATCTGTCTAGAATAGGGGTGAAGCAAGCAAACAAATGTTTTATGAAAATTACATAGTAAGCAGGGGGGTTGAGTTTTGTAGTTAATTGATGATTTCATGGAGGGTAGCACAGAAGTGGAATTTGAAGACTGTGGTTAGGCGGATGTTAGTGGAACCAGCAATGTTTACTACTTTAACTTTAGAATTCTCTCAACAGGCTGTTGGTGTTGGAAGTGCTTAAATCTGTTGAAACCTTTCTGTGAGGTAGCTGAAAGTATAATGATGGTGCAGTTTGAGAAAGCCTCGGTGCTTCTTATGTCAGTTCACCCATGTTGTAGTAACCCCTGCTATCCTGTGATATAAGTTGTCCATCGGATGGCTTCTAGAGTTCTGCACACCTTCGATCCTATTAACAGTATTTAGGTAGAATAGATCTGTACACCTTTGCTTCCGTCAGATAGGACTAGTGGGCAGGTAGACATATCGTCCTGTTAAGTCATACAGAAGTTCTACCACGACTGTATTGGAAAGTTAACATACACATGTCAGTTGTGCTTTAGCATGAAAACTGATGATTTCTGAACCACTCTATTCGAGCTGGTCCTCTTATTTTGGTTATTTTACTTGACATGTATCCTTGATGTGGCTAGTTTCTGCAAACCTTTATATTTACTCGTTTTCTTTCTGACATAATAATAATAATAATAATAATAATAGATAAAACTGTGTTGTTGGGTAGGATTGAGTGTAATCTGCTCTTTTTGAGGTTATTGACTGAAAACCTCAACAGCTTTAATCTTTAGCATCACTTTTTGTTCATGTTTTTTCCTTCCTTGCGTTCCGTACCTTATTATCTATGTTTCATGATTTTAATGCTGTATGCCTTCCATGCTCATCTTGGTACTTATTTTTTTGTCTTTCAACAGAGGGAAGCTAGACTGGAACGGAACAAGAACAGATCCCTTTTCTCGTAGTATTCTCCTACTAGAACACGCAGTACAATGTAACAGTGACTAAATTTCCTCCCTTTTGGTTAAAGACATTTTGATCTTTCAGTTTTTTAGCTAACTCTGATCATATCTATCTCAGACCAGCACTTAAATCAAGCATTCATGCTTGTTCTTCCAAGAATTCAGTGCCATTTTGTATTAGTGTTAAAAAAAACAGAGATTTTGACTGTATCGAAAATGGGTAATCTACCAAGTGCTGTAATACATTAAAGTTGCTAGAATTCAAATATGCTGCTTATAAGTTTTCTGATACCAGGAGCATACTGGTTCACATTGTTATGTTTCGCGGGACAAGATGATTGAGATCAAGTACTTAAAGAGAGTAAATTACTGAACATAAGACGTATTCCATAACTTAAAAGCATCAAAACTAATTAAGACCCCTAGAAAACTAGTTCTGATTGCCGACTCTTCTCTTGTTGAGGCTGCACAGGAAAGAGGCTTTCAGAATAAGTTGTAAATAGAGACCTGCCGTGGAGAAGGGGAAGAAGCAAGAAGCTTCTGTCCATCTCAATCTCTTCCCAAATCTCTGTCTTACGATCATATGAAAACAACTGGCCAAGCTTATCATGTACATTTGTTGCAAATCCATGAAATTTAAAATACTTGGCATGATTAGGCAGTGTAATAGTTTCTGATCTCCAGTTACTACTTCCTTTTCCTCGACAGTTCTCTAATCTTTTTTCTACTCCATCATCGTCTAACATCCATAGCTTAACAATGCGACTACTCATTTGATATATTAGAGTTATGCGTCCACCCAATATTAGCATAGCGATAGGGCCATTGGACATTTTTTCACCAGGATCGTCAAGGATGAAACTAGGAATTGGGATAACCCTGAACTTCTCACTTCCAACATCAAATGCAATTATGACCTCCGGATCAGTAGGAACATAATCTCTAAGTCCACTCTCTGGATTAAAAAAGTTTTCGCCGCAGCTCATCAGCTTGTTTCTCCAATATATGGTACCATTTGCATGCACTCAAGGGCAAGATGGAGGCACCACCTCATTAAGTTTTATTAAGTTGTTCTCATCAGGAGCCACACTGATCCTTCGCCATTTAGCACGACCCACGGTCAATGCCTCCCAACTTGCATAGCTACTATCAGAGTCACTATAAAGCCAAGGATCGGTTATAGCAGATAGTCTCCAGAAGCAGAAAACTTTATGTTCCTTCTTCTCTGGATCAAACCCAAATTGATATATCGGATTAAAATTACTCGCTATTTTTAATGGGTTGTCTTCACTCTCAAATTTATCTTTTTCTTCGGCTAGTAATGTTGATTTGATCCATGGTGTCACGTCTTGTGTACTGACATTGTATATCTTAACAGCTGATGTTTCCCAGTGTATGAAACAAAGCAGGCCGTTTACCGGTTCCAAAACTTTATCATAATTAAACCAGTTATCATCGGTTGTCTTCTTAACATTATGAATAATTACTTTTCCCTCACCACCAGTTGTTTTAACAGATAATTTTGCTGAAAAAATACGCTGAGTTAGCATCTTGTTTTGTTTTCTGTCCGGAGCGATGCAGAGGAGATTCAAACGTGATTTCGAACGGGTACAGTGTAGGTGAATGAAGTGTTGATCCTGTGTGATCAGATTCAGCCAATATTCGCTTACTGACTTGAACCGTAAGAGTGATTTCGCCGGAAGTCTGCTCAGAATCTCTGTCAGTATACCCTCATCCACATAACATGGGAAACTACCAACTGGAGTCGCATTCATCTCATCATCATCTTCTTCGTCAAACTTTAAGGAAAACTAGGAATCGCTGATCATGTTAATATCCTCCTTGATAACTGACCGACCAGAACAATAATATGAGGAAACATCACGCCTGTTGTTGTAGCTGCTAGCCTCTCTTCCTTGATAACTGATCATGATGTTGCTGTCCTCATCCCTGCTGCTCTCCTCTCTTCTTCTTGTATTCGATGACCGCCGGCCGTAATTACTAGTGTTGTTAATCTCCTCCTCCTCCCTTCTTATTTTCTTCACTGGCCGTCGATTAGCATTATGGAAATTGCTGCTGCTGCAAATCTCCCCCGTTCTTCTCTTTATTTACATTAGGGCAAGTAGAGCTTAAAAAAAATTCATGCAGAAGGAAGAGATGAAAAGATCAATATAGAATCTGACTTGGGACTCTTGGCGAGTGCGCTTGAGTTGCTTTAAATAGGTAGCATACGCCATAAAAAGATTAATCAGTTAAAGGAACAACGATGTTTTGGGGACTACCCAAAAAAGGTCGGGGACTACTTTGTTATATGAATGTTCACCCTAAATTTTAAGGGGTGTCCTAAAAGATTAGGGAAGACTAATCTGCCCTTATCCTAATTAAGGTTATAACTAATCCTAATAACCCACTAATTTAACCACTACCCACTAATCTAACCCCTAAATTAAAACCTAAAATCAGTTTCAAAACCCTTATTTTTTTCTTTTATTCTTCTTCTTCATCTTCCTCTTCTTCTTCTTCTTCTTCTCCTCTTCTTCGTATATATCGTCGATTCGAAAAAAAATTCATCGTCGATTAATCAATTTTTATAAGCAATGCGTTCTAAGCAGACACCAAGAATTCCAGGATTGAGTCCGGGTCTGGCTAATATAGCGAATCTCCCAAATTAATTTGAAGTTGATAAACAACTTCAAGCAAAGTTGGGAGACAAAGTCAAGCATCCAACATCAACCAAGAAGTCCGATTCGATTAAAATGAAAATCCGCAGGTAATTTCCTTCATACCCATTCCTTTGAATCGTTTTTTGTTGAAGAAATCGATTAAAAATCATCAAAAACCATTGAAAATGGTCGTTACAGTATAGATTTCGGCTAGGAGAAATTTTGAAAACCCTAGATTTTGGTAACCGAACTTTCAATATGAAGAACAGTTCGGCCAATTAGAAATTTTTAGGTAACAGAACTATGTAGTTCGGTAAGCTCGCCAAAAAAACACGTAACCGAACTCCTTCTTTATATGAAAATTTTGAGTTCGGTTTAGTCGATAAATTTATATAGGTAACCGAACTTTGATAACATATAGTTCGGTTACTTCGCAGTTTCTATGTGGTAACCGAACTTTGATAAAATATAGTTCGGTTACTTCGCAGTTTCTATGTGGTAACCGAACTTTGATCTGTCAACACCAAACTTGTAGTTCGGTGACTTCGCAACTTATACCAGATAACCGAACTTTAGTCTGTTAACATTTTGTGTTTGATGTAATCCCATGTTCAATTTTATTTGATAAGACAATATTCTGTTTAGCTAATAATGTGGTTTTCATTCATTAGGAACAAAGGAAAAAAATCTAATCCCCACATATCTGAAGATTTGAGAACTCCCACCCCTCGCGGTAGAATACATTTGGATTTCCGAAACCGTGGTACTAAAAATGCTAAACATGGAAGGTGATCGTTCCAGGAAGTCAATCAAGAGGTGATGGAGAATAAGATTGTTAATGTTATTGAAGAAGAGAATGATGATGAAGAAGAGCAAGGAAATGAAGACCAAGGAAATGAAGAGGTTGAACAACAAAGAGAACACGTTGAAAATGTAGAGGAAGAAGAACAAGGACCGGGCAAAGAAGGAGAAGGACAAGAGGAAGAGGAGGGAGAGGATGAAGAGGAAGAAGATGAGGGAGAGGATGAAGAGGAGGAAGAGGATGAAGAGGAGGAAGAGGAAGAAGACCAAGAAATTGTTCCTGTTAAAGAGAAAAAGAAGTCGAAGCCGCCTTGTGATAGATACTCACACATTCTCCCTGATAATTTGTGTTTGCCACCAGTGAACCCAACTTATGGTACTCCAAATGATGGAGGGGCCACATTGTTTGGCTACAAACACTCATGGGCTGCGAAGATCTATGCGACAAAGGTATTCTTTAAGTTCATTCTTAATTATTAGAACGTTTTTTTTTTGGACACGTTTCGTCAAGTATTAATAGTGTTATGTTATTTTCGTAGGATCATAATGATGCAGTTCGTCTTATTCTTCGTCAAAAAGCGTCCAAATGGGATCTTTCTTTGGAGTGTGACGAGTTTCAAGCGAAGGTTAAAGAGTGTGTGTTATGGATAGCTATTGAGTACGCACATGTGGATTTTGACGTTGTTGCCATATCCGCATTTGTCGAGAGGTATTATCCCGAGACATATACAATGAATCTTCCATTTGGCGAGATGGGAATTACTCCCGATGATTGCTCGAGAATCACCGGCTTACCAGTGGAAGGTAAATGTCTTCGAGAAGGCTACAACCCCTCGATGCATTATGAAGCTCTTGAAGAATTGGCTCTAAAATGTCTAGGATGGGATGCAAGAAAGGCTCAATGTGAGTTTAGAGGTTCTGTGAGGTCCCCTAAACGTGGCGATGAGTATAATCCAAGAGAGGTAAATGGAGCCTTTAAGAAGATGTTGAAGAAATTCAAGTTGGTAAAGTTGAAGGAAGCATTTGGAGGGACAAGAAAGAAGGTGGAGAAAGGAAAGTTGGTGATGGACCAGGAGACCCTTAGGCATCATGTCACCGCTTATTGGTTATATCAGCTAGGAACCGTCATTTTCCCCGACACTTCTGGAAATAGGGTGGATGCACATTATCTACAGCTTTTGGAGAATCTCGATGAGATTAACAAATACTCTTGGGCCACTGGGGTGCTTGCTTTTATTCTAGGATAGATGAGCAAAGGGTCGAGGATTAAGACAAATCAAATTGGAAGTTACTTAACTCTTATTCAGGTAACTTTTTACATTGTTAGTTAGCAAATTATTCCCCAAAATTTTCTGCTTCCAAAACAATTTTCATGTATGTGGTTAATATTTTCGTATTTAGCATAGGTTTGGATTTATGACCACTTCTCTTCATTGGGATTGGCTAGGGAAAAGACACCTTATCCCTATGACGAACCTACAACAGGAAAATGGTTGTTTTTGGACGCACAATAAAAGTCTAAAGAAGAGCAGTTGACTTCGTTAAGGGAGAAATTGGATAAACTTACGGTGAACGATGTGGTATTTCACCCATACACCGTACCCGATGATGTCTCTGTAGATGAAGAAGATCTGAATGGTTTCTCTACCGTCTCGGCTTACTATGGACCAATTTGGTATCCTAATGGCTACGCAATATATAATCCAAGGAGAATACTAAGACAACTTTGTTGTGTCCAAATGGATCCCGACGTGGTGAATGAAAATTTCAATTTGGTGGTTCAAGGAACAAAGAACACCAAGAAATATTTTGTTCCAAAACATGAACCAACTCCTACGGTAGGACATTGGAATGCACTTCGTAACTACTACTTACCTTTAGGTGATTGTGTACCTTGAGGTGGAGATGTAAATGCATGTGATGAAGATTATATGGAGTTTTATCAAGAAATTAGTCATCGTTTGTGATAAATAGAGAACAACAAGATGTTACTGATAAGGCGAAGGCGAAGGGAAAGGAGAGGGAGGCTAAGAGAGCTCAGAAGGAGATGCCTATTTGTTGAGAAGAAGCAAAAATGTTATGGGATAATGTGGTAAGAAAATGTCTTCTCTTATACTTCCTTGTTGTTTGAAAGTATTGAAAATATATTTACTTATGCTTTTAATTGGAATCGGGTGAAGAAGGGTACGAAATTGTTGAAGAAATGGATGGTTAAAATCCGTAGTGGAGAGCCGATGTCGACTAAGGAACAAACCTACTACTACGGCGAGTGGGAGGGTCTTATAACTAGAAGAATGATGGAGCCAAGTAGGTCTAAGAAATTGAAGAGGGGTCGACAACAAGGAGAATGTTCAAGTCGCGCCTTGGAGGAAACCGGTCGAGTATATGAAACCCCAAGTGATGAGGAAGTTCAACCTAAAACTCTTGGTAAACAAGGAAGTGGTAAAAGGGTTCGTCGTGGTGTTCGTTAGTGATTTCGTATGGTTTTAGTTTCAAAAAACATCTTAGTTATGGATTTCGTATGGTTTCATTTCGTATGTTTGTGTGTTTTAAACAATTAGTTAAGGATTTCGTAGTTTGGTATGTATAACAACTTTTATATTTGTTTTAGAACCTTGTTTATGTTTTTAAGTTTAATTGGGTTTGTGTTTTCAATTTTATATGGATGAGATTTACAATACAGGATGTTTTTCGGCAACCTGAAATTTTAACACAAATAACCGAACTTAAAGTTCGGTAACCTGTGACTAATTAATGGTCACCGAACTGTTTTTTCGGCGAACAACTAAATCCTACCAGGTTGCCGAAGACAGAGTTCTGTTACCTCGCAACAATTTCACTGGTTGCCGAACTCTTCTCTGAAGCTAAATCCTACCAGCTAAATCCTACCAGTTTGTGACTGAAACTTCAAGTAAAAAGTTCGGTTACCTCAATTTTTACCTTGTAACCGAACTAGAAAGTTCGGTTAGCAAAGTATAATATCACTGGTTTCCGAACCTGTCTCTGGAGACTCAAAATTTTGCTTTTGCACAAGTTGGAAAAGTCATTCTCTTGATGCAGAAATCATAGAACTACACTCTTAGGTTTGTTTAAGAGTGGTTTGTGTATCATATATATGTGCAGTTGCGGTCTGCCGTGGTTTAGCTAACTACCAAAACACAGCGAATGTTGCTACAATAAGACCAAAAACTATGGCAAGCGTTTTCGCTTCGCTATAGCTTAATTGTAGCGTAATCCAACTACTATGGTCTTCCGTTTCGTGTCGCTTAAATGTAGCGATATCCTTTAGCTACACTTTAAAGTACTTTAAAGTTGATCAGATTTTATGCGGGTTGTAGCTAAGATAAATCACGTTTCCGTGAAAATATCTACTTTACGGTAACTCAGTTTCCGTGTGATTTTCAGCGGGTACTTTCTGTTTCGGAATTTCCAATTTTACTCTTTATTTTTTACTTTTAACTCTTTTATTTTACTAAAACTCATTTTTTCTTATTATATCTCCATTATTTTTCTCTTAAAACTTTTTTTTTATCCACATATAATATTTATCTAAATCCATGAAAATAAATTTTGGAGAAAAAAAGCGAAAACTTGAAATTATTAACACGAAAACTCAGTTTAGGTGTTGTTTAGCTTAATGATGACGTTCCACCAGAGTAAGGTTGGCCTGAGATTCCTTTCCCTCAGCTTTAAGTAAGCTATTGCTGGATTGTGACGAATTTCGCCACTTGCTCGGAGCCCCCTATCCCTAATTACCTATGTCGAAATTATGACCCATTAAGGGCCAACTCGGCACATAGGCCCTTACTGAGGGCCACTTTCCCAAATATTCACTCCCTATACTAAAAAAATCCCAATATTCTCTTCTTCTTCTCTTGTTTGAGTTTCTGCTTCTCTCTCTACTCTCTCCATCCCCAAAATTCATCATTCCCTTTTAAATCAAATCTAGGGTTTCCTGTAAATCTGATTGAATTTCTCACCCCATCAATAAATTTCAACCAATTTTGATTTTTCAAAAAAAAAAAAACAAAAAAAAAACAGTTATTTAAAAAGATTCATATGAGAGATTTGTAGAAAAGAAGAAGATCCAATCAATGTATAAAGACAGTAGAGGTGGTGGTGGTGGATCCTCAAGATCAGAAATAGCTATTGATAGAAAGAAAATAAACGATGCTTTAGATAAACATCTGGAGAAATCATCTCCAGCATCAACTTCTAAAAACAACAGAACAACAATTCCTTCAGCTTCTTCTGGTAAACAACAACAACAAATTGATGATAGAACAGCAGCAGCAGCTTCTTTCCTTAAGAAGAATAACAGCAACAACAACAACAATTGTTCTGATGCTGGTAACTAACTCCTTTTACTCCTGTTGATGTTATTGTATGATTTTGTATCTGGATTTTTGATTTTGTTATTATTAGTTCAATTTTTATCAAGATCTGAATGTTTTGGTGTTTTGGGGCTCGCCTAGGCGCGCCTCGAGGCGAATTCGTTGGTACTGTGTTTATTTATTATCAGTGGATTGTAGTTCTGAAATTTACTGTTGGTATTGGGGAGTTGGTAATTTGTTTATTAATGGTGTTTGTAATTTGCAGAGGAATCTGAATCGGAATCAGACAGTGAAGAGTCAGATGTTAGTGGTTCTGAAGGGGATGACACATCTTGGATATCATGGTTTTGTAATTTGAGGGGGAATGAATTTTTCTGCGAAGTGGACGATGAGTATATTCAAGATGATTTTAATCTTTGCGGATTGAGCAGTCAAGTTCCGTATTATGAGTATGCACTTGACTTGATATTGGATGTTGAATCCTCTCATGGTAAGAACTGCTCCTTTAGAATTTCCATGTTTTATGTGTTGGTCCTGTAGCTGCATGAATTGCATAATATCCCGAGATTGCAGCACTTGTAGCCAGTTTGTGTGGAACTTTATATAAGTGCTGCCTATACTTCCTGTAGAGTTACACTTTTGGTTGTGAGAAGTCATATTGTTAGGTATTCAATTCCTTTGTGAGGACAGCGAAGTGGGTTATACATGTCACAGGGGAAAGTAGTCTATATGCATGTTTATCTCTGGCTAATTAAGTGTTGGCCAACTAGATACGAGAGACGGAACACAATAAATGTTTATAGTTTATACATTTCAAAACTAAATGAACAGTCTCGATTTTAACAAGCTTCTTAAACTTGTAATTATTCTAATGTTTTGTTCCACTAGACTTTTATTGGGAATATCTTGTTGGCTTATTGGTCATACAACTTACCCCAAAGCATAACTACGAGCAGTACTTCAACTGGTTACTGCATGATTTTACGGATATGAGTTTCTGCTGTATACTTTTTTTGGATGAATTGCAAAATATCCCGAGATTTCAACACTACTTGCGATCTTCCATGGAACTTTATGCGAGTGCTGCCTTTATTTCCTGTAGAGTTACACTTTTGGTTGTGAGAAGTCATATTATTAGCTATGCAATGCCTTTGAGGACAGCGAATATACATGCCGCAGTGGAAAGTGGTCTGTGTGCATGTTTAACTCTGGCTATGAAGAGTTATAGCTGTCACATTTGCCAACTAGATAAGAGACAGAACAAATGTTTATACAATTTAAAACTAAATGAATAACTATCTAGACTTTAACAAGCTTCTTGAACTTGTAAATATTCCAATGTTTTGTTCCACTAGGCTTTTATTGGTAATATCTTGTTGCAATTGGTCATACAACTCAAGCTTGCCCATTACCCCAAAGCATAACTACGAGCGGTACTTTACTTCAAGTGGTTAATGCATGATTTTACTAATACGAGTTTCTGCTGTATACTTCTTTTTTTGGATGCATTTCAACTGTTTGAATCCTAGTAATAGCTGCTTATGTTTTTGATGTTATTCTATTCGTTTCAATTGGTAACAAGAAGATTTCTTTCCTTCTGACATACCCAGGTGATATGTTCACTGAAGAACAAAATGAGTTGGTTGAATCTGCAGCAGAGATGCTGTATGGTCTGATCCATGTCAGATACATATTAACCACTAAAGGGATGACTGCTATGGTGAGAGCTTGCTCGGTTTTCTTTTGTTTGCCCTCAAACCCTCTTATAATTATTTTTAGTTTATAGTTAGAACCATGATGATTACTTAAAGTGACGCCCCCTACCGTCTTATTCAGATGGACAAGTATAAGAACTATGACTTTGGGAGATGCCCTAGAGTTTATTGCTGTGGACAACCGTGCCTTCCAGTTGGACAATCAGACATTCCTCGGTCAAGTACAGTGAAGATCTACTGTCCCAAGTGCGAAGATATATACTATCCCAGATCCAAGTATCAAGGCAGTATCCTAACATTTTATTTGGTTAATTAGTTCTCTGGCTACATCCATCAAATGCTTCTCATTAGTATATCAACTGCGTTAGTTCTGCATGATTTTACTAGAGTTAAATTGTTAGATTTATTTCCATATATGCTGGGGAATGTTTGGGTTGAAGTTTTCCTTTCCCGTGTCCATTCTGCAAGGCAGTATGCTATTTGATTCAGTACGAGTCAATTCTGGACATATTTAATTGCCTATTATATGATATGGTAAAATTCGAGTTTGCTAAGTCTTTGGTAGGGTCACTCATGACTGGATGGTGGGGGCAGTCACATGCTCGTCCTTGTTCGTACATTACACCTTGATTACTGCATTATGCAAAACTTTTCTTTAACGTGACATAGACATCGACGGAGCTTATTTTGGGACCACATTTCCTCATTTATTCTTGATGACGTACGGACACTTGAAGCCGCAAAAGGCCTCTCAAAGCTATGTTCCAAGAGTGTTTGGCTTCAAGATCCACAAGCAATGAGCAGGAGCTATATGGTTGTTTGCAGTATCCCCCCCAGCATTGTAGGTCTCCTGTTGTTACAGTGGTCATGGTTCTTACTTACTCAGGTAGAGTTCAGAAATACCTCAAAAATTTGCAATTGGCTTCGCCTATTTTAGATGTTATTGGAAAATATTTGAAGAAGTGATTGAACCTACCTGTTGAACCGAGTACATCGAAAGCAAACCCTAAAAACGAAAAAAAAAAAAAAAAAAAAAAAAAAAACAACAATTTGAATTGTAATTTTATTTAATATAGCCTTTCATTGAGAGAGCATATGTAATTTTCCTTTTGCTTTTTGTTCAAAAGTGTTCCTAGTGCCCTCTTGTATTGTTTGGTTATTATTTCTTTTAGATTATTTCCTCCTTTTACTCTTCGTGATTATAAAGCTGAGATTGTTACACTCCCGTTACTTCTGCAAGAGATGAAGTATCTGAAATTCAGATAAAGGCCTGTTGCTGTTATGTACTTACGTTGTCATTCTTTAGATTGCATGATTCTCTGTTATGTAGACTTTCTGTCTCTCCATTTTGATTATCATAGTTGGGGTTTTTAAGTTAGAAAACTGTGTTATCATGATCATGTTTGCATGGATGGTTTGTTGGTCTCCATGTAAGAAATGTTCTTTTGTCGCGTAAGTTTATACCTCTTTTTGTGGTTCAACCTGAGGACTGGTTACTGGTAAATCCTATGCAAATTTGTAAAAAGCAATAGAACACCCTATCAGTCAATGAATCTACCACCCCATGGCTGTCTTGTCCTCGTTGACAGTATTCACAAGAAGCAATAGAACTGAATGTGGCAATGACGGCGTTTGCCGGTTTCACATCAGATAGAACAAGAAGCAATGTCATTTTGTAACTGTAGTGAAAGAAAATGCAGACAATGAAACAACTCACTGAATGGAAGCGGATATTCCAGAACTGCATTATAAAACATGGTACAAGTTTTGTTATGGAATTCAAAGTTTGTTTGCTCAGCTAAGTTTGAATTCCATGATTGTCATTTCCTGCCTGAACAAACCCGCAGCATTGTATTTACACCAAGATATACCACAAAGCTGCCTACCGAAATCAGTCACCACTTCATAATCAAAGTAAAATCATTAACTTATGGCTATAACCTACTGTTAAGAGAACTGAGTCCTCGAACTCGCTATCAAGAAGCGAACAGGCCATTTCAGAACCTATTAATGAACTCATCAAAGTGAACACTAACAAAAAAGGAGCCACACAATATTGCTGGAAACTGCAACTGGAGCTAAGCCGACTTTGCGTGCACACCCTCCCTATAATGACTAAACTCCATAAGCATTGCCATAGATGCTGGCTGATCCAAGTAATTTACTTGGGGATAATGTACATAGTGGACAGACCACTCATGTCAATCCAAAATAGTAGCACCTCAACTCAGAAAAATTTACCAATAAGTCTGATGTCTACAGTTTTGGTGTTGTTTTGCTTGAGTTGATCTCTGGTCAGAAGGCATTTGATGCAACCATAAGGCGCAGTATTGTTTCATGGGTAATTTTCCCCCCCCCCCCCCCCTTGTCTACCATTTATTTTATTAATTCCTTGCACAAATGTTTTTTCTATACTCATGCATTTCCTTGACATATCTCCATTTTGACTTCGCAGGCACGGCCATTACTTGAAGACAGTAAGAAGTTCGCAGAAATTGCTGACCCACTCATGAAAGGACAGTATCTACATCGCTCACTTGTCCAAGCTCTCGATCTTGCGAAATTGTGTTTACAAGAAGACGCTAACAAAAGACCTCTTGCAGCAGAAGTTGTGATTACTCTTACAAATATACGAAAGAGCATAGGGTACAACAGAAGCTGATCCGTTTACTCCGTCAAAGACCATGGTGCATAGAGGACAAGCAGTTGCATAAGTAAAATCATGTGGCCAAAGGTCTAGTAAAGTTATGGAACAATGATGTAAGACTGTTATGATTTTAAGCAGTAAACCTAACCTACTAGTCATTGCGTTTGAGAGTTTTCTAGTCATTGCAACTATGAAACTCTCTGCTCTAGCGTCTTTATGTAGTTCAATTGTTTCCTTTGTGCCTCCTCGGCACCTTAATAATCTATCTTAACCATTTCTCAAAAAAAAAAAACCTACTAGTAATTACTCTTTTATTTGTCTTGACACAGTAAGCTCGGATTTGATGGAAATCAGTACTTCCTTTAGTTTTTAGTTTGACTGTTAACTGGTAATTCTCGCCTTTGGTTTCTAGGTACGGCTAGGTTTTGGTCTTTCTCCTGTGTTTAATCTGTAAATCTTCTTTCCCCCAAAATTTGTTTACGCTTGTTTTTCTCTAGGTATGGCTAGTTATCAATATTTCTCCCGTCTTAGATCGCGTAAGGTGAATAGGTCACATTCGGAGAGAAAAGATGGTTATGATGGTAAACAGCTAGTTTTCTAAATCATTGATTAGTTTATATTTTTTCTTTCGCAAATTGGTTTCGATTATGAGAATCTTGAATTTCGTGTTAAAGTAGACCAAGCTGAATCTCCATATCGTGTTGAAGCAGACGAAGCTGCATAGTGTTGCCAATGTTCGTGTATTCGAATCAAGAGAGCTTATTGTCGCCACTGATGCGTCCGATCCACGACGTGTTTATAAGGGTATTCGTATTCTCGAAGATGGACAGGTGAGAATTGTTGCATAAGTGATCCATTTACTTCGCGTCAGCGACCATGCTGGTTGCATAAGTGAAATCATGGGATGAAAGGCCTAGTACCCAAATTTCAATCCTCCCCGTTTTAAGTGTAAGAAACGTACCACACGTGTCCGGTGCCATAGAACTTTCTTTCTTCTGATGCCCAACGGGTTTTTTTTTTTTGAGCAACTTTAAAGCGCACTGGAAACTCATAAAATTCTGAGTTCAAACCCACCTCTTTTATTTGTCTTGACATAGCAAGATGGGATTTGTTCGTAATCAGTACCCGTTTTTAATTTTTGACACATTCATGTCCAAAGCAGCCTGGCCTGGAGGTTGACCACCGGTAATGGTTAACTTTATTTGATATAGCTAATATTAGTGGAGCTACCTAGCTTCCATAGACCTATTCTTGCAGAAACTCTGAAGTACTTGAAGTTTGATCATAGGTCGTATACAGTACATATAATCCAACATTATTTTTGTGCAGTGAAATTCTTGTTGAGCCAATAGTTTGGTGATCTTTATTTTAAGGTCCCCCCTTATTAACTCTGACAATGTACGTGGAAGTTTCTCATTCCAATACCAAACATGGTAATTCAAAATGAAAGAAGAATATGCATTTGTTGTGACAAAGAGAAAAATGTATTTAATTTTTGTTGTTGTTTGGTTTTAAGGTTTGTTGTATCAGTGGATGGTGTGCCCTGTCTTCCCATGGGACAAAAGCATTATAATGAAGCTGATATTTACCCAACAATGTACGAATTACCACGTGAGACCAATAGAATCGACATTAACCCATGGACCTAACCAAAAACTACAAAGGAAGAGAAAACTCACTTGCCAAGGCCGGAGTGAGTGATATACGAAGAAGGAGAGATTAACTACTGGTCATATAAGTGGTGTTCTACACGTAAGCAGCTAAGGAGTGAGCCACAACATTGGCATTCTTTTTAATAAAACTGAAATCTACAGATAAAAGTAAACTGAGCTTGTCCTTAATTCTGGATGGTATTCTTCAAACGCCAAGGAAAGGGAGAGTTTCTGAACTTCAGATCATTAATCACAATAAGCAAGTCACCTTCAATAATGATATGTTTGAGGTTCTTACTGATAGCCAACTCAATACCCACCAGAGCACCAAATGCTTCAGCTTCAACAGAGGAGTTAAACTCTAACACATGTGTCTGACAGCCATTGAACCACAATTCCAGTCCCTAACCACTGCTGCACATGCATAGCCTTTAATAGGATTGCCGAAAATGGGAAATTTCCAACTTTATAAAAGAAGCCATTTGAAACAAATTTGTCATTAATGATCGCTTAAGAAGTAACTGGTGGGATCGCTAAGTCCGTTGAACAGTGGGTGGTAACTGATATCAACCAATACGAAGGTGTTTTGACAGTTGATATTTTCGAAACACTTCCGAAACCAAACGTACACACTCTAAAAATCTTCTTTCCCACAATTTGTTTAAACTGGTTTTTCTCTGGCTATGCCTATGTTTCGGTTTTTCTCCTGTGTTAGATCCAGTAATGTGTACAGCTCACATTCCGAGAGAAGACATGGTTATGGTACATAGCTAATCTTCTAAATCTTTAATTAATCAGTTCTTATTTTATTTGAATATGGGTGTTGGTTTTTTCCTTTGTTTTCTTTTCTTGCTGCTATATTAAAATTTTATTGTTGGTAAAATTATTATTATTTTTTTTTTTTTTAAATTTTGGTCCATGACCTTTGGATTGTGAGAGTCTTGAATTTTATTGCTTCAGTTTTGGTGTTAAGGGAGACCAAGCTGAATCTCAATATTGTGTTGAGGCAGAACAAGCTGAATTTCGGTATGATGCCAGAGTTCGTGTCTTCAAATCGAGAGAACTAATTGTCGCCACTGATAAATAAATTCAGTCCAGGATGTGTATTAGGTGAAGGAAGATTGGGACGTGTGTATAAGGGTATTCTCAAAGACGGACAGGTAAGAGTTGTGTTGTTAATTATTTATCTATACTTTGCAAGTTTAGTCCTAAGAGACGGATGACTGTTTCATTATAGGAAGTTGCCGTGAAAAGGTTTTATGAGCAGGCAGATTTGTGGGCAGAGATTCAAATGCTCAGCCTCTTAGAACATTTTAACATCGTCAAGATGATAGGTTACTGTGATAAAGGGAAAGATCATATTATAGTTTATGAATTCATGCCATTACGTTCGTTGAATCTTCATTTACAAAGTAAGGTTTCTCACCAATTTGTGGATTATGACATCGTAAAATTTATTATAAGAACTAACATGATCTCCTATATTGTAGACCTCAATCCCGGGAAAAAGCCTTTAGACTGGAAGACTAGGATCCTCCTGTAATCTACTGTGGCTTGAAAGGATCCAGTATTTTACTCGATGAAAATTATAATCCAAAGCTGTCAGATTTCGGTTGTGCAGAACATGGTCCTAGATTGATTTTCACCACCATCAATAGAAAGCTTCCATATGGTTATCTTGGTCGAGACTGTTATGACTGGCAGCATCACTCCGAAATCTGATGTCTACAGCTTTGGTGTTGTTTTGCTTGAGTTGATCTCTGGGCAGAAGGTAATTGATGCAACCAGCAAGCGCAATATTGTTGCATGGGTAATTTTTTTCTTCCCTTTTCCCGCCCTTTATTTTTTAATTACCTTACTCAAATCTAACTAGAGAAAGTGGCACACATTTTTTTTCTTCTTGCATTTCCTTGAGATATCACCATTTTGGCTTTGCAGGCACGGCCATTACTTAGTGACAGTAAGAACTTCCCAGAAATAGCTGACCCACTCATGGAAGGACAGTATCCATATCGTGGACTTGTCCAAGCTCTCAATCTTGCGAAATTGTGTTTACAAGAAGACTCTCACAAAAGACCTCTTACAGCAGAAGTTGTGACTACTCTTTCAAATTTAGTCTCCCAAGTATACGAAGGAGCTCAGGGTACAACAGAAGCTGATCCATTTACTCCGCCAACCATGGAGCGTAGAGCACAAGCAGTTGCTTAAGTCAAATCATGGGGCGAGAGGTCTAGTAAAGTTATGGAACAAATGATGTAAGACTGTTATGATTGATAATTCAAACCTGAACTACTTGTAATAATTAATAAAGTTACTCTTTAAATTATTGGAAACTTGGGGATATGCCCCAAAATCGACTGTCATCTTGGGGATATGCCTCAGGATTCCAGTTTTCGGTAATATGTCCCAGCCGTCCAAAATTCCATCCCAAACCGTTAAGTAGTCAATATTCGCACACACTTAGGATTACAAATGCGAATTAAAAAACAGATATACTATAAACTAACACCTTTACAAGGTTCAGGAACATATTCAGACAGAAAAAACCTCGAAGAAATTAGAGAGAAAGTTCAGACACATTTACGATAAATTGTCTATTTAACGGTTCCTTGACGGAAACCGTTACTTTGGGGCATATTCCCAGAAACTGGAATCCTGGGGCATATCCCCAAAATGACAGTCGATTTAGGGGCATATCCCCAATTATCCCTTAAATTATTTGTCTTGACACAGTAAGGTGGGCGGATATGTCTGTAATCAGCACTGGTTTTTAGTTTTTTACACATTCATATCAAAAGCAGTCTGACCTGGAGGTTGACCACTGCTAATGGTTGCATTTGTTCTTTACAGCTCATGAGGAGCTAGCTCCCAAAGACTCATTCAGCTTATGCAACAATTTTTTGTGCAGTAAAATTCTTGTTGCACCGATAGTTTGCGGGGATCCTAATTTGAAAATCCCCTCTTAACAGTGAGAAACTGCATGGAAATTTCTCATTGCAATACAGAACATAGTAATTCAAAACAGAAGAAGAATATATATTTCTCGTGAAAAAAAGAAAAAGGCCAAAGGAAATAATACAATTAAGTCTTGGTGTAAGTAGTAGTAAATATTTATTGGGAGTTCATATGAAAATTAAAATGTAGTATTTAAAAACTTTCTTCTTTTTAAGGTCTGTTGTATCACTGAATGGCGTGTCCCATCTTCTCATGGGGATAAAAGTAGTAGTATGAAGCTGATATCTACCCACCAATGTAAGAATTACCGCGAGAGATTAATTGAATAGGACACAACCAATGGACCATATTTAAGAGGATTGCCGAAAATGGAAAATTTTAAACTTTATAACAGAAGCCATTTCAAACAAGTAAATCTGTCATTATTTTATGACCACTTAGCAGTAATTAATGGCATCGACTCTAGGTCCTTTGAACAGTGGGTGTTAACTGATATCGACCAATAAGTTTAATCCTGACCAAGGATTCTAAGAATGTTACAATGAGTTTAATCAGCAAAGAAACAAGTAGGTAGGGGTGCAAACGCGGCATCATTTAAGATGGTGGTTTTGGTCACTTGAACAAGGTGACAGTTTATATTTGGAAAAACTTCTGAAACAAGTGCTTGTTCCAAGTCCCCAACTCTTCTTTCCGAACAATTTGTTTACACTGATTTTATTTTAATCTGAGAATGCCTAGGTTTCGGTTTTTCTCCTGTTTTAGATCTTAGTAATGTGCATAGCTCACATACAAAGAGAAGAGATGGTATGTTACATAGCTGATCTTCTGAAATCTTCAATTAATTACTAGTAAAATTATTGGTTTATTTCTTGAATTTTTGTGCTAGATTAACATTTTATTGTTGGTAAGTTTATATTTTTATCGTTTGAAAACTGGTTTTGGACCTTTTGGTTGTGAGAATCTTGAATTTGAATCTTGATTTGATTGCTTGAATTTGGGTGTGATGCAGGTGTTTGCGTCTTCAAATTGAGAGAGCTTATTGTCGCCACTGATAAATTCAGTCCAGGACGTGTATTAAATGAAGGAAAATTAGGACGTGTGTATAAGGGAATTCTCAAAGACGGAAAGGTAAGAGTTGTTGTTAATTGCCTACACTTTGCAAGCTTAGTCCTAATTAAGACTAGTTAAGGATCCGATCGATTAATTAAACTTTCAGGAAGTTGCCGTGAAAAGGTTTGCTAAGCAGTTAGATTTGTGGGGAGCTGTGTAGAGCATCCTAACATCGTCAAGATGACAGGTTACTGTGATAATGGGAAAGATCATATGATTGTTTGTGAATTTATGCCTTTACGATCGTTGAATCTTCATTTACATGGTATAAGGTTTCTCACCATCTTATGGATTTTGACATCGTAAAATTTATTATAAGAACTAACTTGATCCCCTAAATATATCATTATATTGTAGACCTTAAACTCGGAAAAGGAAAAAAGCCTCTAGACTGGAAGACTAGGATGAAGATAGCAGAAGGTGTTGCTAGGGCTTTAGAATATTTGCATCATGGAATGAGTCCTCCTATAATCTACAATTGCCTGGAAGTATCCAAAATTTTACTAAATGAAAATTATAGGCCAAAGCTGTCAGATTTCGGTTGTGCAGAAAATGCTATTCCAGTGGATCACTGCAGGGTCCGTACAAAGCCGGCATGTGGTTATGTTAGTCCAGAGTATGCTACGACTGGCAACATCACTTCGAAATCTGATGACTACTGTTTTGGAGTTGTTTTGCTTGAGTTGATCTCTGGGCAGAAAGCATTTGATACAACCAGAAACGGAGATCGAAGTATTGTTTCATGGGTAATTTTTGTCTTCCCTTTTCCACCATTTATTTTATCGCTTACTCCAATCTAGAGAGTAGAGACGATGGAACACATGTTTTTACTCATGCATTTCCTTAACATATCACCATTTTGGCTTTGCAGGCACGGCCATTACTTAGTGACTGTAAGAAGTTCTCCGAAATTGCTGACCCACTCATGGAACGACAGTATCCATATGGTGAACTTGTCCAAGCTCTCGATCTTGCAATAATGTGTGTACAACAAGATCCTCACAAAAGACCCCGTATATCAGAAGTTGTGACTACTCTTTCAAGATTAGTCTCCCGAATTTAAGAAGAAGCACAGGGCACAGCCAAGGGCAAGACAGTTGCAACCTCAAAGTCAACCCCTTTGCCTCAATCTCAATCAAATGACATCATTTCTATGGATGGTTCACAATCACAAAGTGAAAGTGTTCAAGCTTCAGCAATTGGCTCAACACATGGTACTAGTGACACTAGGAGATTACCAGAACCAGAAGAGAACCCAGCTGATGATACCATGCCAGGCTCTAATAAAGATGATGAAGATAGAGAAGCTGATGAGGATCCATTGGTAACTGCTCTGAAGAAAAGACTTAGAACAACAAGGTCACCTGTGTGGGATGAATTTGAAAGGGATGTTGAAGTAAGAGGCAACAAAAAACATGTGAGGGAAGCTGTTGTACTAGGTACATGCAATCATTGCAAGAAGGTAATTGATGCTGGTAGTCAGACTGGTACTACCAGGTTGTCTAATCATCTAAAGACTTGCCGAGAGAGACCACAGAACAAGGCTGGACAACAACAAATTACTGCTTCACTGAAAACAGCAGGTAAAAAAGCTGTAAAATTAGCTAATTAAAAGTATGATCCTGCAGTTTCTAGGGAATACATGGCTAAAATGATTGCTAAGCATGATTACCCTTTAAACATGGCTTAACCTTTTTACTTTAGAATGTTTTGCATGTCCTTGAACCCTGCTGCTAAGATCATGTGTAGAAATACAACTAGAAGTGATGTGATGAAGTTTTTTCGTGAAGAGAAACAAGAATTGCAACTAGCATTGGATAATTTGACCTCTAGATGTAGTCTTACAACTGATATGTGGACTGCTAAGCATACTAAAGATGGGTATTGTTGTGTAACATGCCACTACATAGATGATGAATGGAACTTGGTGAAGAAAACATTAGCTTATATTTTAGTGCCATCACCACACACAGGATATGTTCTCACAGAATGTATTAAAACTTGCACTCTTGAATGGAACATAGATAGGAAATTCCTTGCTTTAACTGCTGATATTGCTGTTACCAATGGTGTGATGATGAGAAACTTGATTAGGTGGCTAGAGAGTAAGGATTGCCTAGTTCTTGATGGGAAATTGTTTCACATGAGGTGTGCCAACCACATTCTTCATTTGGTTGTCCTAGATGGTATGAAAGTTGCTGCTAAGTTTGTGCAAAAAATTAGAGATTGTGTTAAGTGTGTTAAATCTTCACAAGCTAGGAAGGAGAGATTTGAATTGGCTGTGTCACAAGTTAGGTTGTATGGAAAGGCAGTTTGTCTAGACGTGGACACTAGGTGGAACTCAACTTATGTTATGCTCAAAAATGTAATTGAACTGAAAACAGGGTTTGAAAGATTAGATGTCCTTGATCCTGAATTCGAGTGTCTACCAAGTGTTGACCAGTTGCAACAAGGGGTAGTTATTTGTGCATGTTTAGAGGTGTTTGATGATGTTTCAACCAGGTTTGCAGGGATGAAGTATCCAACTGCAAATCTGTACTATAATGGGGTGTATGAAGTTAACAAGTGCATCAAACAATCGGAACACAGTGATTATGAGTATATCAGAGAAATGGGGTTGAAGATGAGGGAAAACTTCGATGCATATTGGCTTGACAGTAATTTGGTTATGAGCATTGGAGTTGTGTTAGATCCAAGATACAAGGCAAGATGGGTAGAGTTTCGTTATAAGAAGATGTATGGATCCAGTGGCTATGCAGTGGAGTATAACAAATTCAAAACACAATTGACAGCTCTTTTCAATGCATATAACTCACAAAACTCAAATGCAGATGAACACTATTTTGGCGCTCGCAGCTCTGTCTCTAGCTCAAGTATGATGGATTCAGGCAATCTAGATAAGGTACATGATTCTGATTATGATGAGTTTATGATGGAAAACATTGAAGTTGAGGTGCAGAAATCTGAGTTGGACAAGTACTTAGAAGAACCAATGCTTAGCAAAGGCTCACCAAAAGATGAGTATTTGTTTGAAATCTTGAGTTGGTGGAAGCAAAATGCACCTAAGTACCCAACTCTTGCAAAGATGGCAAGAGATGTCTTGGCTATCCCAGTCACCAGTGTGGCATCCGAATCAATGTTCAGTGCAGGTGGTAGAGTGCTTACAACACACAGATCTTCATTAGATCCATAGCTTGTTGAAGCATTGTTGTGCTTAAGCGATTGGTTGCCAGATTTCTTTGATGAAAGTAACATTTCTTCCTCTCTTTTTTGCTTAAACTCAGTGCATCTTTCATTTGTTATTCTCCCTAGTTTCTATTATTACTACTTATAGATGTAGTTGTATATCTTATCTAAATGTTGACTTGTTATAATGAAGCTTTACAGGTTATTGATTTTTTTATTGGTCAGAAACGGATATTGTCGGATATTTATCCGATATCCGATAGCTTAACATATCGGAATCGATATCTGATTTTGATATCCTGTAGGATATTATCGATAGTGCTTAACCTGTCGGATATCGGATTCCTTAATATCCGACGGATATTCTTCCATTGACAGGCCTACTCGTTTGTCAATATATTCATATTCATATGGTTATATAGTGGAACTCCTTCTCTATTATACCCAATGTGGGACTAAAGAGATTCATTCACTCATAAAATGAGTAACTATCCTTGGACCCATAGGTCACTAGATCAAACCACACCAAGACCAAAAAGCATTTTTATTAAAAACTCATTTTTCTCCAACAATTAGCGCATTACAATGTTGTGCCGGGAGGCCAGGGATAGGATTTCGGAATTTCAATGATTCCACAAAAAAGGTAGTACTGGAGTTTTATTGCGTGATTATATCTCCGGTGGTGTAAGAGGTAGTAGCCAGGGGGAAAAGAAGAAGATTCCTTGTTGCGCCGCCTCCAAGGATCAAGGATTAATGAAGAGGTGATAGAGAAGCGGCAGCAAGTTTTTCCTACCAGTTTACCCCTTGTCAATGCTAATATCAGTTTTAGATTTCTACATTCTTCTTCCCACTGCTAGATACGGTGGTACCAGGTAAAGATCTATACTTGTGGTTTATCTGGTGAAAGTCAGTCATTGAAATTTGCCAAATCAGGAATTTTTACAATAGAGAATTTAGTTATAGCACAGCACTAGCACCTGAATGGCCAGGTTAATCACAATCCCACGCGGTCTTATGAATAGATCACATGGAAAAATAGTAAATGCACAAAGCAATGTATATACATATATTCCAACCTCATAGATCGAAAACGGATAGGAAGGACATCTTCAAAACCCCACGCATGTGCTTCCTTAATTCCTCCATGCCGTCTAAGCTGAATGTGAGACACACCATTGATGTCTACCAGTTAAATTTTGACAAAAAAAAAAAAAAGCATTATCAAAAAACAGACATAAATATGTTTTTGCGCATAATCATCAAATTTACGTGCTAACCTGCCGTGGATAGGCTGTCGCCGGAGTCTTGTCCAATGGTCCAAAAGAAATTACCACCGAGGCACTATTCCTCATATATGACCTTGGCCTCAATGGATTTCACACAACCTTGGCCTCATTGGATTTCACACCATCATATGATGTCTAATCGGATCCATCATGATTATAATACGATAGTGTCTCCTCATCATAATGTGGGTTGTGCAAGGCGTGGCTGGCCGGCGTAAAAACTAAGCTATACTTTCGGAGATTCTATCTCCAGCCTACCTGGTACTTGTTACTGGAAAAAGGCTTCAGTTCTCGGTTCTCAGTGTCTCCTCATCATATACGATACTGTCGGCATGACCATAACCGTTGAAAATTGGAAATTACCCACTGATGGCTGAGCTAGCGCTGTGCGGCATGGTTTTTGCCTCCAAAGACTATCGGGTAGCCTAAGAAGAGAAGGGAGACTCAAGCTTAGGCACTGGCGGTTAAAGATTAGTCGTTGGAGTCGGAAACAGAGCGGCGCAGCATGGTTTCTGTTGACGGCTGCTAGGTGCCCGAAACAGAGATGGAGAGCGTAAGATTTAATTGGCAACGTCAGCAAAACTGCTGGAAATTTGAAGGGAGTCGTTGACGGCTAAACTAGCATCGTGCGACATGGTTTTGCCACCAATGGCTATTTGGAGGCTGATGCTGGAGGTTGAAAATTAGCCACTAGATTCTTGCGGCTTGGTTTTTGCTGCTAACAATCACTAGGCAGCCGAAGAAAAGACAGGCAATGCAAGCATAGCCGCTGGCAGTTGGAAACGGACCCGCTGGCGGGATATAGACGCACGACATGGTTTCCACCTCCATCGGCTACTGGCGTCCTAAGAAGAGATAAATAAAGTAAAATTTAACTCACGACGTAAGCATCACCGCTGACTATTTGAAATAATCCGCTGGAGGCTGTACTTGCGTTGTGCGGCATGGTTTTTTCCGCCAACGTCTATTGGACGGCTGGTGAAACGAAGGGCGACGCAAGCTTAGCCACTGGTGGTTGAAAATTTTCCAATGGAGGTTGAACTAGAGTCGCACGTCATGGTTTTTGCCTCCAGCGGCTATTAAGCGGCTGAAGAAAAACGGTGGTGCAAGCATAGCTGTTGGCGGTTGGAATGGGTTGCTGGCAGCTGAACAAGGGTCGCGCGGCATGGGTTTTCCCGCCAATGGCTACTGGCGGCAGAAGAAGAAACGAACAATGTAAGATTTAACTCTCTGAGCAAGCATAGCTGTTGAAAACTAGAAATGAGTGGCCAACGACCGAACTGCACCACACGACATGCTTTTTTCCGCCAACGACTATTGGGAGGCCGAAGAATAGAATGGCGACGCGAGCTTAGCCGTTGCCAGTTGAAAATTAGTCGGCGGTGGCTGAAATAGAGCCTCGACATAGTCTTTGCCGCCAACAACTACTAGCAAGCTGAAAAAGATAAGGACGATATGAGTTAAGGTGCAAGCATGGCCGCTGGCGATTGGAAATGACCTGTTGGTGATGGAACTAGAGCCAAGCGACATGGTTTCTGCCGCTGATGGCTAGTGGGAGGTCGAAAAGTAAATGGGCGTGCAAAGCTCAGCTACTGGAGGTTGGAAATGAGTCAAGGTTTATGATCGAGGATTCCTAACATGGTATTAGAGTCAGATCCCCACTTAACGCTATCCGTATCCGTCCGTGTGTCCCTGGTTCCCGTACCACTCCATCTCTGCCTGTGTGCGCCCATGGTTTTTGTACCACTCCGTCCGTGGTTTGCGTGTCATTCCGTATGTGTAGCCCTAGTCGTTGAGGAGGTAGTCCCACATAGCCTAGGGAAGCCTAGGTCGTGTGCTTAATCAGCCTCAGGCAATCAAGCCGATTTTTGAGGTTAGTTAGGCCCAAGGATCCTAACATGGTATCAGAGTAAGACCCCATTCAACGCTATCCATGTCCATCCATGTGTCCGTGGTTTACGTACCACTCCGTCTCCACCTGTGTGCGCCCGTTGTTTCCGTACCACTTCGTACGTGCCATTTCGTCTACGTAGCGAAAATGTAGCCCTACTCGTTGTTTCATTTGTGTAGCGAAAATGTAGCCCTAGTCATTGAGGGTGGCTGTTAAATAGTCCCACATCGCCTAGGGCAACCTAGGTCGTGTGTTTAATAAGCCTCGGGTCTAACTAACCTAAAAAACTAGCTTGCAAGGATAGGATAGCCAGAGGCTTATTAAGCACACGACCTTGCCCTAAACGATGTGGACTATTTAACAGGCCGCTGAAATGGAGCCGCCCGCGACAAGAGATGGATGGAGTAAGATTTAGCTCGTGGCGTAAGCATATCCGCTGACAATTGGAAGTGAGGCGCCGACTGAAAGGAAAACGACGAGAGTACTACTACTTCTAGGATTTAGCAGAAATCTTGAGTGGATATTTGTGCCGAATTATACTATCTCCTCATGCGGTAAACGGCAACGGTTGCTTTAACTATTGCCAACTTCTGCAATTAGATTTCAACCCTGATATATCCGGAGAATTAAATGGTTAGTTCCGATGATACTTGCAGAAACATTTGTGAAGTTCAAAATTTTACGTTTATTTGCACAAATAACTAACCAGCTATGAGCTACCACTAAACGAAAGAAAGCAAGAAAGAAAATGTGTGTTTTCCCTTTTCTAGATTGACGTTGGTGTCCCAGCAAGTATATGGTAACTCCTCCGAACTCCATGATCTAAGCACACACTTATAAGTAATAAGGATATTCCAAATTCACAAACGATTTTCTTATATATACCGTCTCTTGTCTGCAAGAAAAGATTATACTACTCAAATTGTAATCATGGCGGAGACTCTTCCCACAGATATCTTAAAAAACATATTTTCTCGCTTACCCATCAAAGCCATCTTGCTCTGCAAACGAGTATGTAATACTTGGAGAACGGCCATCGGGAACAACGTAGGTCTCCTTTTCACTTTTAAAAGGACTACTACACCATCACTATTGAGTAGTATGGATCATCCAACACAACTCTTCTATGGAGATCCCGAATACGAAAATAAGTTCGAGAAATACTATTCTGAGAAGACTCTGACACAATTACGATTACACGGTCATGACTTTATTTTCCAACCCGATGGCATGGTTGGTTCGTGCAATGGGTTGGTAATTTACTATAAAAAGGATTCACTATTTTCTGATGATTATCTTGCCTTTATGTGCAGAATCACATAACTGGAGAAGCTGCTTATATTCCTGGATTGAAAACCTTAGGGAGAAGTTCGACACCTCCCTTTGGTGGATTCGGTTACGTCGGTTCAACCAATGAGTACAAGGTTGTGCGGATCTGCTTCGACCATCATGGGACATTCCAATATGTTGAGGTATATACTCTTGGGAGTCACCTTGGATGGAGATACAAAGAAGAAAAAGTCCCTCACTACTGGTTCTTCTCATCCCAGGAGTCAGGTGTCTTTGCTAATGGAGCCGTTCACTGGATCAACTTGATAGAGACACAAAAATGTGAGATTTTAGCTTTCGGTTTGGCCAATGACGAATTCTGGCCCTTTTTTTTTTTTTTTTTTTTTTTGATCAGCAAAACTATAGGATATATATTAATGAAAAAACATGTTATTACAAGTCTGAAAACTGAAAAGAACCTTATAACTATCAGGTCTTTCCAGTCCTAAGAGTACAGATTTTTTTTTATCTCTCAACTATCTTAGCCCACTTATAAATCATGTCTTGAAAACGAATTCCCTCAAGAGCTTTAGATGGGATTGCCCAATACAGAATCAAAGCCTTGATGTCCATAATTAGCTTATCATCACTTCTCTCGGTTCCCTTAAAGATGCGATTATTTCGCTCTTTCCAAATGGACCAACAAATGGCATACGGGATTGCGTTCCACATATAATTCCCTGCAGTAGTAAAATTCTTTCTGTCGATCTCAAGAAAAACCTCTTTCACTTGATCCTTAAACACCCAGCTCGTCCCAAAAAGGTTTTTGAAATGATTCCAAACTTTTGATGCCTTGTTACAGTGTAGTAGTAAGTGATCAATAGATTCCATACTTTCTTTGCACATCACACACCGATTTACCGTTATAAGACCTTTATGTTGGAGATTATCGATTGTCAAAGTGGAATTATGAT
This sequence comes from Papaver atlanticum, assembly GCA_023531105.1. Lineage (NCBI taxonomy): Eukaryota > Viridiplantae > Streptophyta > Magnoliopsida > Ranunculales > Papaveraceae > Papaver > Papaver atlanticum. The sequence goes on along the minus strand of JAJJMB010003208.1, from coordinate 893,312 downwards.
GGACCAACCCGAAAAAAAAACTAACCTTTGTCGACACGTTGGAATTCCATATTGAATTTTTTGGAAAAGATACAGTACTTGAATCTTCCAAGTGTTCATAACATGATTTAACAGAGAATTTTCCATCTTTTTCCCACTTCCATATCCTTGTGTCTTCCTCCCCTGAAACTATAACAGACTCCAATAGGGAGGTGAGCGATGTAGCCTCCCTTATTTCCGTATCTGACAACCTTCTTCTAAAATCCAAATCCCAGTTTATAATCCCATCCTGAGTAACATGATAGAACTGATGCACCTTGAGCTTTTTCTTTCGAGTAATGTCAAAGAGGCTAGGAAAAAAAGATTGTAGGGGTCCGTCCCCCACCCAATGATCCTGCCAAAATCTTATCCGATCACCCTTCCCAACCTTGTAACGTAACCCTTCTCTAAACTTTTCCAACCTCTTACACACTCCCTTCCACACCCCAGTACCATAAGACCTCCTTGTTTTAACTGCATCCCACCCATTTTTATCTACCCCATGCTTTTTAGCTATTTGATCCCTCCACTTGGCGGTTCTCTCTACTGAAAACCTCCATAACCACTTACAAAGAAGAGCATCGTTGAATCTCCTCAACTCTCTAATCCCCAACCCCCTTCTTCTTTACTGTTACAGATTTTCTTCCAAGAAACTAAACAAAACTTTCTCTCTAAAGCACTATTTTTCCACAAAAAGTTTCTCATCGGCCTATTGAGTCTCTTTACCACCGAAGCTGGGATTGAGAACACTGACATGATGTAAATAGACAAAGTGCTTAACACATTTTGTAGAATAACCAACCTACCTCCGTACGATAGGTTCGCCCTCTGCAACCCTTGTAGTCTTCTTTCCGTTTTTTCGATAACAGTCCCATAGAATCTTACTCCGATACGGAGCACCAGCCGTCATCCCTAGATATGTAAAGGGGAGATCTTCATGACTACAACCCATAAAAGTAGTAACCACCTCACCTGCCTCCGTCGCTTCTAACCCAAAAGCATGGCTCTTGTTTGGATTAACAGTGAGGCCAGAAACCATGTCAAAGCAAATAAATGTGGCTCTAATTAACTGAATCTGTTGTGGGCAATCTGACGAAAAGACCAGCGTGTCATCGGAAAAAAGGAGATGTGAGACAGCTGAACTCATAGGAGACATCTTGAAACCTTGAATTAGATTGAGTTCTTCCAACCTTTAATCATTTTACACAAACCCTTCATAACCAAAGTAAACAAAAAGGGAGATAAAGCATCCCCTTGTTGCAAACCCCTAGTACCAGAAAACATCCGACCAGGGGTCCCATTAACTAGGACTGAAAAATGAGCGGTAGAGATACAAGAAAAGATCCATTTCCTCCATTGACTCCCGAAACCCATTTTCGCAATCACCAAGTCTAAGTAGTGCCAATTAACACGATCAATGCATTCGTTAGCTAGCATAATACTGTCCACTATTTGTCTATCTGCCACAAAAGCACTTTGAGATTCACTTATAAGCTTGGGAAGGTACCTTTTTAGGCGAGTAGACAGAACCTTGGTGATGATTTTATACAAAGTGTTGATCAAACTAATAGGTCGGAAGTCCCTTATATCCTCCACATTATCCCTCTTTGGAATGAGTGTAATAAACGTGTTGTTTGCTCTCCAATCCAGGAAACTTGTCTCCACAAAATGAGAGAGAATTTTCATCAAATCTTCTTTAATGATTTCCCAGAAATGAGTGTAAAACTCAACTGGAAACCCGTCAGGTCCCGGGGCCCTATTGGTGTCCATTTCCTTCATAGCTCGCAGCACTTCATCTTCAGTGATTGAGATCTCTAAAGCATCGCTATCGGACTTATCCAAAGAAGAAAATGTGATATCATCCAAGAAAGGTCTGACTGCATGATCCTCCCTTATAGAGCTTCATAAAAGCCTTCAATATGCTTTGTAATCAGGCCTTGATCTTCAGTAAGGTTTCCCTCCACTCTCAGAGACCCGGTGAAATTTGCTCTGTTTCTAGAAGTAGCATTTCTGTGAAAGAAAGCTGTATTTTTGTCTCCCTCCTTTATCCACTGTTGTTTACACTTGTTCCTCAGCCTAATATCCTCAAGTTTAGCCCACTTTAGATATTCTTTCTTTTCGTTAACTCTCAGGAATTCTGGCCCATTCCATCCCCTCCTTATACTAACAGTTTCAGGAAGTATTTCTCTTCCAAACTCACCCTATTGGGAGGTAATTTGTGTGTCGTTCATTCGAGCTATGAATCTATAAATAAACGCCTAGATATCTGGGCGTTTAAGAAGACTAATAATGGTCACGGAGAAAAGAAAGAAAAACAACCAGAGTACTGCTACGATGACACATGGAGTTGGAGTAAAGAGTACAGTGTAGCATGGGAAGGTGAAGTTATGTACACACCGTTCGTCATCACAAAGTGCAATACAGTTTTATTGTGGGAAAATGAGACTAGTAATCTTCGTTGTCAAGATTGAAAAAATATTGGGATGGAGACAAACACGACAAAGTGTACATTCAAGCAATTCCTCACATGAACAGTCTTGTTTCGTTAAAAGAGCTCGGAGAAATTTAACGACGATGGCGAAACAATCAACATTAAGACGTGCTATATATATATATATATATATAGTTAAAAACATAAGGATTAGCTGATAAAAAATCCTAACTTATTTAGGATTCAGTAGGAGTCTAGCGAGGTTTTTGTCTCTAGAATTTGCTTTAAACTCCTAGGAGCTCCTATATATATTTTTATGTATAAGGATCTGTTCAGTGTTAACAATATTTCATATTGAAAAGGGTTACGGTTTAGTCTGTTGATTGATGTTCTGAATCCGTAGAACAAACTGTGTAGTGATGAGCAAATAAAGCTTAGCTAAAATTTACTGAGAATTCCACCCTAACTTATTCTTATTTATTTGTATTTATCTTAGTGTACAATTGTTACATGCACCCAACCAACTGGCTCGGCAGCCTAAATCCTTTCAGAAGTTGGGCTTCCAAGCCCTTTTTCTGCTTAGTTGCACCTTCTAGCGATTTCTGACTCCGCCACTGTTCGCCACTCGGTCATTGGCTTCATTAGAAACAAATTTATGATTGAAAATGTTGCCGACAGAATTTTTGGCAGATGGGACGCAAAATCCCAGCCCCATTACTTTTTGTAGGTAAGAAGAAAACAAATTAATATTATTTGCCGATGGATGGAACAATTATTAAGTGGGTGGGATGATGATGGCTGGATGGAATTGGTTGGTTTAGATTTTTAGATTGGGTTCGTTTTCTATAATCGAATTTAAATTAAATATTGAACCATATGTCTAGCAAATCCTTATATATATGATCAAAAAAATTCAACAATGTCTGTACATGAATCATAAGTCACAGAAATTACTTCAAAAAAAAAAAAAAAAAAATCATAGCAACGAAAGGCTTTTTATATTTTGTTGTACCAGAGATCCGACGGAACTCGCAGAAAATTCATATTCATCCCACCAAGAAATTCACACTTAAATCTCGCCTTCCTATTAAAAATTAATACTTCCTCCGTTTCTGGAAAAGAGATACTTTCATTTTTCCAATTTGGCCTATTTTAGGGAGGTTAATTTGAGCCTGGTAACTAAGGGCTCTAGTTCTGTCCCTTTTGATCCTCCTCGAGTCAAGACCGACAGTACGTTGCTCTTTCTATTTTCCATGTTGAAATTCACTATCCACTGTTACAACAATAGTCATGGTTGCATAAATATCTCTTTACTTCTAAAACTATGTAGCTAAAGATGAAGAAAAAGAAAAAAAAGAAAAAGAAAAGGAAAGTAAATACTCCTTTTGTGTTTGAAAAAGAGATACTTTCACATTTTTAGCATAAAAATAGGCCAAAATAAAAAAAAATGAAAATATCTCTTTTCCAGAAACGGAAGGAGTAGCATAGTACTTTGCTGAACAAGGACTTGCAAGTGGAATAATTGCTGCATGTTCGTAGTAGTACAGTGTGTATGTACCTATTGGGATCTGAATCCCCCACTGGCTCTACTCGTGGAAAAGAGTAAAATGTCTGCCACACTTGTCCAACATTATTAATCAGATTACGTGTTTTTCTTCCTAATTTGTTGTTTTAGAGAATTATTAAGTAGTTGTTAAAAGTAAACGTGATAACAGATCTTATATTAAGAGATCTTGATAATGCTAACACGTGCATATGTTATTATAGTTAGCTAGACTAGATTGCTAGTTTACTTTTCGGTAAATAAATTTTTTTTAGCCCATGCCATGTGAATAAGTAATAAAGTAAATTAATTTTACTCCACCGTAAAAGAATCATCATGCATTATTTTTATTTTATTTTATTTTATTTTTTTTGAAGCACACTATTTATTAATAGAAGATTAGGTTATAATTTGATGTGGGTATGTGTACCCACAGAGTCATGGAAGATAATTTGACTAATACAAACCGGGATTATCTGGTCCCAAATTTTGGTTGAAAATTTTCTCATTTGACTTCCTTCTGCTACATGGTTGGCCAAACCATCCGCTGCTTGATTTCCTTCTCTGTAGTTGTGTTGGATGGAGGCCTGCGGAATCTGTCGTACTTTTTCTTTTTTGAAATGAAGACCAACATGCATTTTCTTTTTCTGCTTCAAAATAAAAAATCATGCATGTTTTTATATTTTTTTCTTGCTCTTGCCTTGATAACTATTAATAGCGATAGGGTGATGTATATCTGCCTGTCTAGTTGTCGTTTACACATTGGTAAGAAGTTGCCATTTCCACGTCACATAGTGATCTTTAGTCGTATAGTAATCTCATAAACACCCCATCCTAGTGGCCATACTGCAATGATTGATATCTACTATATGGATCAACGTTTTAAAGGGTTGATCAGAAATTCGGAATATCTCTCCGCTCTCTCGCTCCTTCTTCTTCTCTAACAAAACCATCAAAAACAACCCTTCGCTGCTCAGATCTGAGCAGATTTCTTCATTATTCCTTGCTTTCTAGGTTAGTTAGTAGATTAGTTTAGTTTCTTATTATGTTTTTTACTTTATGTACACCGTTTTGGTGGTTTTATCTACTCTTTTGAGGTTTATCTTTGCTTTAATGGCGATTTTGGGTTATTGGGTTGGGATCTAAGATCAATGGTGATGCTCTCCAACGACGAAATCTCCATCTTTGTTGTCTCCGGCGACGAACTCTTCATCGGAATCTTCATCATCAACTTATCCGGCGAAGAAATCTTCATCATCGGTGGTCTTTTTGACGACGGAAGCTTCATCACTATTTACAAGAGATTTGTGCAAATCACTCATACTTTGTGAGCATTTCTTTATACAGAAGAAAAACAAACTAAATGGTTGGAATTTAATTTCGAGAAAAACCATCATTCTTCCGATTTAATCGGATCTTATTCATACTTGTATTTGTCTTACTCCGGTAATCATTCTCTTTCTGTTGTAGGATTTCTCGGTATTGTACTCTTACGTTATGTTCTTATTACTTTGTATTCTCTTATTTTCGATCTTAAACTCATTGTAACCTTGAAATCCCATTAATGAAAAGGTTCCTTGCTTATTCAACAACAAAAAAAAAATCTGAAATTCGGACGGAACTAGACATTCTTATATGATCGGTCTTCTTGCCTTCGCAGAAAAAACTCTAAAATTTTGGATTACTTTTTCACTGAATTGTTAGATTGAAACCTCTGATTGACTATTAAGTGTAAACCGAACGTTACAAAAGTAGTATTCACTTAGTGTGATTAGTCAAGTTGACCTCATTTTCCTAAAAGGTTAATTTAAATTGTAAATTTGCTTTCACCAAAATCTGGTTGACCATCTATCCTCACAGTTCACTTGCAGATTGAGATATTGACCTAGGTGGGCTAAAAACATTATTTTGACCTTGGCTTACGGCAATCACGAAGCTCAAAGAAGAAGTTTTGAAAGAAAAAATAAAACTAGGGGGAAATACCACGGGCCCTTGTGGATACGCCCTTGCCCGTAAAAAGGCTAATAGGGCTATCAGTAGGTTCGGGACTTCCCGAATATTACCGGACCCGGATCTTGTTTATAAAAGTCGGGTTTGGTTCCTTAATTTATGGATTTAGAATTGAACTCGTTAAAATCCCGAATACATGTTGGGTACTGCAAAACTATCATATTTTTCTTAAATTCTTGATATATCTTCTTCTTTTTTGATTGAATCCAAATTACTTTTGTACAAATTTATTATTATTTCCTTATTAATATTCTAAAGTAAAGATTAAATATATGAGAAAAATGGAAAATGAGAAAAAATCATAGTCAAAACTCGACTGTCCTTTCAATTTTGCTAAAAGAATGAAATAAACGCGTACCCGCCGAGTAAATCAGATTGGGCCCCGATAAATTTCGAGTTCAAATCGGGTGTATCCGGCAGGTATCCAAATGATTAATGGGTATAATTTTAGGACCGGAATCTGACCCGATTGAATCGGTCCGGTTTGGTTCCGGGTAATTGTATACCCATTGACGCCCAGTACTAACGTAGCCTGTCACGACTCACAATCTAGATTCTTAGTCTCGATCCATTTCTGAGATAAGAATCTCTCAATCTTAGCGGGACGATAAACTCATAGATGAGTGAGCAAGTCGAGAGATTATTTTTCATTATAAAAGTAAAAAACCAGCCCTAACAAAATGTGTGAAATTATAATTATGCTAAAAAAAAATCGAGTTTGTCTAAGATCACTGTGTTTTCATTCGAAAAAGACAAGTCTCCAAAATTTTAGCGAAATAAAATTGTTAAGGCATCCGGATCGGTTCGAATCCTTATCATTTTAGAGGATGTTTTTGTCATTTGCATGTTCGGTTAGGGTTTATTGATATCTCGGTATACCCAAGAACAAGAAAGCAATTTTGTTAGGCCTATTCCTATGCACCATGTCAAAAAATCAATTTTCAATAACGACGGCATGGCAAATCAGTTGTCCTACTCAATTGAGCGACACTAATTCTAGCGAATGGTGTGAATATTATCGTCAGCGATAGAGTCTTTGTTGCTGGCGCTTCTCATAATATCTCTCGATGGACTGACTAACCACAAGGGCTAGTTCTTTATCTTATAAATAGGTAATTTTCAAACTAAATATTTACACCAAAAATTTTACACAACAATTTTCTCTCAATCTAATTTTTATTCAAATTTTCTCAAATGAATTTTTTTGAAACCCAACTTGATTCGGCTACGCAGCTTGATTTTTCTTGAGTAGTGCTTAGAGGTTGTTAAGAAGATACTCCCTCCGTCCCTATTATATAGCGGAATTTTGAAAATTTCTTGTCCTATTTGAAAATTGAACAAAGGGTAAAACAAGAAAGTGAATGGATATTTGTAAAATCAAAAAAGTTTCTTATTCTAAGAGAAATGCACTTGTCCGCCTATATATAAGGGACGAAGGGAGTATGTGATAGTTATAAAGAAATTGGTAAAAAAACAAAGAAGTCTTCAAGTTTTGGATATTAACCAACTCAAACCTACAATTAAGAAAAGGAAAAAAAGAGTTCAAGGCAAGGTAAATCAAGGCAAAGCAAATTTGAAGCCAAAGAAGAAGATAAACAAATGAGACTTTGTTCCCATAATTTTATTTTAAAGTCTATATTTTAAATTATTATTGTCTAGTTTTATGTTTTTTAAAATGACTAATTCGAAGTTTATAAAAAAAAAATCACCTATTTTTATGAATTCGAAAATTTGACTCGTATTATTGAAAATTAAGCTTATATTTTATTCTTAATTCAATCTTACATTTTGATTAGATTTACATTTTAATTTAACTAATAAAGTAAGAAAAATATTAAAACCAGCTTAAGTTGACCATTAAGAAATTAAAACATAAATATTGGATTAATCTGGGCAACACTCTTAAAATCTCAAAACAACTTCCATATTGGAAGTCTTTTTCGTAATTCCGTTGTTGCGGCGCCACTTTACCCGACACCTTTGTTCGTAAAATCTCCTCATATCTCGACCCGCTTGCATTATTGAAGAAACATTCAAAATAATTTCCTTATTGATTACATTGAAGCGATGACTCAACCAGTACGCATCGTGATTGTTCAATTTCATTGTTTCTTCTTGAAGTTTGACAAATATGTTTTCCCAAAATGGTTGGGCATGGAGTGCACCGCCAATGAAATGATGATTAGTAAAATAAACATACTTCCTGCAAATACATTCATCTTCCGCAATAATAAATTTTGGACTCCGCCTTCTTATTTGATTTTTCACATTGGATCGGTTAGCAACTGTTTGATTTTCTGCGGCAAGTTGCTTTTCTATGAAAATTTATTTCCATATTTTCTACAACATGTTGTCATGTTCATATGTTCCGCGATGCTCTTTGGAAAATTATAAGAATGATGAAAAGTGTGGAAGAAGTGTGAGTTTAAGAAATTCTAGAGAGATTTAAAAATTCAGGTACGAGGTGAAGTTAATTTGATTGAAGTTGAGAATTCATAAGGGTTGGAACACCTGGCCGTTGGATGAAAAACAACTGAACAACGTTCATAGCAACGAGCGATGAGAAGACTAGCGCTGACGCTTCTCTGACCAGCGAGTTTTTTTTTTTTGCTAGAGACTCAATCCCATATCTCTAAATGGTATATTTACCCTTTAACCCATGTATCTCGGACTCTAGGTAGGTCCGGGTCCGGGTCCAGGTCACTTTATAGGATGTTTCTGTCATTTGGATGGTCCACTAGGGTTTATATCCGTATACCCGACATCAAGAAAACAGCTTATCCCCGAACATATTGGACCCACAGTTTCCTAAAGATACGATGATAACAACAAGGGAAAACGGACATTTTTTGAAACACAATAATAATACTAATTATTGTGAATAAAAACATCAAAATTGGATCTTTGTTATGTTATTAGGGATTAACAAAGTAAATAATTAGGGATTTCATTAGTAATCCTAAATTTTCCACTGATTTCAAAATTTATTTCCATCTGTGTCCCTATTTTTTTCTACCTAGATCATCACTACTAACAGTCATATTCCTCCATTCAGCTCTTCTCTTCTTCAGTTTTTCTACCTACTTAACTTTTTGTCAGTAGAGTCACTCTCTGTGAACAGTTGAAACACACTGCTCAACACAATAATACTGCACAAAAGACAGAGGAAGGGATCTAATCTAATCTCAGAGTTGAGTTGAGTAAATGGGATGAATTTAATGGAAGAAGAAGAAGAACAGCAGATGGAGATGATGATGATCATCATCATCTTTAGTACCTGCTGATCCAGATTTCTTTTTCACATAGTAAGCTTTTTGATTTCATTTTTGTTTCTTGTGGTACATTGATTTGTTAATGGTGTATTTATTGATTTTGATTTGTTGCTATCTAATTGAAAAAGTGATCTTTTTGGTTTCAATTGGGTTTCATGGAGTTGGTTGTTTGTGATCAAAAAGTTTTAATTTTTTCTGAATTGAGAAAAAGGGTTTGAGATTTTTGTTGCTTATGGGGTTTTGAGTGATTTGATTGACAAGAATTTGGATGAATTTTTCTTGGATATGTTTGTGTTCAATTAGTCTTTGGATTGGGGTTCAATTATTGGAGCGTGTTAATGTTTGATGATCTGCCAAATTATATTATTTAGATCTAAATGTGGGTTTGATCATGAGCTGTATATGTTTGGAGAATTCATTTTCTATTTCATTTGGTGGTGGTTTCATGTTAATTAGACCCACAGACACAGCTATTCAAGTTGAAATTTCTGTGATTTGGACTTTCATTTTTTCCATGGTTCTACTCAATTGGGTTCAGTTGTTTGAGGGAATCTTCTTCGTCCCCAAATCTCAACTTTTAACTCTGTACATTGCTTCACCTGACCAATTTTTGATCTTTTTATTGTGTCGGCTGGTCTTGTTAGGTTTGACTCTTCTTAAGTTTAAATCTTTCTTGTGTTTCAGGTTGGGAATTTCAGTGTGATTCGATTTTCTTAGTTGTTTGAGAGATCATATTGACGAATCGTATTGCCAGGTAAAGATCTATTCATTTGTGGTTTATCTAGTGAAATGTGACAAAGTGAGGAATTTCGTGTTGGGGTGTAAATAAATTCCGTAATAGAGAATTCAATTCAATTGTACTCGAGCTCACTGGTTTTGGTGATAACTTAGTATTTTGATGATCATTATAAACTCTATACTATTTAGTATTAGATTATTAGGAAATGGTTATAGGAAGAGGGAGTGATGCTGGATATTGCAGTTGATGATTCAGTGAAGTGAATTGTGGTACTACGGAAACTCCAACATAATCAACAGCAGCCAGTTCTGCGACTAGTTGGTTAATATTTGCAATCGTTGGTAACCTTTTGAATTATGAACATGAAATATGCTTTCGCAGTCACAACTATAGAATTCTGTGATTTGGACTTTATTTTTTTTTTCTTTTCTAAATTGTGATCTTGTGTGCCTGTAGGTATATTGGAAGAGTGGGAGAGTGACATTTATAGGTTCAAAGGACAGCTTTAATACCCAATTAGTTGGGTTTCAAAGCTGTTTTGAGTTTGATCTGGCTTGGCTTGATTACTTGGATTTGTATATTAGATACAGGAATCACACTTTTGGCAAATCAGAACAGATTTTTTGGTTATTTTTGGCTGGAATCATGGCGTCGTCTATGTTACATGGTGAATCGAGACGGTTGTATTCCTGGTGGTGGGATAGTCATATTAGCCCAAAGAATTCAAGATGGCTACAGGATAATCTAACAGGTACAGCCTTTTCAAGTTTTTAACCCGATTTGGACCACCAAATTTTACCCTTCTCTACCACTGTTTGTTCACATGTGCATTATGGAATCTTCATAAATTGCATATGCTGTTGTCAGATCAGAAAGCTAATACATGTGAGGCTAAATTTAAGTAATACGATTTACTGATCAAAGATGTGATATTACTTGAACAGATATGGATGCTAAGGTCAAAGCGATGATCAAGCTCATAGAAATAGATGCAGATTCTTTTGCAAAGAGGGCTGATATGTACTACAAGCAACGACCTGAACTTATGAAACTGGTTGAGGAATTCTACCGTGCATACCGTGCTTTGGCAGAAAGATATAATCAAGCAACAGGAGATCTTCGGCAAGCTCAAAGGCAAATGGCAGAAGCATTCCCAGACCAAGTTCCATTTGGGATGGCAGAAGATTCACCCACAGGATCTTCAGTTAGTGATGGGGGGCCTCATACTCCTGAGATGCCACATCCTCTACGTGCATTGCTTGATCCTGGCGACTTTTCCTTAACTGGCAAAGAAGGGTTGAAGATACTCAATGAGATGTTTGGACCAGAAGGAGTCTCTCGTCATGCCAAATTTGGTGAAGGAAAAGTGAGGAAAGGTCTGAAATTTCATGATGAAGATGCAGATCATAAGCCAACTAATGGATCTGGGGATTTCTTGAATCACGAGGGGGAAAATGATGCATCTGAGTTGTCAAATGAAAGCCACAACGTCAAGAATCGGACAATGTCTGAATCTGAAGAGGTGGGTCAAGCTGAGATTAAAATTCAGACCCTAACAGAAGCCCTTGCAAAATTAGAAGCCGAAACAGAAGCAAGTCTTCTTCAGTATCGTCAGAGTTTGGATAGGTTATGTAGTTTGGAGGCGGAAGTTTCTCGTGCGCATGAGGATTCTAAAGGACTGACTGAGCGAGCAGATAAAGCTGAAAGTGAAGTCGAATCCCTTAAACAATCTCTTGCTAGATTAGAAGATGAAAAAGAAGCTGGTCTTCTTCAATATCAGCATTGTTTGGATATAATTTCTAATCTGGAGAGAAAGATCTCTCTCGCCGATGAGGAAGCTGCAAGACTTATTCAGCGAGCTTCCGATGCAGAAGCTGAAGTGCAGTTCTTGAAGCAAGCTCTGGCAAAACTAGAATCTGAAAAAGAAGCTGTTCTTGTCCAAATCCAGAAATATTTGGAGATGATATCTTATCTGGAGATCAAAGTTTCTCAGGCAGAGGAGAATATGGAGGGACTAAATGGTCGAGCAAGTGAAGCTGAAAATGAAACCCAAAGACTTAAGGAAGACGTTGCTGTATTAGAAACCGAAAAAGAAGCTTTTCTTGTACAATACAATCAGTGTTTGGAAACCATATCTAATCTAGAGACCAGAATTTCTCAGGCGGAAGATGATGCTGAAGTTGTGAATGGGCGAGTTACTAAAGCCGAAGCGGCAGCTCAAACTCTGAAGGAAGCTCTTTCGATATCAGAACTTGATAGAGAATCCAGTCTTGCACAATACAATCAGTGTTTGGGGACTATTTCTAATCTAGAGATCAAACTCCGTCGTGCAGAGGAGGATGCTTTAAAACTTAGTGAGAGAGCTGAAAAGGGGGAAAGTGATGTCCAGTCTCTGAATCAACTTGTTGCCACATTACAGGAAGAGAAGGAAACAGCTGCGCTTCAGTATCTTAGTTGTTTGGGGACAATTTCTAATTTGGAGACTGACCTCATTGGTGCCCAAGATGAGGTGAAAACCCTGAGGAGTGAGATTGCTAAGGTAGTTTCGGAGTTACACGGTACTGAAAAGCATAATCTTCATTTGGAGAATTCGCTTTCTGATGTGAATGCACAAGTAGAAGGGTTGAGGGCGAAAGTAAAAGTATTCGAGGGGTCGTGTTTGTCTCTTCAGGAAGAAAAACTTACACTTGTTGCTGAGAAGTCCAGCCTAGTTTCTCAGTTGGAGATTGTTATGGAGAAAGTTGGGAGGTTGTCAGAGAAAAACACTCTATTGGAGGATTCTCTCTCTGCTGCAAACGTTGAACTGGACGGGTTAAGAAATAAATCAAACAGCTTAGAAGAATCTTACCGATCTGTTGACAGTGAGAGAGCGGTTCTTCTTACTGAAAGAGACACTCTCTTGTCCAATTTAGAAAGTATTCAGAAAAGGCTTGAAGTTCTGGAGAGCAACTACGCAGAACTAGAAGAAAACTACTCAAATCTGAAGAAGGAGAAGATATCCACAATTCAACAAGTAGAGGAACTCCGCAAGTCCTTGAATCTAGAAAAGCAAGAACATGCAAACTTCGTTCAGTCTAGTGAGACCCGGCTAGCTCGTTTGGAAGACCAAATTGTTTGCGTGCAAGAAGAAGGCTGTTGGAGAAAGAAAGAATTTGAAGATGAACAAGATAAAGCAATCAAGGCTCAAGTTGAGATCTTTATCCTGCAAAGATCAATCCAAGATATGGAAGAAAAGAATTTTTCTTTGATGATTGAGTGCCAAAAATACTACGACGCATCTAAACTATCGGAGAAAGTGATCTCGCAACTGGAACAGGAGTCGTTTGAACAACATGTGGAAGTGAATTCCTTGATAAGCCAACTTGAAATTCTGAGAATGGGACTTCATGAAATTTTGAGGTCACTTGAAGTTGAAACAGATCGTGAGTGCGAAGAAGATAAGTTGCTTCTGCAGAAAATTTTGCAAAAAATTGATGATGTCGGGAGTTCTTTATTGGCAAACCAGGAGGAGAACCAAGAACTTCTATTCGAGAAGTTCGTTCTTGAAACTTTGTTAGGGCAGCTGAGATTAGAGGCAGTAGAACTGGAGTCTACAAAAAATACTGTTGATCAAGAGTTGAAGATGAGGTCCGAGGAGCTAACGAGGCTGCAAGACGAGAAACAAGAACTGTTGGAGATGAATGGGCAACTGAGAGAGGAAGTAAGAGAAGGGGAAGAAAGGGATAAGGGACTCAAGGTTGAGATGGACCACCTGCATACAATGTTGTCAGATTTGCAAGAAGAACATCTTGTGTTACAGTGTGAATATTCCAGTGTACATGAAGAAAACAAATCGTTAGCAAAGGAATGCTCAGAGACGAAGGAGAAAAAATGCTTGCTAGAGGAAGAGAACAGTGTTATTCTTGAAGAGTTACTGACTCTAGGTAACCTGTTTTCAATTTCCAAAAGCCATTGTGCTGAGAAGGATGCAGAGTTAGAAAAGCTTTGTAATAATCTTGATCAACTTCGTGAGGTTAAACATAAGCTTGAGATGGAGAATATTACAATTGGGGTAAAACTGGAAACTGTTGAAACAGATAAAATTCATCTCCAGACTTCAGTTTTTAAGTTGGAAGATGAACTGAGTGGTGTCAAGAATGTAAACAGTCAGTTGCATCATCAGCTTCTGAGTGAAAAGGATCTGGTGAATCTGAAGGATACAGAGCTTTTGGAAGCAGAGCACAAGCTCCAAGCTGCACAGAGTGATAATGTAGAGTTGCTTAGAAATATCGAGGAACTGAAGAAAGAAAATGACATGGCTAGGCTGATAAGGATGGAGTTAGAAAAGCAGAATTTTAATCAACTAGAAGAGACTACTCATCAGATCAAGGAGATTAGATCGCTTCGAGAGGCACACGACAACTTCGAATCGGATTTGGCTAATTTACGTGAAGAGGTTAATGATTGTAAAGCCAGAGAAGCTTTTCTGAGTGTTGAGCTGCAAAATGAGATCCAAGCACGGGAAGCCGAGGCTGCACAGATGTTTAGTGACCTTCAGATCTCCACAATCTGCTCTCAGCTATTCGAAAATAAGGTATATGAGGCCTTTGCAGCAAATAAGGATCTTGAAGATGAAAGCATTCTAAATCAAGCAGAAATTGAACACCTTAAAGAAAGACTTTGTGTTTTAGAGGGTGAAAGTGCAGGACTAAAATCAAATTTAGCTGCGTATAACCCGGTCATTGTTTCTCTGAGGGATAGTGTAACTTCTCTTGAAGGTCATGCACTTTCTCAAGCAAAGAGACGGGAAGGTGGTAAGCAGGTATGTGGTTTTCTCTCTTTTTGGCTATGTCTAAATTTTGTAACAATTCGAAGTTCCTCAATCGGATAAGAATGCTCTACTCTTCAGTTACAGATTCAGGATGAAGAGTTTCTAGAGAGCGGTTATGAATCGAATGATATAACTTCTCTTGAAGATCATGTCCTTTCTCAAGCAAAGAGCCAGGAAGGTGGTAAACAGGTATATGGTTTTCTCTTATTTTGGTTACGTCTCAATTTTGTTTCAATTTGGATAGTTCCTGAATCAGATGAATATATCTAACTTTTCAGTTACAGATTCAGGATGAAGAGTTTGCAGAGAGCTGTTATGAGCCGAATGACGGCCAAAACCTATTGGTGGTAGATGGAGTTTCGGAGTTGAAGGGGTTGCAGGCTAGGGTTAAATTATTGGAGAAGGCCCTTGTGGAAATGGTGACGCTCTCAAAGCAGGAAACCTTGGATGCCAGCACTAGACTCGAGGCTGCAATGAAAGAGACCGAAAATCTGAGATCCAAAAGTTGTATTGTTCGAGAAATAGTCCAAAGGAGTGGGGTTACTGTTGCTATGCAATTGGAAAATGAGGATCTTGGGAACGGACACGGGAATCTCAATGCACGGAAGACTGAAGCTGAAACCTCTAAAGTAAGAAATAGTGTTTCAATGAAAGATATTCCACTCGATCAGATGTCTGAATGTTCTTCCTACGATCATGGATTTGGTTCGCATGGAGTAAGTAGGAGAGAAAATGCGGAAACTGATGATCAGATGCTAGAGCTATGGGAAACCAGCGACCATGATTATAGCATTGATACAATAGTGAATAAACCAGAAAAGATGAAACGTGTGTTAAACCAAGAACGTCCCGCACAGCAGCAAATTATTGCAGTGGATGAGCAGAGAAGTCGAAATCCCTCTTCTGAGTTTGAAGTTGAGAAGGAGCTCCGAGTGGACAGCTTAGCAGTATCCAAGAGAATCACAGTGCCACGTCAAGATGCAAACAAAAGAAAGATCCTGGAAAGACTTTCTTCTGATTCGCAAAAATTGATGAATCTACAGATAACCATCCAAGATTTGCAACAGAAGATAGAGAAGTCCAAGAAGAGTAAGAAAACAAGGTTTATTGAGTACAATAACGCCAAGGAGCAGCTACAATTAATCGAGGAAGCAACCTTGCAGTTAGTAGATGTGAATGGTACATTGATTAAAAATGCTAAAGAGAGTCCTCTTCCCTCTGATCGTAGAGGTTTTCAAGAGCCTGAAGAGAGTGCAAAACTTCAAAGACGAAGAGTATTGGAACAGGCACGAGAAGGGTCTGAAAAGATTGGACAGTTGCAATTGGAAATGCAGAAGATCCAGTTTGTTCTGCTGAAACTTGAAGGCGAAAATGATGTCAAAGGAATAAACGTTGCAAAGAAAAGCACCGGAGTTTTATTGCGTGATTACATCTCTGGTGGTGTAAGAGGTAGTAGCCAGGGGCGAAAGAAGAAGATTCCTTGTTGCGCCTGCGTGAAGAAACCTTCAACCAAGGATGAATGAGGGTGATAGAGAGTCAGCAGCAGATTTTTCCTACCATTTTAGCTTAATATGAGTTGATGAACCTTTCAGTTTTAGATTTCTACATTTTCCCACTGCTAGATATAAGCTTTGTTTAGAGATGTTTTGTTGTCTAGAAATTAATCTGTTATTCTAAGTTGATTACTTGATTATTATATGTTGCTCGTTGTTCAATTCCATATGGTTCATTAGGCTGTTTTACCTTCAGACTTCACCAGGTTAAGATCTCTAAACTTGTAGTTTATCTAGTAGTGAAAAAAAAAAAACTAAGAATTATTCAAGTGCGGAGGCTTGAACCTCAGACCTCGAGCTACCAGCTTCAAATCTTTGGTTAAATCATGGATGAAAGATGAGAGATGTTAGCCTTAATTAAGTATGGTCTTATGATATTAACACCCACTTATTTGTTAAGGGCAACAGTGTTTCTTAAAATAATCGTTTGTAACCGATTTCCAAATTCACAAACGATCTTGCTATATATATATATACCGGCAATTGTCTCTCTTATATGCAACCTGTAATAATCATGGCGGAGGATCTTCCCAGAGATATCTTAAAAAACATATTTTCTCGCTTACCAATTGAATCCGCCTTGCAGTGCAAACGGGTATGCACAACTTGGAGAAAGATCGTCGGTAACAATGTAGGTTTCCTTGTCACGTTAAAAGAATTTTCACCGTGGAGTAATTATCCAGCAAAACTCTACTACGGAGATCCAGAATACGAAACTAAGTTTGAGAAATACTATCGTGAGAGTACACTTACATCATTAATCACTGCAGATGTTAATTTGCAACCCAATTCCATGGTTGGTTCATGCAATGGTTTGGTTTGCTATAAAACGGATTCTGAACTTCATATTGGCTTTACACTTAGTAATCCCATAACCGGAGAAGTTGCTTATATTCCAGAATCGGCCTTCCAGTGGGGAAGTCCTGTAGTACCGGTAGGTGGATTCGGATACGTTGGTTCAACCAATGAGTACAAGGTTGTTCGCATCATTGATAGAGCTTTGAAGTCATACCCATGTGTTGATGTATATACTCTTGGGAGTCACCTTGGATGGAGAAACAAAGGAGTTTTGCCTCACCACTACTTCTCATCCGTTGTGTCAGGTGTCTTTGCTAATGAAGCCCTTCATTGGATCAGTGTGAATGGGATTGTAGCGTTCGGGCTGGCCGATGAGGAATTCAGGCAAATCCGGACTCCTCTTAATATTTGCAATAATGACTCTCGCAATTTCAAACTCATTTTATTGGGAGGTAATTTGTGTGTTGTTCATACCAACCATGAACCTATAAATAAACGCCTAGATATATGGGCGTTTAAGAGGAATGTGACTGATAAAAATATTAGCACTAGTTATGGAAAAGGACGAAATTGTTACTACGACGACACTTGGAGTTGGAGTAAGGAGTACAGTGTAGCATGGGAAGGTGAAGTTCTATACACACCGTTTGTCATCACAAAGCGGAATACAGTTCTGTTGTGGCAAAATGGGACTAGTAGTCTTTGTTGTTATGACCCTAAGACGTCAACTTTGCAAAAATATTTGGATGGAGATGAAAACGACAATGTGTACGTTCAAGCGATTCCTCACATGAACAGTCTTGTTTCCTTGGAAGATTTTGGAGAATCTTCAATTCCTCCCAGAGGAGGAAGGAAGAGGAGTTTTAATGTAAGTCAGCTCTGATAAATGTTTTTTCCTGGCACTAAATTTCTGGCTAGACAACAATACTTGGGATTCTTAATTATGATTCCAACTTTTATAAATTTGTTTTGATTCTTTGATAAATTCTGGGAGTGCTATGACAATATAATTAGATGTTTAGTGTGCGCTCTTCTTTCATTAAAATTTTACATAAATAAAAAAGAGAGCTATTGATAGGAGAATCCAGATGGGATCCCATGTCTACTGAAAGTTTTCAATTATTCACCTGAAAACAATGTTCTACGTTCGGTATTGTTCAAGAAAAATTGCAGTCATATTCTGGCACATAGACATGTGAGCACCTCAATTACTAAGATGCCTTTGTTAATCCTACTACATTCATTACTAACATCAACTCGGTTTATAAGCAAACCATACTAGAAGTCTAGAATGCCAGCTTCCTCCAGAAGTAAAAAAGTTAGGATTTCATGTCAGCTTCCTCATGCCAGCTTCCTCATGCTTTTTGATTGTCTGGCCTTCACAGTTCGATTTCTCCGAGCTCTTTCAAAGAAACAAGACTGTTTCTGTGAGGAATTGCTTGAGCGTAAAAGTTGTGCTGCTCATCTCCATTCCAATATTCTTGCAAAGTTGACGTCTTAGGATCGAAACAATGAAGATTACTAGTCCCATTTTTCCATAAAAGAACTGTATTCTGCATCGTAACGTCAAACGGTGTGTACTGAACTTCGCCTTTCGATTCTATACTGTACTCCTAACTCCAACTCCATGTATGGTCGTAGTAGCTAGACTCCAGTAGTTTTTCATTCGTTTTGCCAGTAATTACCAGTCCCTTTCCTCTTAAAAGCCCATATATCTAGGCGTTTATGGTTCGTATGAACAACACACAAATTACCTCCCAATAGGATGAGTTTGGAACTGGACTGCCTGCCTTGAATGTAAGGTAGGGATGTGGCGGGCCAGAATTCCTCATAGGCCAAACTGAAAGCTAAAATCGGTACAGGTTCGATATATACTAGATTTGTGCCCGTGCTAAGCACCGGGCATTCTTTTAATTACCCATATTTTTTATTTGGAGGCGTGGAGCTTCGCCCCGCCCCGTGGCGATGAATTTTCTATCTGGTGGGGCAGGACGATGCTATGCGAAGAAAAGATATGATATATGTGATTATTCCCAGGGATGATTTGAGGAAACGTATTAGAGCTAATTCAAGTCTGGTTAGTCTAGTGGTTATTCCAGAAGAACATGATACTATTGAACCTGACTATGCTCATCTGTGCCCTCCAATTACTAAATTGGGGAATTACTTGCTATCAATCTCTCCAGCTGTTCTCTAAATACCCAACCTTTAATTGATTCTTATGGAAGCTATACTGTACCTGCTGATACTTCTCCAAACAACAATGGTGTCCGCAATAATTCTCATCTCAATGCTGCAACTTCTAATCTCGATTCTTCCCAAGATACTTCTCAAAGTGGTGATACTACCAGTGCTTCCCTTGGTGGCGGGTCTAATTCCACCACTCAGGTAAATTCTACCCCTTCCCCCCCTTTAATTGATCCTTCTTCAGCTATCCCCATAAATCATTTCCCTGTTAATAATGTCAACTTGCTAGCTTGGAACATTAGAGGTTTAGGCAAAAAAACTGCAAACAAGGAACTTAGCTTGCTTTGTAAAAATGTTAATCCTAACATCATTTTCTTATCGGAAAAAAAAATGAACAAAGATCTAGCTGCTAGGAAGTTAAAAAATATGGGATTTCCTTGCACTTTTAATGTTTCTAGCATTGGTAGAAGTGGTGGTCTAGTCTTGGCCTGGAAGAAGGAAATTCAACTCAACATTATATCATCAAGCATGAGGGGCATCTATGTCACATCCACTGACATTATTCATTCCAAAACTTTTCACATCCATTTTATGTATGGTAAACCT
The DNA here is from genome assembly GCA_023531105.1 of Papaver atlanticum. Taxonomy (NCBI): domain Eukaryota; kingdom Viridiplantae; phylum Streptophyta; class Magnoliopsida; order Ranunculales; family Papaveraceae; genus Papaver; species Papaver atlanticum. Next base: position 873,345 of record JAJJMB010003208.1, on the reverse strand, counting down.
AACAGTAGTTTGAGACATGCTTTTTGGGAACAACAATGCCAACAATCTAATGCTCCCTTAGATGAACTAGTTTTTTTTATAGGTGATTTTAATACTCTTCTAGGAACTGAAGATAAAAATGGTAGGTTAGAGGTTGATGACTCTGATTTCTCAAATCTTAGGAATTTTTGTTCTGTTTTTAATTTACATGATCTTGGTTTCTCTGGTCCTAGATTTACTTGGTCTAATATGCAACACGGTCCTGACTTAATTCTTGAAAGATTAGATAGATGTCTTGTTAACCAAACTGCTGAGGATTTATGCCCCAAACTCTCTGTTAACAATCTACCTAGAGACTCTTCTGATCATTGCCCCATGCATATTGGTTTCAATTATGAAGATGTTTGTATGCCTAGGCCTTTCCACTTTATGGCTATGTGGATTGAAGATCCAACCTGTAGAGACATCATTGCTAACTCTTGGTATGTTAATGTGGTAGGTTCTCCTGCCTACAAACTGAAAGATAAGCTTTTAAACACAAAAAAAAAGGTTTTAGGGACTGGAATAAAACTTATTTTGGTAATATTCAAACTAATATATCTACCATCAGGAAAGAGTTGGCAGAGGTCCAGAATTCTAATCCTACTAATATTAGTACTACTTCTAGGCTCAAGGCTAGATTGGAATATCTCTACAACTTAGAGAAACTATATTGGAAGGATAAATCTACGGAGGTTTGGCTCATGGAAGGTGACAGAAATTCACCCTATTTCCATAGAGTCACCCTCTTTAGGAGAAAAAGAAATGCTATTAGTTGGATAAAGGATTCCTCAAATACTATCCTAACTGGTAGAGATAGTATAGGAACTTCTTTTATAAATTATTTCAAAAACCTGTATTCTTCTTATCCTCAACAATTTCAAGATGAAATCCTTACCGATCTCCCAATAAAGTTTTCTTCTGAGGATAATTCTCTTCTAAATTTACCTCTTACTGCTGAGGAAATCAAGAATGTTGTGTTTCAAATGGGAAAAAAAAGTCCCTAGGCCCAGATGGTTTCACAAGTCTGTTTTATCAAAAGAATTGAGATATAGTAGGGGAGGCTGTCGTTGACATGACTCAAACGTGCTTCAGGACAGGGCATATTGCTAAAGTTTTCAATCATACTAATATTGCTCTTATTCCTAAAGTTCCCCTAGCTGAACTTGTATCCCAATATAGACCTATAGGGCTTTGCAATTTCATTTACAAAATTCTTTCGAAAACTCTTGATAATAGACTTAAACCTTTCATGAACAACATTATTTCTCAAAATCAAAGTGCTTTCATTCCCAATAAGAGTATTTCTGATAATATTCTGCTAACTAATGAAGCCATATTTGTTGTCAATCATAATGACAAAATTGAAGGCATTGCTGCCATTAAACTTGATATGTCCAAAGCCTATGATAAATTGGAATGGTCTTTTCTTGAGAGTGTCTTGACTAGAATGGGATTTTCAAACCACTGGATCAAACTCATTAACCAGTGTGTTTCTACTGTCTCATACTCTTTCCTCCTCAACGGTAGCCCTACTGGGTTTTTCCAACCTGAAAGAGGCATGAGACAGGGGGACCCTTTATACCCCTATCTTTATATCATTTGCTCTGAAGCTCTATCCTCTTACATTGACAGCCTTTAGAAGAAAGGAATTTTAGAAGGTATCAAAGTTTGTAAAGATGCTCCAGAAATGACACATCTGTTGTTTACTGATGATTCTCTTTTGTTTTCTAAAGCTAATATTCAAAACTTTCAAGTTATCAAAGATTATCTTCAAAAGTACTGTTTGGCTTCTGGGCAAGAAATAAATTTTGATAAATCTGGTATCTTATTTAGTAGGAAAATTCCTGAACACAGGAAAGCTCTTCTAGCTAACATTCTAGAGATTAAGAGCAAAGATTTAGGAGAAAAATATCTTGGCACCCCTACTGTGTTCCAAGCTTCAAAAATTTAAACCCACATGGGTATTCTCTAAGCTGTGGATGCCAGAATTTTTATCTGACTACATAAGCTCCTGTCTCAAGCTGCTAGAACAACTTTGATTAAACACACTTGCCAAGCCATCCCCCTCTTTCAAATGGGAGCCTTTCTCATTCCTAAACACCTTTGCAAACAAATGGATTCCCATCTTTGTAAATTCTGGTGGGGAGAAACTCTATATCTAAAAGACAGAAAACTTCATCTTTTAGGTTGGGACATTCTATGTTCCCCTAAGGCTGAAGGTGGTCTAGGATTTAGAAATGCGGAGTTAAATAATCTGGCCATGCTAGCTAGGAATGCCTGGAGAATTCTAGAAAATCCTACTTGTATGCTAGCTATTGTTCTTAAAGTCAAATACTTTCCTAGAATTGATTTCTTTAATGCCAAGTGCACTAGTAAGTGTTCTTGGACTTGGAAGTGTTTGCATGCTATAAAAGAGCTTATTAAGCCTTTCATCTCTTGGATTGTTGGGGATGGTCAGTTCATTGACCCATGGTGTGACAAATGGATCCCAACTTAGGGTTCAGCCACACCTAACCCTTTAGTCCCACCTGATCCTAGTATTAAAGTCTCTTACTTCATTGATTCTCATACTAGAACTTGGAATTTGTCTAAACTTAACACTCATTTTGATAATGCTTTTGTTAAGAAGATTGTCACCATTCCCTTAAGCCAGCTTTCCACTCCTGATAGGAGGGCTTGGGATCTTTCAAAGAATGTCAAGTTTTCTTTAAAATATGCCTACATGGGGTTGAGAGGTCTTAGGCCCTCCTCTTGTAAAAATCTTTGGATGCGTATCTGGAAAATTAAGGTTCTTTACAGAATCCAAGTTTTTACTTGGAAAGCTGCTAGAAATGCTCTCCCTTCCAAAACTGTTTTACATACTAGAATGCCCATGCATAGTATTGAATGTGCTAGGTGTAATGATCCTCATGAATCCATAATGCATGCTTTGGTCCTCTGTCCTTTTGCTAGCAGAGTCTGGTTCTTCTCTGATTTCTGCATTAACATTCAATTTTTTCTAAACAAAACTTTCAGTGAATGGTTAATGTTTTGGCTAACTGACATTAAATCTAGTCTTCCTAATGAGGCACAATGTTTTTTTGTAACTATCCTGTGGCCTTTCTGGACTAGCAGGAATAATTTCATCTTTCAAAACTTAAAAGAAACTCATGTTATTGTTTTAGAAAGAGCCAGGGCTATGCTTCTAACTAGGAAACCCTGTTTTACTATCTCTCTTACTACCCCTGTCAATTTATGTGATAATTGGATTCCCCCCACCTTTGGATGGATAAAGTGTAATACTGATGGTGCTTATGATGACACTACTGGAGCAAATGGTGCAGGATATATGATGAGAGATTTCTCAAGTAAAGCCTCCTTTTGTGCTTCCCTGGTTTTTGAAGTAATGTCTGCAGAAGAAGCTGAAGCCAGAGCTATTTGGGCAGTCCTGAAGAAAGCCTTGGAACAGAAGTTAACACATATCATTATCGAAAGTGATGCGAAGAATCTCATTGAACAATTTTCAGCTGGCTTGTTTGATGAAGATGTTTGTACGGATGCTATCTTTAAAGACATTCAGTTATTTTCTTCTAAATTAGTAGCTTGTATCTTTAATTTTCAACCTCGAATTTGCAATTCTGTAGCTCATGAGTTAGCTCAATGGTCAAAAACAAACAAAGCTTCCATGTACTGGTCTGTGCCTCCTGTTTGGTTGCTACCAGCAGTTGAGGGGGATCATTAGCCTATTTGAAGGCCTTTATCTATAGAAAAAAAAAGAAAAAAATAGAATAGCATCAGAATACAATTAAGTCTCTAAGATTATAACCATATGTATAAAACTTAAAGTAACGAGAATTATCCTTCGTAAATTTGGCTACAGAAAGCAAGTTATGTTTCATGTCAGGCACTAACAATACTTTATTCAATCTAAAAGTAGGTGTAGTTGTATGAATATTTGAAGTACCAACAAAAGGAATATTCTATAGAAAATGCTCATCCCCAGTCATACAATCTCAAATGTGATCACGGCGGTCCAAGCCCACCTTGTGTTATATATCGATGTGTCAACAATCCAACTCCTAACACCATGAATTCAGCTTCACAATGCCTGAACTTTCTTTTCTAACATACCGCTCAAATGAAAATCCATATAAACCGCATCACTCGCTGATCAAAATTTTCTCGAGATTCTTAGGGAGGACCCCTCATTTTCAAAATTTTATTATTAGTATTCTTCATTAAATCGGGATTTCAAAATTTTAATATTAATTTCACTTGTATCCTTAAAAAAATATCGAGGTAAATCTCCTCTGGTGGACTTGACATGATGTCTTCTTTTGCTCCTCTTTCGGCTTGGAAATCCCGGTAGAGGGAGAAGAGATAGTGAAAAACTAGGGTTTCTTCGTTTTGAAATTTGGTTGTTGTTTTCTTTCAGAGAAGAATGAATAAATACTAGGGATAGAGCACTTATAAAAGTTAATTTTCAATATTTAGAAATGAAGCTGAGTAAACTTTTTGTAAGCAATTTTGTTACTTCAAGAATTGATTATTGTTTTTGAGAAAAAAAAAACAATTATACTTTTGATAACCAAACATGCTCTAAATTAAGTGGTTATTATGGCAACTTGGCACTCATGCTTGAAAAACAGGCACGTCTGTAAACGTAATTATTAAGACAAACGCCCTTTGCGTCTTTTAAGATGACGATTCTGGCATTTTTGTTACTGGAGCTCTTCCCTGGATCAATGCGAAAGGTGTCCCTACATAAAAATTGCGATTTTTTCTTTCGGTTTGGGCGATGAAGAACTTCAGTCTATCCAATCCAATCCCCTTCTTTTAATCATAGTAATAATAAACCAGGCTAGAGAGAGGAGAGGTAACAATAAACTAGGTTTTCTTCGTTCTAATTGGATTTATGTCGTTCTATCCGAGAATAAAATCAAAACAACAAATAAATATCAGGGGCAGAACACTTATAGAGTGTTTGGATATACACCTTGAGAAGTTAGTTTTCGGCTGTAAGAATTTCGAATTCGAAAAGCGTTAAAATTTCAAAATTACTTTCAGAAGTAATACCATGATTTTTGAGATTGATTTTTACATTTACAGAATCGGAAATACTTTTATTTATGACATCCAAACATACTTTCAACGGGGTGGGGTGGGGGTGGGTGGGTGGTGGTGGTTTCAATCCATGTTTTCCACTAGAATTAGAATTCCAAATTCACAAACGATTTTGTTGTATAGGTTATAGTCCCAATGGTAAAAATCGGCATAGACAAACGTACTTGAGACAGAGATTTTAAATGTGCAATTTTTTTCAGGTGATTACTAAGGCCTTGAGTTTTCTCATGATTGGCCCATATCCACTAGATAGTTTTCCTCCAAACACTACGATCTAAGCACCCACTTATCTGTTAAGGGCTCCACTGTGCCTTTATATACTCGCTTTCCTCGAGAGAAATCGAAACCCTAAATTAGAGACTATCTTTTTCCTTCTACAACCTCCGCCTCGGCAGCCATGGTAAGTCCTTCAAATCTCACCGCACTCTATTTAAGTTTTGATCTTAACTCTTCCTTGTTTTGATCTTGTAAATCGTTCTTCTTATCTTTGTTCTGATGATTAAATTTATATTCTGATTAGATCTTTACTGAAACTGCTGAGATTTTTTCATTTTCTGATGTTATGTGTAAATTTGTTGAGAACCCAGACTTGATTTGGGGTTATTAGTTGGATTCGTAAAAAGGGTTCTGCTCAATTTAGGATTTAGTTCTACGATTTTGTTCAATTTTTAGATTTGTTGTTAGGGTTTTTGGTATGGAAAGCCAGTGATGTAAGGATAATATTTGCTACTCTTGATGGGGGTGAAAACCCCTTCTGATGATTATTTATCCACCAAGATCTCTGAGGCTGCTTCACATGTTTCATATCATCCCTAGTGATTTTTTTTTTTTTTTTTTGGTTAGGACTGATTTCTAAGTTGATTTGCATTTTTGATGATTTCGTTGTCTGTGTTGTATGGTTTGATGGTTAGTTAATTTGTTAATTGTTGTTTAGATGTTGTTTAGATGTTGTTTAGGTTATGGTTTGCTGAAGCCAGTGATGTAAGGATAATATTTGCTACTCTTGATGGGGTTATAACCCCCTCTGATGATTATTTATCCACCAAGATCTCTGAGGCTCTAAACTTTATTTTGCTATTCAAGTTTTCTTTAGTTTTTTTAATGGTGATTGCATTGAGATTATGAGATTAAATTTCCTGATTGTGAAAAAAAAAGTTTTGATTTGCTTAAGAAGGCATGATAGTTCTACTATTATGATTTTTTTATTTTTTTTTTGCTTCCATCAATGAGTATTCACGGGCCATATTGATCTTTTTAAAATCAATTCCATCTCAGCAACCTGCAACTTTCAAAGGTGATGGTGTTTGAAGAAATCTGAATATTCACGGGCCATTTCGGTCCTTTCTAAAATATCTCAATCTCAGAAACCTGCAACATATCCAGTCTTCCTCAAACACCATCACAATTGAAGGTTTGATCAATTAAAGAGCACTGAAGTCACCAACCTGTTAAGGTTTAAAATGTTTTGTGAATACTTGTTGATGGTATTTAAGAAGGCATGATCAGCAGTGATGGGATTGGTCTTAGTAAACAAAAGAGAAATGTCAGGTTGTTTTAGTTTTGGTTGTAGTGTTTCTGGATTTGTAAGGTTCTTACTGTTAGTGGTCTATTGTATTCCTTGTTATTTACATTTCCCTGATTTTGTTAAAAAAAAATTTCAAGATGATTTATTAGTTTGTATATTAATGCCCTTCATATGTTTATTGTGGATGCAGACTAAGCGTACAAAGAAGGCTGGAATCGTTGGCAAATACGGTAAGTTGCTGCTGTCAGAATGTATATTAATATTGCCTCTTGCCCCTCTTCAATACAAGAAGTCTTGTTTGAGTCTAAGCTGTTTAGCTGAGCATAGAACATTAAAACGTTGGTTGTCCTGTGACTTAAGGGTCAACTTTTTTCTGAGAAATCGTATTGAAATGTTTTTTTTTTTTTCCGACTTTACCTTCTAATTGTATTGATAGGATAAATGAGAGTGCGTGCTTTATACTCTTCAGGGTGGTAGTACTTGTGAATATCATAGAACTTCACAGTATGCTTTCTCTAGGAATATATTCATTTTTTATTACAATCTTTACATTCGCAATAGTACTATGCTTTGGTATCTCCTTCTGATCAACATGTGTTTGTTAATTTCAGGAACAAGATATGGTGCCAGTCTGCGAAAGCAGATCAAGAAGATGGAAATCAGTCAGCATTCCAAGTACTTTTGTGAATTCTGTGGAAAGGTTAGTTGTTTTCTTTTTGGTACACCAGTTTCAGTGTATTTTTGATATGTTTTGTTTTCCCTTGTACAATCTGGTTAGTAATCAATTCCGTTCCTTGTGCAGTATGCCGTGAAGAGGAAGGCTGTCGGAATTTGGGGATGCAAAGACTGTGGCAAAGTGAAAGCTGGTGGTGCCTACACATTGAAGTAAGACTTGCTCTCATGTTCACTTTCCATTCTATATCTGTATGCTACATACAACATAAAAAGCTAACCATCTGATTGTTGTTGTTCTGTATTGCAGCACCGCTAGTGCAGTCACTGTGAGAAGTACCATCCGAAGGTTGAGGGAGCAGACAGAGAATTAGAGCTCATCAGTCTTTTGTCGTTAACCTTCTTTTTGTTCTTGAAGAAGAGTAGCTGTTTATCTATCTATACAGTACAAGGTTTCTTATTTTGTTTTGATATTAGTAGCTTGACATGTTTATCCTACATTTTGCGATTTAGATGTTTATCTCTTTCTAGAAGTAGTCATGTTTAAATTGCTGAAGAAGATGACATGTATGGTTACCCTTACGAGATTTTGGACACTTGTGTCAGCTTCACCACATATCTTATACCCTCATGCATGTTTTAAGATCTCCCTTCTCAACCTGTTATCTTGGTTGTAGTTTCATTTTAGCACTTTTCCCTGCCTTTGGTGTCTGAGCTTGTTGGGCTAGGAGGCAGTAGGTCACTGTTAGAGTGTTATATGACTTGCCAGTCAAGATATTTATTCAAAGCTTATTGGATGCAGATTTTGAGTTTTAATTTCTGGAAACTAGTACCACCTTTGTTTCTGGAAAAATGATATTTTCTCCGTTCCATTTTGCCTAAAAAAGCCGGATTGAAAAAGTGAGTATCATTTTGACGGAGGTAGTATTTAATTCCGTCCTTACTTTCATCCCCAAAACAACACGGTCATTCATTTTATGCTGTCGTTTTTGCACATTTTGCGCATCTCAGATTCTCCATGGCTGGAAAATCCGACGAGTTGAAGGTCCATTTTCGTTTTGCACTTTGTGATAGCCGGTCTAATTTATCTTTTAGTCCATGAGCAATCTTAAGATATTAGACCGACCTGATTCTTAAAAACTATTATTGCTTGATACTCCATCTGACTAATCCAATGACTCCAATCCAATCCCTTTGGTCTCTGAATTGGTACCGACATAAAAAAGAAAAAGCATAGGTGTACTCCATGACTCGGAATTTTCCCCTTTGGTCCCCAAATGATCTAAAACCATACGCAAACTCGAATCATATCTTCTTTATAAAGAGACAACCACCACAAAACGATCACAAATCATCATCAATCAAAATTTACATCACAAAAATCAGCTACAAAACAAACTAACAAAAACTAGTTCTCACCAAGTTTGCTCATCTTTCATTTAGTCTTTAGCTTCTAGTTCTAGTTGGTAGTTCAAGTATATATATGATATGGGTAGTTTTGTATGTGTAGAATGTGGAACAAGAAGAAATCCATGCCGGTGCAGGGTTTTTGGACCAACACTCGGGTGTGTGGCGTTTCTGGTGACAGCAGTTGTATGTTGGCCAGTTGGAGCGGTGATATGGATCTGCAGCCACGCCAAGGGACGTCGTATCATGGGTAAACCAGCTGCTGTCGTTTATCCTAAGGTTTCTAATTGCCTCCCTATCTAATCAACGGTTAAGAGAGATTCATGTTTTATGAAATATCGGTTGTGCAGTGTAATCATCAATATTTTCTCAATAAATTTGTGTTGACAAGGGAAAAAGAAAATATCTATTTCTGCTCTTATTGTTTTCTAATTCAAATTTGTTGAATAATTAAGTTAAGGCTGATTTTGGATCACTAAGCAGAAGATTACCTTGGTTTATGATTAATTGTAACTTCAATTTGTGTAGGAATCAAGGCACATATGATATTCAAAGAATAATCTTTAAGTAACTTTATTAATTAATTAACCGATTAAGCAAAAAATAAATAAATTTGAAGAGTGATATTTGAAGCTGTTTTTCTAGAGATTCCTCCGTGAAACAAAATTGGATACATCCAACTGAATAGATAAAAAGAGTGCGGATATAATGCAGTCATCTCATTAAATCAACCAAAAGACTCATACTTGATATAACATTAGAAGTGACAGCGTTAAGAAAAATCTAATAAATTTGCACATCCGAATATGTTTAATTGATTCCTGTGCAACATTTACGTTTTGAGAATTAAACACCACAGTTTACTCCAACACCTTATCTATTTCCCGATTTTTGATTTTTCGTTGCATTTTGAGAATCAAACACCACAGTTTGCTCAAACACCTTATCTATTTCCCGATTTTTCTGATCAGCTGCGTGTAAACTGAGATCATGATTCACATGCATAACCCCTCGGCTCAAAAGTTCAACTTGTATATATAGTTTAGAGTGACCGAGTGAGTACAAGAAAATAAAACATATCACCTGCGTAAAGGATCACGAAGATTACGCTGCAGTTTGCAAATGAAGTTCCTGTGACTGCTCATACCAATCACGTCGACAGATATATTGGGTAATTTTATGTGTAGATTGTGAGACGAGCAGAAATCCTATGCCAATGCAGGGTCTTGGGACCAACACTCGGGTGCAGAATGCGTGAAATTTTGGTGTCGTTTATCTAAAAGTTTCTTGTTGCGTCCCTATCTAATCAATAATCAGACAATTTGATATTTTTATTTGATTTTTGGCTTGTTTGCAATGTAATCAATCAATTTTTTCCCAAAAAACAAACTTGTCTCTTAGTTTCTGGCTTTTGATTCCAATGATATATGTGACAAACGAGTCGGGTAATCCTATGAGTTAAACATCAGAAAAATGAAAAAACAGACAATTTGACATCTAATTCGGATCAATTTGTACCTAGTACTACTTCTCAAGTTCGAACATAGCGAGCCCTATGTTCCTATGATGCTGCTGTCGGATATCCGTCACATATCTTGACATTGTTTTCTCCTAGTGCTTTCAGGGAAACGAAGCTGCTGGTATGTGGCGTTCGAAACCCCCGAGGATTCCAGAAGACAAAATTAGTGTAATATTTTCTGTATTTCCTTGCTTGTAATCCGCTCCACCTTTCACCCAAACACCATGACTTGTGATTATCATTTCCGTTCTGAATTTGGTAGGTACTATGAATTGTACACCTTTTCCTTGTTTTTGGAGTTTTATTTTTATTTTTTTAACAACATAGTATAGTGAGTACTCTTTCTATTGTTCCATTCAGGTGATTGATACAGAAAGCGTCGATAGAACTACACATGGGTTCACCAATGATGGGATCCCTGAAGTAAAGGATATCGTGCACGCAGTGCTGGTTGGAGGCTTTTTCTTGCAAAAATTTATCTCACATAGAAGTTAATTTTGGTGAGTGGGTCTCGTCCACATTTACTCCAAAACTTTATGATACCCATTCTTACGTTGAACACATGTCTGAAGTTAATAATTAATGCACATACGTTGATCGGCAATGTGTACATAGCTGTACACTTGTTGCACTGTTAATGTGTACATAGTTATACACATGTTGATTGTTAATGGTACAAAACTGTATTATATCCTAATACACCTTTGACATCAATCTTTTTAGGTTTTATGTGTCCTATATTTTAGCACCTCCGGAAGGTATTATTTGTTATTATGACTAAAATTTTTATGGCATAATTTATGGCTGGTTGTAAACCGTTCCGGTTCTAGGTATGCTGATGAGTATAGGGGATGGGATTGTAGAAGGAGAAGTCGTACTAGGAGTCGGTAATGATATAACGACATATCTCGTGGGAATAGTTGAGGTTCACGCCACAGAAATAGGATCCGCAGTTTAAATCCTGTTTATCAAAATGGTGGCAGTCGATGTCGATATGAAGAAGAGCGCCGGAGGAGCCGAATAAACTCAGACCGAAGGTAGTACAATTCACACATCTTTTCTTCTTATCTTCTCTGGCTCTGCACCTTATATTGATGAATTTTTTTTCACTATATCGAGTGCCTCTCCAGTTCTCTGGCTTTGCACCGTAGTTTTGATTATTACAGTATTTTATAGGTTAGCAACTTGAAGGGTATAGAAAAATTCTTATCTTTTTTTCTTATTTTTGTACTTTTATATATATGTGAATGATATTAGACGTGGTGGTCCAATCATCCAATTTACAACCTGATCAACACCACCACCAATTTAAACGCATCCAAAAAATATTATACAAATATTATGGTTATGGGCAAACTTGAGTTTTACCACTACCACCGATAAGGCAATGAAAACATTAAAATATTTAATATTTAATGAAGCTGAGCTGAAGCTGTGTACTGTAGACTGATGTTCATTTATTTTTGATTCTTTTGAACTATATAAACATTTACGGTGATGCTTAAATCAAGTTTGCAAATGCGACAGTAATAACTCTTATCAGGAGATCAAAATGCAAAAAGACCACTCTCCCTTCCACCATGTATAAATCCACTTCGCTACCATACAGTTACTTTCATATAGCCAATACTGGTGTGAGATCCGTGAAATCACTACTAAGAAATTATTCTCTCCTACGCAGATCAAGTCATTCAGTGATGCCATCAATAGCTACCTAGCTAATAATCTACAACAGATCAAGTTGATAATATACAGCTACAGGCCAACAAATGAAATGATATCTTTGTGAACAAAAAATTATTCACTCAGCATTTCTAACCCGTGGATATCTTCCAATGAAACGCTAGGAAATCCCGTAACCTGATCCCTACAGGAGAAGAAGTTTCTTTTCAGCAGAAACAATGTATTTGTTAAGGGAATAAATTTCAAGAATAGAGGAGGATCACGGTGGCTTCAAATTCCAGATATCAAAATCTGGAAAGACTAACCAAAATTGTGAGATTATGCATAATAATGTGTCGATATTGAGTAGTATGTTACAGAATTGAATTACAGAGAAGATTACCTTTGTCTATTAGACATCAATAACCATTAAAAACCTTTGAAGATGCATAATAATAATGGTATCTTCACTACGACAAACCTGCAAAATACATAATCAAATCATCGAAACATGATCAACTCATCGAACACACCTCGAGTATGGGAGTTTAAGGACAAAATCAAGAAGAAACACTCGAGCAAGGGAATGCTAAAAACAAAAAAAAAGAACAAATACAAAACTTGATTGCTTTAGGGTTTACCTTCTTCTCTGTGGCAACAGAAACTCTCCAAATCTTCACAATCCTTTGAAACCGAGTTACACAAAATCATAATCACTCTTTTTGTAACAATCCATACGAAATAATCTCTGGTAAATTTATCTGGCACATTACTTTGAGATGTTAAAGATTTACTTACGGACTTGACTAAGTAAGGTAAGATGTCCTGGCCTCACTTCAAGTCTCTCGAAAGACATTTCAGATTGTTGTTAAATCCCAAAGAAGTCGAGGGTAGAGATACCACGAAAAGTGTATGTGTATATTAACTGGCCTCTCCCAGTATAAACGGTTAAAGCGCTACATATGAGCCATATGCTTATAATTGACTTGGGTTGCAAAGGATCTAGGTACAAATCTTTTAGTAATTAGCCTTCAATTAAGGCCAACAACAAATCAGTGTTCAAGCTTCTTTCATGAGCCTCATCTACAATGATGCATGAAACCCAAGTCAGTTTCTCATCATTGTGATTTGTCATAGATTTTACCTTGGAGCTGAATTTCTGCCTAGAAAAGAAAGACTGGCAACAACTGATAGAACTATTATCACAACACCTATTACTTTCTTCCTCAATCCTTCGTGCCAGTAAATCAGCAACGATTTTGTGAGGTTTAGTGCACGCAGTAATGGCTCCAAACATAAATCCTGATTTCATCCAATTATTAAAAAAAAAAAAAAAAAAAAAAAAAAAAAACTGACTCACCCAATTACCATGACATCCTCAACAAAGAGAGAGTTAACCCATATCATGATCATTGCCACTGAAAATACCTCTACAGTAATTACTTGAGATCTCCTCAAATCGATATTTTTATAAAGCTGCTGTAAGCAAAAACCAAAACAGAATTGCAGAACTAATTTATTGAAACACGGGAAATTCAATTCGGTATATTCAACAATATCAACAGTGGTCATAAAAAAAATAAACCCTCTGTGTAAGCTTCACACTCAAAATCAATAATGGGACATCATCATCACCACCATGTACTTTATCACCTGAAATCATAGAAGCAAACCGAATATTTAGGGCTGAAGAACAAAAGAACAACCACGTTAGTGTTGCAAATGATTTTGGGGTTAATGGCTAAATGGGTATTGAAGAAGGATTGAAAAATATTTAAAACTCGCTCAAAGGTTTCACTGATCACTCTACTGTGGTCGGAAGAAAAACAACTCTTATTACTTTTCAAAAACTATTTTGGTCGTACAGGACCTTACTCTCTTACAAAGGACTATACTTCTTTCACTCTTTCTCACCTTACCACTCACTTCTCTTTTCACTAGATTACAAGTCACAATTGATCCCACTCAAGCCTATTTATAGCTTTACATGACCGACTTCATATACTCTAGAACTCTCTCTAACTATCCAGTTGTTCACATATATTTTACACTTACCAACTTTGACTTTCAACCGGATAATTCTAGATTTATCCATTTAGGCACAGGTACATGTCACTAGATAACTCTAGTACTAGGTGACCATAGTTTCTTCCCCATAAAGTCTTCTAGACTACTCCACCACTTTCTCACCGATTAAATGTTCTAGACTATTTTTGATTAATCTAAATCAAGTTTATTCTTTCAACAGTTAGAAGATGTGATTTTTTTTTTTAATGAAGAATAGCTTTTGCATTATGGTGTTGACGGCTGCAAAATCGAAACTCTTCTCCTCCTAAATCACTTCAATAACCTCCTTCATCTCATCAGATTCTCAATTTCATCATTCTTCTCTGTTGAATTCAAATCAACCAAGAAATATCACCCATCAAAAACACTTCTCATGAACATCTCCGATTCTTGACAGGTGTTGTAGTAGGCCTACGACGACTCTATTCTATGGGTTGTGGAAGGGGGTTGTACAAGGTCCCCGATTTACTACAACTTCGACCTAAGAGTCGTAAACGTAGTTGTGGTTCAAGTTTGGACTACCTTGTGGTTCAGTTGTGATTCTCTTTCAATTTTATTTTGGAAGCCTAACACAACCTCTAATAAGTCGTGAATCCTTCTTTCACTATACCTACAGGAGTTGTAGGACATCCTTCCACAACAACCTCTATGTATAGTAGAAAACTTTATCACAACCCCCTAGTTAGGTTGTCAAACTCTAACATAAAGGTTGTCAAAGGTTGTCATAAAGTTAGTATAAAAAAGAACCACAAACCTGAAAGAATTGTGATAGTGTAAGCATGGTTGATGGTGTGGACTTGCACCTAGGAGGCTTAGGATCGAATCCTAGCAACCTCTTTTTCTTAAAGAGTTGTTGTTTGTTTTCTTGTCGTTCTAGGGGTGGGTAGTGATGCCATTCTACAACTCTTCCTTTGAAAAAAGTTGTAAAATATGAGATGTTCTATTGCTTTTAGAAAAAAGTTATAGAATTCCAGTTGTAGATGTATATTTTTCCTGTAGTGATCGCAATGTTACGGTCACCAAACACCTTCTTTATACCCATTGATTAGTAAGTAGTTATATGTTCGGCTTGGAAAACATATAATTTTTTTTTTATGAATACTAAAAATATATATATACCGATGATCATCAGGGTGATGCAAAACAACTTACAACAGGCAGCAAAAACAAAGACAACCAAAACACAAACGAAGACAATACAACCCACACGCAAACAAAGACAACTACAATATCCATGCCTCAACAAGGAGGCCAGGATATCCCATTTTGGGATCAAATAGGGAGTCATAATAAACCCACGAGAGCAGATTTGTATTAGGACCACAGTACAAATTCAAATGTAGGACTCATAGATTTCCGCCATTCTGCATCTGGTCCCGCGCCTTTTGCCTGTCAAGGGGTAAATAATTTAGTCATTTTGATGCAACCCATTAATTATCGGAATGAAAATCAAAATGATTCAACTGACTGAGAGAAATGTCGAAATTTCTTCAACTGGCTGTAAAACCCGAAGTCCATTTTGATATGACTTCTATAATCAATTTGAAATCACCTCTTAAAAGAATTTCCACAAAAACAAATCTATAAATCTCTCTTTGTAGGTGTAGAAGTAGAAGGATTCAAGGAGAGAAAAAAGAAACAACTAGCTCGAGTTTAAGAAGGACATATTTGAAAAGAAAAGGTAGTGTTTGCCGTAAAATAGTAGTAGAATCACCCATTACTTACTTTCTTTTTCTTCTCTTGCGAAGAAGATCAACTATCGTTGCTATTGCCGCCAACCCGCCAAGAACTGGAATAATTATTGTAAACAGTGTCTTTTTCCAATTGAATTTTTCTTCTTCTTTCGGTTTCCTTGGTTCGACCCATGTAAGAAAAAGATCTTCAACAGTTAACCAATAATCATAGACCTTAGTAATAGCATGGAAGGGAATAGGTATAGTAATAGGAGAAACTCGCTGGCACCCTCCGTTAATCAATACTCTGGTAATATCGCCATCAAGTTGGCTATCATCAGAAACCGAAACCAGTACAGTGGTTGTTGAGTTACTAAGGCAAGGAACAATTAAAATTCCTCTAAGTGCATTGGCAGCGGGATCACTTTGTATTGATGGTGGACAACTGAAGATGTTATATGTTTGATAATGAAAAGCCTTGAAAGGTGACAGATTGACGTTCAAATTTTGTTGTTGATAACGCCGTGGAAGGCAATTGTTTTGGTCGTAAAGCCTTATCTCCTTCTTATCATAATCGATTGATCGAACCAAGAATTCTCCCGACTGTGGTAATTTTAATACCGTTTTATCGAAAGTATTACATGTGATATTAAAACCCGGGTAACCACATCCTCCACCCTGCCGATCTTTAATCACGAACGGATAGAGTATTTCTGGTTCGTTTCCGATGTCGCTGCATTTAACCATAGAACAGTTTTCTTGACATGTAATGGTCTTTGGATAAAAGAGAAAGAAAAATATGTAAGAAATAAACAGTTTCAGACAAAGCAACATCGTGTGCTGCTAAAGAATAATGTTTTGAACGAAGAGTATTGAGGATGAGGAGTTTATATAGTGTTTATGTACCAATCGTGCCAAGGGTACAGGAGATATCAAATATAAAGCCGTGCCCTTGTGCCTGGTCAGATAATGGATAATAATACATTGTTGCTGAGTTGGTCGCACATATGGCTAGCGCGTTTGTCTAATCATACCTACATTTCTGTAAACATAAATAAAAATGGGATCAACCAATGAAACACATGAACCTCGTACCAGTGGGGTGTTGAAAGAGTTTGAGACATCTAATTAATCACCACTTTCAAAGGTTGGGCACACGATGCGTATATATGATTGGTTTGTGCTGCGGAAAAAGGTCATACCTGGCTACCTAGTTAAGGTTGGGTTGAAAATTACGAACCCAAATTTAAAATACAAACAAGCAAATATAATATGAAGTTACACTTGTTAGGCGCTTATTGATGTTTGTATTAAGAGGTTTGAAGTTTCCATTCCCACTTGTTACAAAGAGAATATTTCTCCCGTGGCTCTTAGAACGAAAAATGAATAAAAATGACAGAAAACATTCTATGTGTTCACTAGTGATGATGATGCGGCGTGTTTGCATGTTCTATTCCGTTGAGATACACCTCTTTGAGCTTCTTCAATGGTAAATATATATGTGGCATCATTTTTAAGACATGTCTAGGTATAAAATCCTAAAAATTAGGAAAAAGATAAATTTGTCTCCAACTCATATAAAGTTTAATATCTTTATTTTACTTACTTGTAGGTATATAAAATGTTAAAAATATTTCTATCTTTATTTTTGATCGATTTTTAGTAATAAAGTGTGAAGACATCCTCTAAGTGAGTGGCTAAAACTAGAGGTTCACTTAGAGGATGTCTAACTTTTTTTTTGCCACATCATCTTTAAATTTAATGTGTTGGCATGATTTTTTATAAATATTGCTGTGTATCCTATGTGGATTAAGACTTTTTTCTTCACACACTTCATTGAAGAAGCTCTTAGAAACCCAGTAACGAAGATTAGGGAGTTCATGTATATGGAACGAACCAAAAAGGGTGTGCACATTAGCGGAAATGCTCTTAACATCAGTCTAAGGCTATTAATAGGGTACAAATTTTTCATGTAAAGACACTTGCAATTCTCTGCAAAGATACAAGTACAAAAAGTTTTTATGACTCTAGTCACAGGATTACGAACCAGCCAATAACTCAGACCTTTGCAACACCAAAATGGAAAGCTCCGTCACAACAACAACTCAAACTCCTGGATTGATAAAATCATAAACTATTTTACGGGTAAAATCTCACACACTCTGGTGGAGTTGATATTCATTCATATATATAAGGAGGGTTTACAGGTTTCCAGAGAATACAATTTTAATGATTGGTATAACTTTTCGTAGTAATAGAAGGAGGAAGAATAGGAATTTAGAGAAGTACTAGGACTCTCCCTTTGAATCTGCTTCTAGAGTAATACTTGGTCTTTCAGCACACGTACTCTTGACACTTCCCCTCAAGTTGAGCAAGAGCTTCCGAATGTTCAACTTGTCACGAATGTATTCAAACCTTGGTGAGGCCAAACCATTGGTAAACACATCAGCAAGTTGATCTTTGTAAGAGATGAACCTGACTTGAAGATCTTTGTTGCCTACTCTTTCACAGATCAAATGATAGTCAATGTCGATATGTTTAGTCCGTGTATGAAACATCGGGTTGGATGTGAGATAGGTTGCACCTAAATTATCACACCAAAGTGTTGTTGATGTTGTTGCAACCCCTAATTATTTTAACAGAGATTGAATCCAAATGAGCTCCAAAGTAGCTATGGCTAAACCTCTTTAATCCGCTTCAGTACTCGACTTGGAAACTATTTTTTATTTTTGAGCACTCCATGATATCAGATTACCTCCATAGTAGATACAGTAACTGAAAACGCGGGGGTACCGAAATACACCACCAACTTTTTCTCAGGAAACCTGTATGGACTAAACTCTAATACAATTCTGAGAGTTCAACTTAATGAATCTCAATCAAGGAATTATATAAAGATCTTATATCTTTTTCTCTCACAATCAGAATGTTACAAGACTAGTTTGTGAACTTGATTATACCGTGAGAGTACTTGGACGATCCCAAATATCAATATCCAAGAATCAATCAAGTTGTATCCAACAATTACGATGGACATATCTACTTGAATTGATGTTAACGTACAACCTGTGATATTTCAATCATAAGGATACACAATATAATGCGGAAAATAAATAAAAGACACCAGAAATTTTGTTAACGAGGAAACCGCAAATGCATAAAAACCCCAGGACATAGTCCAGATTGAACACCAAACTGTATTAAGCCGCTACAGACTCTAGCTTACTATCAAAACTTTGGACTGGAATGTAGTTGAGGACGAATTAAACTATCACATCAATTCAGTCACATTCGCGCTCCTCACGCCTCTTGAACCCCAACAGGACTCCGAGCAATTGATTCTCTTAGATGACGTCCTTTACATCCTAAGAGTTGCTTCAACTAAATTAAAGACTTTAAACCAATCTTCCTCCCACGGATAAGCCTATATGTGATTTCCGTTCTGATCAAAAATCAAGGTGAGGTTGGAAATCGATTGCAATATACAAAGTCTAACAAACCTCAAAATTCGGTCTTATGACTCTCGAAGAGCAGCCTAGATTATTATTCACCTCACAAGTATAAACTTGTGGAATCACAAATTATGAGACGAAAAAACTTTGTGATTTCTATCTATATTGTTTGTTGGAGCGATCCCAACAATCAAAACAAGATCAGGATAAAAGAACTATCAAGATAAAGATAGTTGGACCTGGCTTCGCGAATCCCTAGGTGAAGTCTTTTTAGTCGCTAAACCCTAGAATGGTTTTAAGGAGAGGATGACTCTAGTTTACAACTAAGACACACAAAAATAATGTCGGGGATTCAAATATCCAAGTTGTTTGAGGTTCTCCTTATATAGACTTTCAAGATCAAGGTTGCTTTGGATTTAAGCTAATTTCACTTTGGAATCAAACAATCAATAATCACCGTTAGATGAAAAACTTGACTTGAGATTAACATAACAAAATATACACTCTGTTAGGGATAAACTGTAACCGAACCGTGTATAATGCCTGGTTCGTAAATGGTTAGCCAAAACTAGCTAATTGAACGATAAGCTTAACCATTTTCATGTAACACTTTAAGACTTTTCTTGAGTCACAAATGTGATCAATCATGTCTAGATGTGTTTTTAGAGAGTTATTCAAATGCATGTGAAAATATTCGACAGGGTACGTTCGTGTACCGGGTAAGTGTATTATACCTTTTCGTGAATATTTTTGTCCTAGTACGTGTACCGGGTATGTTGACCCTTAAGACAAAAACAAGTTCAGGAACTCACGGATTTATGACATGAATACTAGGTATGCGTACCTTTTTCGGTTTTGAAACCAACAGACCTTTTTTGGTTTGCATACTAGGTATGCGTACCTTCCTGGTTCATGAGTCAATAGAATTTTTATGGTATGAATACCGGGTATGCATGCCAAAAGGTCGCTGCCGAACTATATCTACATCGGTACGTGTACTGGGTACATATACTGCGGCTTCGGACTTATAACAGTTCTCCTAGTATGTGAATTGGTATGCATACTGTCATGTATGTAGATTTGAAGTAGTTTTATACTCTCTAATAATCAATTTGAAACTTTCCCGAATAACATAAATGACACATATCACTGTTTCAGGCTATTTTTGAATGATTAAATCTTGAATCATGATTAGATTATTCACAATAAATTGTTCTTAACCAAATTCATCAAGTATGAACAAATGTGCTTAAGCTTAGCATATTTCGAGAACGATGTTCAAGATAAACTTGACTCGAAATTTATGTTATGGATTTACTGTTTAGTTTAGTTATGCGACAATGTATCATAGATAGAAAGGTGAAAACTTGAGAAATAGTTGGTTCAGTCTTCACTTACCTTTTGTTGAAGAAGTTCTCCAGAGCTCCTGTTGATCTTCGCATTCAGATGATAGAACGCAGTGATATCCGATTCTCAACTACACACATCTTTCCTAATCCGATACTTGACTAAATGTAGACTAGAAATCAAGATATAATTTTGACAACTAAATCTGACAACAAGCTTGAGATAGCAACACTTGTGAGTTCGACCGAGCGATGCTCTAATAATCTTCCCCTTTGTCAATTTTAGTGACAAAACTATCAATATATATGGATTAAAAATTAAATCTTCAAAACTCCAGAATCCATCATGCTTGATTTCCTTGGTTTCTTCGACTCCTTGAATTCTTCGTTACTTCAAGTTGCAATGATTTTGAACGTGTTCAACTCAGCATCGTTATTGTTGAAGATCCGTAGCGATAAAAACGTTTCCGGGGGGGGGCCCCGGCCTCAAATCAATACTTACTTCTTTTGCAAAATAAGCGAAACCTAAAAATGTTGATTCACTCCCCCTTACATAATGATCCGTAAACCATATGTATGTAGTGCGAAACTACTGATTAATTCTCCCCCCTTTTGTTAATTAAAATTGGAAAAGGTACGAAAACTATGGGATTGTAATGAATTCAACCAAAAAATGTTTCGAGACTTAAAGGAAACACATATCAACTTTTATTTAGATGATATCACATAGTATAAAATACTTAGCGCTCATCTAGGAGATTTAATATACAAGCATCCCCTGTAAATTCCACAGCCACACACTCCACAAAGATATAGCAATTAAGCACAAGTTCACTTAAGAACTCTCCCATATTTGATGTCATTCCCAAGAAAACAACATGAGTGACCTTACTTCATAAAAAAAAAGATTTTTAATATGACGTCAACAATTCCTTACCTGGAACTCAAGTTTTATTTCCCAAGAGATATGAATTAATTCAGGGGCAATGCTTTGAACTTGATTTAATGAACCAAAACAACATCAATAGACTGCCGAAGGTGTTGAAATGTTGCGGTGTCTATAGGCTTGGTGAGAATATCAGCCAATATTGTTGTTATGATGTCACAAACTCTATTTTGACAATACCATTTTCAAAGAGAGCTTTTATAAAGTGGTATCTTATGTCAATGTGCTTTGTTCTTTAGTGCTCAACGGGATTCTCAGTAATTCGAATCGCACAAAAGTTATCATAAAAGATTTTTATTTTTCCACTATCGATTCCATAATCAGTAAGCATTTGTTTCATCCATAAAAGTTGACAACACGAACCTGCAACAATGTATTCGGCTTTGCATGTCGATAGAGATTGTGATTATTTTTTTTGTGCCATGCGACAAGATTTAGTCAAACATAGTAGAATAATCCTGGTGTACTTTTATATCTTGTAAACAACCTTCCCAATATTCATCAGAATACGATGTAAGATCAGTGTTAGTATGAAAAGTATATCAGAGACCATAACCGATAGTATGTTGTACATATCTTATGATCCACTAGCGAGAGATAACATCCAAAATTGCAAATATTTTGAAGTTTATTTCTCGTCTTAGCAGTGCATTCCGTTCCTCCAATAATATTTTTAGCATCATGATTCTTTGAACCCATAAATATCGTGAAGTGGGACGTTCAACATGAATACCCTAAGTAGGGATTTTATCCTCGTCACCAGAAACATCAGGATCGGTAACCATTGGTACAACTTCCACCGATTCTGGAACTTCTTTGACTTTATCATTTTTCTCCAAAGTAGGCAACTCAACAAGAGAGTCATCATAACGAAGCTCTTTCAAATCGTCAATGATAACATTTTCTGATTCCATCATAACATGAGCTATGAGATTGTAGCACTTACTGCTAAACACACGGAGATAGTGTAAGTTAGGTTTCTTAGCATATCACAGCTCATTTGGAGTATTCAGGGTTCGTGAGCGTAAATACACATGATTGATCAAGTAGCAGGCTGTGAAGACAGCTTCACCCAAAAAATTTTGAGGTAAGTTTTTGTTGTAAAGCATAATTACCCTGTCCATCATGTATACTTTTATTTTTCCTTTCTGTAACTCCATTAGCTTGTGGAGTTATAAGTGGTGAATATTGTTGAATAATACCCAGTTGGTCACAAAACTCGAACACTTTACTATCCTTGAATTCAGTTCCCCGATCGCTCCTAATTTTCCTTAGTCCGTGACCTTGTTCATTCTGGATTCTATTAACAATAATCTTGAATTCACTTAGGGTCTCATTCTTATGTGCCAAGAACGCCACCAAAGTAAATTTGGTGTAATCATAGACCATTTCCAAAGTGTATTTCTTCTCTCCAACAGTAGGTTCTTGAATGGGTCCAAAGAGATCCATATGAATTAAATCAAGTGGATCCTTTGTGGTAATTTCTATAGAGGATTTACGTGGAACTCTCGCTTGTTTACCTTTTAGACAAGCTCCACAAACACCATCGATCTTAGCATTGATTTTGGGAACACCTATGATAAGTTCTTTATTAATGATCTTTCCAAGAAGGAGAAAATTGATGTGACCAAAAAACTCATGCCAAAGATGCGTAGATTCCACCTTTGTAAGATTTCAACAAATATTAGACTGAGTATCCAAAAGATAACAATTATTTTTGCCACATATTCCCTACAAAATTACTTTTTCAGACTTATCTTCACATCCTTCAGCACTGAAGATAACTTTATGGCCTTTATCTCAAATTTGATTAACATAAATAAGATTTGCAGTCATACCTTTGACGTAAACTACATCATGAATTTCAGGTACGCCAGGAACTTTAATTGTTCCCTTTTTTCTAATATAACAACAACTCCCGTCTCCGAATTTTACCAGTCTTCCATTAAAGTCGCTTGTATTCACGAACCACGAAAAGTCACCTGTCATATGCCGGCTACATCCACTGCCAAGAAACCATTGAAAGGGTGATGTTGACTTTAAAGAAAAAGCTCATATACTAACATTACATTTCCTAAAGGAATGTCTTGTTATGTTTGTAAGACTTGTAAGGTTAGAAAAAAGTTTTCTAGCTTTCTTGTTGAGAGTACTAGAAATCTTTTATTTCTTTCTAAAAAGCTTACATATATATTGATATTGATTGGAAGCACCAAAAAATATAAAAGAGCCAACGGTTTTTGAAGTAACATCACTAGACTCTTTCGGACAAACCTGAGTCGTATCTATTTTAACAAAACCTAGACCTCGTTCATCTCTAGACTGTCGATAATTCTTTAGACAAGTTTTAAGATAATTACTCAGATACTTGGTAAAATTGGAAGATTCAACAGAGTTTAAAATCCCAAGAGTTTCAGCAAGAGCATATTTTAAATCAACTAACTTTGCAATTATCTCTTTATTAATTTGAATTTGATCATCCAATTTTAACTAGAGAGTTTTTTTCCCTTTCAGATCCTTCCAGAAGATCAGATTCTTTGATATACACTTCATAGTGAAGTCTATCGACTTTCCTTATCAATTATTGTTTCTCATGAAAAAAAAAATCGATCATCTTCTTTTGATTACTAACAAAATCATCATCGATGGTTTCTGGAACACACTCAGGATCTGATAATACGTTATCAGAGATAATACTTTCGTCCATAGAGTCATATTGCTTCAAACACAGACTTATTAGGTTTTTCATGTGTTTGCATGCTCTGATACGAACTGAAAACGCGGGGGTACCAAAATACACCACCATGTTTCTTAGAAAATATGTATGTGGACTAAAATCTAAACAATTCTGATAGTTCAACTTAATAAATCTTAATCAAGGAATTATATGAAGAGCTTATATCTCTTTCTCTCATAATCAGAATTATACAGATTAGTCCGTGAACCTGATCTGCAAAAGATTCCTTAATCCATCCCTGGTCTGTTGGTGATCACATCGAATACAGAATGTACTACGTTCCATTTTAGCTTTACGACGTCGCCATTTCTCCCATGCCCAGACAATATACACAATAAGTGTGACCCAAAATTAGAATAAAAAGGTAGTTCAAGCATGAATTTCCTAACAATACCTTTATAAATTCGGCTTTGTTTTAAATCTTTCATTCAATCCTCTTTTTGATAGCTCGGGTCGCATTCGTGGCATTTTAAAGACAAGGAAAACAACTGCTTCCATCATACAGTTTCTGTCTACTCAATCAAATGGAACCCTTTAACGCAAATACAACTTTCTACAATTTTAATCTACTACTAAGGGTTTCGGTAATCTTGAAATTCAACCAAGTAAAAAAAAAGAAAGATGCTTCAGCTAAGATATTGAAACTTCAAAATCAAGGCAACTAATCATGTGTTAGGAACCATACTCATATACTTTCTGGGGATGGTCAACATAAACTTGAAATTGGAGATACTCAACATGAGGAAATTGATAAGCTCATTGAATAAAATTTAGTCCAACCATTTTGTGAGACAAACTTGAACATCAAATTAGTGGAGCAATGAGGAAGATACATACTAAATCACTAATAATTTAGTCGCATATTGATCTGTCATGTTATAACTAAAAACAATCACAAAAATCTAGCTTCCAAAGCCTGTGCCTTTAGGTCATCCTTCTTGGATTCGCAACTTCATGACAAGAAATTGATATTAGACACAAGAATTATAGTCCTCATACAAAAGAAACCAGAACTTGCTGCATATAAATGAACAGAACAGAATATTTCACAATCAAAACCTAGTGGATACATAAACTATCAATATATCTCACAACTAAACAAAGTTGAGCAAATATATAGAACTTAAAAAGTTCCTGTTTCAAATATCAACTTCATCCAAATCTAACACCACTACCACACAAACAGAATTGTTTAACAAAACTAAATCATGTACGCAGCTAAAAATCCTCAAAGAAAAACATGCATATATACCCGTACCTGCTTGATGACTCAACTCAGAACTCAACTCATCAGTAAGAATTTGTTCTCAGCGAACTTGTTAACTCTCAATGGAGTTGGTCCAATGCTTTCAAAATTTAAGGAATATTAAAAAGAAATACTTACCAAGATATCAAGCCTCCCAAATTGGGTTTGGACATATTTAGCTAAGGAATCGGCACTAGATTGATCTTGAACATCAAGCTGGTAGAAAAAGACATTCTCCAACCCAGATTTGACAAGCAATGATACTGTATTTGATCCTATCTTTTCATCTCTAGCTGTTAGCACAACAGTCACACATTCAAGAGCCAATATCCGAATAATCTCATGCCAGATTCCTTTCTTTGTACCAGTAACAACTGCAAACATCCTACAACAGACAAGCAAACTATTAAATACGAAAATGAAAGCATAAAGACACACATTTACAACTTAAGTAAATCGTAAACCCAACACACAAATCAACATCCAAACTAACAAACTATCAAAAACCCTGAAATTTGATAAAATTACCTTTAGATGCCGGAGCCATTGTTAGGCACTTTAACTTTCTTACAAACTGAAATTGAAAACAAAAAATCAGGAACATCAATATAAATGAACAGCAAAAGGAGAACCTAATTTGAAGAAACCCTAAGAGAGAGAGGACGAACCAAAACGCATAAAACACAACAGATCTTCTCTATTGTTTTCTTCGGATCTTCAATAATAGCTTTGAATCTTCACATAACAACGATGACAACAACGATATCCTTCGTTCAAAACAGATTCGAAAAGGAGAAAAAATTAAGTTAAGTAAAAAAACTAAATAGATAGAAAAACACTGAAATATGGATGTTAAATACCTAAGTTATGTGTTGTTTTTCTCTGTTTCTCACTTTAATCTTCGTGAACAGTTGGTTCACAGCGAGAAAGATAGACAAGAGACCCTATAACCTAAACGAAGAGAAGAGGAGAGACTATACTCCAGAACCCCAGGTTATGCGATTCAGTTCTAAATGTGGGGAAATATTTAGGTTTGTTGGAACATGAGTGAGATCCAGAGAAATACATTGGCAAGTATGCCGGTAGCTAACCTTTTTCATACTTACCGAAACATGGCACTGTAGTTGGCTAGCCATTTCGGGCCACGCAATAGAAGACCAGTGGTGGGCGTATTAAAACTTAAAATATTTGTCGGAATTATCCCATGATTTAGTGACCTATCATTAAATCATACACCTAGTAAAATTATCACGTTTGAGAATGAAAATTTGTTGGCCTTAAATTGTGGACCCAACTATTTTCATATTATATGACAGGATTTGTTTGTTAAATTCTAATCACACAATTAATTTGTTATTTAAAAACGTGATTAATAGTCCTTTCTAGACTAGTGAGTCTTCACTTACCTTTTGTTAAAGAAGTTATCCAGAGCTCATGTTGATCTTTTCCTTCAAACGGTAGAACGCAGTGATCGATATCTGATTTTCAACTATCCTAAACTGAGACTTGACTAAATGTATACTAGAAATCAAGATATAGTTTTGAAAACTAAATTTGACAACAAGCTTGAGATAGCAACACTTGTAAGTTCGACCGAGCAATGCTCCAACAGTAACCACTTGTATACCTTCGATCATCCAAGTTACCTGCCCAATTTGCATCTGAGTAATCATGAATAGAATTATCAGAGCTAGGCCTTAGAAATAAACCATAATCTATTGTATGCTTTAGGTAACGCATAAATTCTTTTGACGTGTTCCCAATGCTCAACATACAGATCATGTATATATTGACAAGCTTTGTTGACAGCTACAGAGATGTCATATCTAGTGATATGTAAGTACCGAAGAGCTCCTACGACACTTCGATGGAGTTTCGGTTTTGGAATTTTGTCAATTCCTTGCTTCTGCAGTCGCGCATGTGGAACAAGTAGTTTAAAAAATGGCTTTACTCTATCCAGTTGTGTTCGTTGCAAAAAGTCAAAAATTTATCTTCTTTGAGTGAGTACTAGGTGTTGTCCCTGATAGATGACTTCAACCCCTAAAACGAAAGATAATTCACCCATGTCTTTGACTGCTAATTCCTTCCCCAAGTGTGTTATCGGTTGTTCAACTAATGCAGGACTAGAAACATTTATAATGATATCGTCTACATAGATTAGCACATACGTGACTGTGTTTGTCGTCAGTTGAACAAAGAGCGAGCTGTCTTCCATTGACCCCAGGAAACCCAATTGAGTAAGATATGCACTTAGACGAGAAAACCAGGTGCGTGGAGCTTGTTTATGGCCGTAAAGGGATTTATGTATCTTGCATATATAATTAGGAAAATTTGGATCAACATAACCTGTCGGTTGCTTCATATAGACCTCTTCATCCAAGACACCATGTAGAAAGGCATTTTTTACATCTAATTGACGAAGTTTCCAGTTGTTTATAATTGCAATGGATAGAAGTAACCAAATTGTACATAGTTTAAATACCGGGTTGAAAGTATCTCCGTAGTCTACCCCTTCTTGCTGGTAACGATCAACACTGTAATCTGGTTTCTGCTTGATACGAAACACCCATTTTGATCCCACAACATTCATACCATCTTCATATTTGACAAGAGATCAAGTTCCATTATTAATCAAAGCACTAGCAAAGACGCATGTGCGATGCACTTGCCGACTTGTCATTACGTTAAAAAAGCTATAAAACATAGGAGTAACAAATTACAATACTTTGGGGAAAAGTCAGCGTTCGAGAGCAACACAATGTATAAATGTATCAAGAACTCTTTCCTGCACTCCGAAATCAACAGGCGAATCTGATTTGATCCAATCCTTATCGATATCATTAGCTATTTCCTTCATTACCCACCACACTGATTTTGCTAAAACCATCTTCAGTAAAGAATCAAGAACTCTTTCCTGCAATCCGATAAACACCAATCTCTACACAGCAAAATAATTTTTTTATTAAATAACATACCACATCCAATTGTACAAAGTAAAAGTAATTATAACATTCTTCACAACTTAATTACACAGCAAAACCACCTAAAACTAAATGCAGAAGATATCTGGGAGTTTCTTGTTTTGAAGTGTTCTCAGAATATCTAACACTTAGCTGAACAACATGACCCACTTTACCGAGTCATTTTATCCAATACTTAGCTGGTTTAATCTCCTCCTTGATACTCAACACTTAGCTGGTTTAATAACCTTTCTTCATAAGCTCTTCAAGAAAACAAAACCCATGATTCACTTTTGGCCTAGTCGACAGAAACAATCAATCAAAATGTTTCATATGTATATAGAACATTTTTTATGAGAACCTAAATATGTGCCACCTTAACAACTACCGATAATGGAATATATGAGAATCAAAATATTTCAAATGTATAAAAACAGGTATCTATGAGAACCTAGTGAAATCACACGCGCCTTGTGCATGCCGTTCCGCTACTGATAAGCCTATAAAGTATATCATTCACTGATTATCTCTTGAATTCAAACTTGTTCTGTAATTATAGGACTTCCACGGAGCTTTGGTGCTCTATTGATGTTTCTATAAACTCTCGATATTTCTCTATGATTCTAGGTGTACGATAGAGAATGAATACTTCATTGTCTTCAATTGCTAGAAAGACTTATATCCTCGTGCCGGTTCAAGACTTCATTGTCTTCAATTGCTGCAAAGGCTTTTGTGTTCCTGCCGCTTTTTAATAGTGATTTGACAGTCAAAAAAGGTCCTGCAACACTAATGTACTTAACACCTATAAATCCCAGTAGGAAATACACATTAGTTTTTTTAAGAACCAAAGCAAAAACTGACATTCATACCCAACGTATCCTTTCCAAATCTCTAGTTTTTTTTAAGGAAAACTCCCCCTTTTCTTTATTATAGTTTGATTTATCTAGACATCTATGGATGTTCTCCATTTACGATTAGTACAATACTTTTCCCTTATGATCATGGAGTGTTGTTGAGGTTGTGGTGGTTAGGATGCACTTGAGATGCTGTCAGTTTGGACCTGTTTACGTAGGCTTGTGCTACTGCCTGTAATATCCTCTTGTACCGGTGCTGATATGGGTTACTGACGTCTGGACTGCTGGGAGGTGTGTGTGCAGATGATTTTGGAGCTGCATATTGTGATCCTGAATTAAATCTAGTAGGCATAAAAGAAGATTCTAGAAACTTAGTTCCAGGTAAATGAGCTTTGAGTTGCACCTCAGGTTTAACATGCTCCGTCGGACAGAATGGAAATGAGCTTTCTTTGAATCGTACATGTCGATAAATATAAACCCTGTTTGTAGGTCTGTGCAGACATAAATAAATATTCCTCGTGTGCACTTCTGTATCCTATGAAGACACGGGTTAAGGACCTAGGTTCGAGTTTGTTTGAGTTATACGGATGAAGACATTGATAGGATAGGCAACAAAAAACTCTTATAAAGGAGTAGTCTGGAGTTTTATTGAAAAGTAGCTCTAAAGGGGTTTTAGACTCAGTTTTTGAAGCTGGTACCCTGTTGATTAAGTATAAGGTAGTGGTGAAAGCCTCAGACCAGAATAAATTTGGCATCGAAGCATGAAATAAGAGTGCTAGACCAGACTCAGTGGCATGCTCAATACGTCGTTCAGCTAGTCCATTTTGGGGAGATGTGTGAGGACATGAGAATCTTCGAATTACACCTGAATCTTTAAGAAATGGGGTGAACTTTTGGTATTATCCACAATTATCAGATTGAAAAACCCTTATTTTAATTTTCCACGTGTTAGACCCAACAAGGCTACATGTGAAGGGGCGTGTTGAGATTTTTTTTTTGTTGGGTTTGCGTGGTTTATAGGATCGACTGGCGTGATACCAAATCAGAAACTATTTTACAGGTAAAATCTCACATACTCTGGTGGAGTTGATATTCATTCATTCATATATATATATATAAAAGTAGGGTTTATAGGTTTTCAGAGAATACAATTTCAATATTTGGTATAACTTTCCGTAGTAATAAAAGGAGGGAGAATAGGAAGTTAGAGAAATACTAGGACTCTCCATTTGAATTTGTTTTTAGATTAATTCTTGGTCTTTCAGCACACGTACTCTTGACAGATAAGTGTACTAGTACAGCTTTAAGACTAATGCTTGATACAGGTACATTTATCCAAGATATATCTACGACCTCCTCTACAACCAGTCCTGAAGAAGCAAAAGCTCTAAATTTGTTAGAGGCTGTAAAGTGGAAAACGGAAATAAACATTGAGGAATTCTGGATAGAGGGAGATGGTAGATATATAATTGAGTTTGCACAAGGAAAATCAAATATAGTTCAATGGAGGAAACAATTTATCATCATAGAAGCCATGGAAATATTAATGACATGGGAAACACTCATAAACAAGGAATGGTATAGCAAACAAATTGGTCAAGAATGCAAAATGTATGGACCAGGTTTGGTTTAACCAACAAAAAACCAACTAGCGACATTAAGTCCGCCATCTTCCTAGACGAACCTAAGATAAAACAAATTACAGAAGGATTGAATAGGAAACAAAATGTTCGACTAGGAATTGGAAGCTTCGTCTAGGAATTCTTTTTCTCGAAATAGTCGGATATACTAGAATCTGGATCTAAAACAATTATGAAAATGGAAGAGGGAAGAAGAGGAGAAGATACGAGTTTGAAAATAAAACCGGTTAGGAGAAGAAAAAAAATAATTAAAGTTCTGTGTTTATGAATTAGAGTTTTAACTAGGTTGTTAGGGAATTAGGTTTAGGTTAATTTAAGTAAGGATAACCAGGTTAATAAAATCTCCTCGCCAGTGTTGCCAAAAAAAGAAAGATAAACAGGTCATTTAATACTGGTAAGTAAAAACTACCAATTTGTCCTAGAGATAATATATTACAGTGAGTTTGGTCCAGTTGACTAGGTCAACTGTCTGTTTGGTCATTTTTTTAAATATGTATTATTGTTTGGTCCTAGGGTGACATCATGGATGATGTAATTTTCATTTTCTAGTGGCAGAAATACCCTTTTGAGTCCACATATATACAAAAATCAGTAGAAAATATCTCATTCTCATATTTACTTTCTGTCTCCTCTCTATTTTCAGATCTAGTTTCTCTCTTCTCTCCATTATTTTTATTTTTCTTTCTGCCGCTGTTTAATTTTTGCAGACGATGAACATGATGATAAAGATGAAGATTTGTTGCTTCTGGTGTTGTTGAAGATGGTGGAGACGATGAAGACAAAGAACATGATAATGAATGATGAATATTTGTCCGTTTTTCTTCTTTTTTGTTGTTTTTGATGCTGTTGAAGATGGTGGAGATGATGAAGACGAATAAGATTTTTGATGAAGATTTTGGTTAGAATGAACTTTTGTTGCTGCTGTTGTTTGAAGATTATGTAGACGATGATGATGATGAAGTTCATTGAACATAGTGAACTTTGTTTTTCTCTGCTGTTAAAGAAGATGAAGATGATGAAGATTCAATTAGGTTTCTCTGCTGATGTTTTGATGTTGTTGTTTCTATTGAAGATGAACTCGTTTTTTGATGAAGATGAACTCGTGTTGATGAGATGAACTCGTATTGAAGATTAACTCGTGTTGATGAAGATCAACTCTGATTTTTATAATTTTTTTTGTGTGTTCATGTTAAAGAATGAACTCTGTTTTTAGATCTTGAATTATTAGGTGTTCATCTTAAAGAATGGACTCAATTCTAGGTTTGAATTAGTTAGTTTTTGATAGGTGTTCATTTTGACGAATGAACTCTGATTTTTGTTCATAATTATGACCTTTGGATTGGGTGTTCATTTATAAGAATGAACTCAGATTTTTGTTCATAATAATGAACTTCGATTGGTTGTTCATTAGGAAGAATGAACTCTATTTTCTTATAGGTTTTATCATGTGTTCATTTGAAAGAATGAACTCTGTTTTCATATAGGTTTTATCAGGTGTTCATTTGAAAGAATGAACTCTTGTTTTTATTCATAATAGTAGAGTTTTTGTTGTGTGTTCATTTGAAAAAATGAACTATGATATTTTGTTGTTAATAACGATTTTTTTGTAGAATTTAATAAAGTGTAATGAAGTTCATAAAACATAATGAAGTGTAGAGTTTTCATGAAGCAGAATGAACTCAAATCTACAAAAAGCATGATAGTTCATCAAACAGAATGAACTGCTAGAAGAAAGTAAGTAGGAATGAACCCGAAAGGGTATTTTGGTCCATTTAATGTTTTCAAATAATTATGGACCAAACAGGAAACGCATTTTCCTACTGGACCAAATAGTGCTGGGACCACGTAAAAAAAGACCAAACGATTATTTCCCATACTATAATGGTCCCCTGAAAAACGGAGGAGTCCCCAACAAATAATTTTCTGTTATAAACGTGTAATTATGTTAAGAATATTTATGGTAAATCTCGTTTATTACTGGGATGCCCTTGTGTCTAGCCCTATAAATAGAGGCTCTAATGTTTGTCTATCATACTGATGAATAGAATTTCTCCCTTCTCCTTCCTCTCTATTTTGTGTTTCCTTCTCTATTTTCTAATTTCACAAGACGTTATCACGCACGTTTCTCTACCAACTGATGCACGGAAACGGAGAAGATTATTTACATCCACGTCTACACATTTCTTTTAGTTTGATTTTTTTTAATTTATTAAAAAAAAATCTAATAATGTTTCTCTCGGCTTTATTCTAGGTTTGTGGTATGTAAACCATGTGGAATTTACTAACAGGGGAGCTTATGTATGATCTCCACAATAGATAGCAGCCACAAAAGAAACGGCGGTATCCTACTGTTCGTTTGTTGTTGTTTTTTTTTCTTTCTGTTTTTCTTGTTTTATTCTTTTGATCAAAATTTTAGAGTTTGTTACCGATAGCCACATGCAATTGTTTGTTTCTATGTCAAACATACCTCGCCAAACAACACATTTGTAAGTGTGTTAAGTTTGGTTTTGAACTTTTTATCTGAATATGCACAACACCTTTTGCTTTTTCGAACAAGGTGATATTGGTGTATCAGTGGATAAAAGGAGGCTTTCTTTACCGGTGTATTATACATCCTTCTCTATTGCTTATGGATTCTTTATATCTATGCAATCCTAATTACCAAAATACAATTATGGTTATTCTCGTAGTTTTTCATTTTTTGTTGCAATTAAAACCATTCCTAAAGGACATAGTCTATATTTAAGGAATGTGGGTGATTAATTTCTTTTCCTCTCTTATATTTTCATAGAGAACGAAAAAAAAAAATCCACCAAAAGATGGTTTACAGTCGCTATTTCTTTAATGAAACTCTTACCATCAAGAATTGATGTTATCGCAATTTGATATTTTTTTTACGATAACTAATCACGTGCATGGTTGAAAAACCTACGGCCAATTAAATCTGGTATCCATGTTCTTTATACAAGGATCATGTGATTTATCTTGATGGTTTCTATTTATTTTACAAGAAACCATCCGTCAACCACAAAGTGGACTTTTCCTATGTGATGGCTAAAGCTGCGATTTTTATTTTATTTTGTCAATTAAATTTCGATAAATTGTACAAACCAATTGATATTGGTTTTTATCCATCAGTATTCTATAATGAGATGTAAAAATTGGCATTCTAAGAACTTTTAGCCAATTTTGGTTATTGATTTTTATTCTTTCAAAGAAATCTTCATCAACCAAAAAGTAGATTTTTCCCTACAAAGAATAACGTTAATGATTTCTTTATTTTTCTCGAAAGAATCATTTAAGCCAATTGGAATTGGATTTTTTTTATATCGTTATTATGGTTTAAACTAATAGCAAATACTAGTTAGAATTTGTTTCACTTGTAGTTGGAATATTATAAGGACAGTAAAGGTCAGTGGGTGCGCACCCGGCTTGTTAGCCAATAATTATTAGTCCTTATAGTGACTATATTGATCTTAATTTAATTTTCTTTTTATAAAGAAAATGTTCATAATTTCATTCTAGAGTGAATAATTATCTCGTTGTCCCTTGAGGTCACGATGTTATTGAAGATTTGTTTGCATATTTTAAATGCTTTTGGTTTTAACATAAAACTCTATTTTATTTTATTTGTTTTTGTTCCAAAATTAATCCATGGTTGATGGTAAATATATATGTCTATTAAGACTACATTTTTTTATGTCGAAAGGCATAGTTCATAATGAGTATATGTCTCGAATTAATCGGGTAATACTCTATGAAACATGTTTTCGTATATGAGATGATAATTTCCGCCAGAATCAGGGGGAGACTCTATGCTATTAGAGGTTGGCATTAATTAACTTAAAGGTTATATCATTTCTCTTCCATCATGATCAAATAAAAAAAGGCTCCCATTAAATAGGCGTAAAAACAAATCTCATTTAGCTTTTCAATAAGCTTATGCCGTTTGAAGAGGCAAATCCAATCACATCTAGAAAGCATGTAACCTATCTCAAATAGTGTTCCAAGAGAGCCTAAGATAATATGATTCACATTCTCAAAATTCATATATCCTCATTTGAATAATAGGAAATTATAACGCCCGTGGGCACTGGTACCAGTAAAGTTTGAATTTTTCAAAGTATGCGTACATTTGAGAATTATGTGGGATCGTAGTAAGCTTTAATTTGTTTAAAATTCATTTATATTAGTCTTTGAAATAAAAAATGATGGTGGTTGTGAACCCCGACCTCTACAGAGGAATATTGACAAATGTGATTGGTTGGCATATAATCCAAGTTAGATTGGATTAATTTCTCGATCGACAATTTTGGATCCAAACCTTAACACCTTAAACATGCCAAGCCTATTAATTACAAGTTGGTGTAGTCATAATGCGTCGTTATACGAGAAATTTGTTCGTTTGTAAAAACAATTTAAGAGTCTTATATTTTTTCTATTTTCTCAGACCCTAGGATTGGTTCAATAATTGTTCTTTTTATAAGAAACATTTAGCATGGTAGTCCTTGAAGGACTTGTATGTGGTCGAAGAACGTTTTCGAATTTGTGATTGATAAGCACGTAAGTGTGACACATTTTCACCCATAACTACATTATCTAGGACTCATTTTATTTCTAATAAAGTTGTTTTAAGTCTTTTCTAGGGAATAAGCTCTTGCGGCAAAATTGGCTCGAAAAGTGGTGATTTGCACCCCATAAGACATGTGCTAAAGGGACTCCACGAACGGATAAGGGGCGACCTTCTTCTTCCACATTTAAACAACAGAAGTTGGCGGGAAAATGTTGCAGCACACGACCAGATTAGGGTTCGAGATTTAACCAAGAAATAGTGAGATTCAAACGCTGGATTTAAATGATGTGGGCCTTTTAAGGGTAAAAAGGGCTGGTAATGGTCTTGGATTCGTTCAAAATTGGTTGGATAATCGGATTTAAAGAAATCAGGGTTCACGGGTTTTTTGTTGTTCATCTGCGTACATTTGTGAAGTGTTTCAGCTGAGATTTAATCAGACATTTAGTTGGATTTGGTTGGGAAATGACCTGTTTTATTAAAAAAGGGAATGTATATGCCCTGGAATCAATTGAAAAGGAAGTTACGTGGAGTTGGAAGAAAAACAGAGTATATGCACGTACATGGGTTATTCTCGGGATTTTCTGAGTAATTTTGGGAGTGTTAACTGTGGCTGGACGGAGTTGGACTCGTGCTGATTGATTACTGAGTATGTTGGAGTGTGTCAAAACCATGCAGACGCGTGATGGAGCTAATAAAGGAAGATTATTCTCACAACTGACCGTGGAAGATAAACATGATTATTACGGGATTATTCGCATTCAGTCTGGAGTATCTCGGTGTGTTGAGTATAAATAGGTCGATGGGGTTGAATTCAGGGGTTTGTGTCGAGAGTTTGGGGAAGTTTTGGAGGCTACGGAGCGAAGAAATCATGAGTTGTAGGAAAAGTTTTCTGCTGCTGCAACTCAAGAACACGAAGAACAAAAGCCCGTAAAGGAAAGTCGTTGCAAACTGTCGCTTAATTGCGGCAGTTCCCAACTCCTTTTCAGCGACTGTGCAATAGTGTTTACAACACTTGTCTTTTATCGTTCATTTTGTGACGATTTTTGTGCGTCGCAAAATCCTGTTCTACACCATTTTCTCTTTATTTCATCTTTGTAAACCATTTTTGAGCCTAAATAAATATTTTGAGAGCACGTTTACTATGATGGGCTAAACCCCAAAATTGGGGCGATGGAGGAAGCCTTATTTCACACTCGGGTAATTATATTTAATTCTTTTCATGACTTTTGCACTAATTTTAATTGAAATTATGATTTTATTTAATTAGTTGTCATTTGATTAGATGGGTCATGCTTAGCTTAGGTGATTTGATGTCCCATGCTTAACATTTACATCTAATATTTTGAGAATCTATCTTGGCAAAAATAAGAGTCACTTTATTTTATATTTTTATTGAGCTATAATTGTTATAAGAATTATTATTTGAACCTTAAGAAATGAATTTTGTGGAATCCTAAGCCCTAGTACCTCTCGCCCACTTTGTTAATATTTTTGTATATAATTTTTATTAAATTTAAAAACTCGAATCTTCACAAGTCTTAGAGTTCGAATCATTTTTACTACAACTTCAAAATCACATCAGTGATCCTCAGAGGATTCAAATTATATTCAGGCAGCCACTTGACTCGACTATGTCA
The DNA here is from genome assembly GCA_023531105.1 of Papaver atlanticum. NCBI lineage: Eukaryota > Viridiplantae > Streptophyta > Magnoliopsida > Ranunculales > Papaveraceae > Papaver > Papaver atlanticum. The sequence continues at coordinate 836,308 of JAJJMB010003208.1, read as the reverse complement.
GGTTTAACAATCCTTTATGTGTTTTTAGAAATTTTGTACAAAACCAAAAATCCGGATTAATTAGTTGATGATATCAACTTATAGGTCTCTTGAGGAGTCCTTAAAAACACAAAAATCCATACTTTAGCAGCATAAATTTTATTTTATTTGTTTCTTTCTTTATTAAATCTGCAATTGGAATTATGCTAGCTTAAACTCGTCTTTTAGATAGACTAGAGTTATTATTTTGATGCTTGTTTTCTATAATACTCATATAGTTGAGTTAGCATCCATATTTACGTCAAAAGTTGTACTATTTTTTCCTTCATTTCAGGTTTTGTCCCATGTGGTTTTCCTGATAAGGTTTTAACGAGGCAACATCTTGTTGATGTTTAATTTTCTTTCAAAATGTTAATATTTGTGATCTTTTTCCTTCGCCCAAATTTTTTCCCATTGGGTTTTTACTGGCAAGGTTTTAGTGAGGCAATTTAGTTCAACATGGTGGTCATCCAAGGGGGAGTTGTATCAAATTACGGTTATTTGGTGGATTCCCACAGTTAACTAGGTCATTTTGTTTGACCACATCAACATAACCATCTCCTATGACTTTGGATATCTTTCTAATCCATATAAGGTATGATCATAAAGGTTGTTCACCTATGCAACTGTAACTACATATTGGCCCTTTGTTGAAGAGACTTCATCAACTACTTATGCAAATCATCTTCGAGAAGCCAGAAATCCAAGACACGAGTCCTCATGTATTGAAAGAAGCATGAAGACTCGAGAACAGTACTATTAGAAGATTAACACAAGAGAAAACTTCATCAACTAGCAATTTTCTTCACAGAATAACAAAATTTTTTTACATTCAAGAAATTCGTTCATCAAAATTGGGAAGTCTAAACTCCAAGATTTGCAAGCCAAGATTCATTTGAATTACTTTTTAGGGGGGCATCATAGTAAAAGGTTTTGTCCCTTTGGGGTTTTCTGACAAGGTTTTAACAAGGCAATTAGCTTAGACACAATGTCATCATGGGGAGTGTTATAAACGTGTAATTATGTTAAGAATATCTAGAGTAAATCTCGTTTATTACAGGGATGCCCTTGTGTCTAGCCCTATAAATAGAGGCTCTAATGTTTGTCTATCGTACTGATGAATAGATTTTCTCCCTTCTTCTTCCCCTCTATTTGTGTTTCCTTCTCTATTTTCTTGTTTCACAAGATTTTCTACCATATGATATAATCCCCTAGTTCCCCGGCCCCTAAACACCCCGAGTCCTCGTGGTAAAAAAAAATGGGTTAATTATTCTTATGACCCTAGAAAACATGGGTCTTACCCTCTTGGCCCTAGGGTCATAGAAATAACTATACAAATTATTCTCATGGCCCTGAAATAATTGTGAATATTTCCTGCACAGATTCTAGTTTGTGCATATTTTCTGCACAGATTCTAGTCGTGGATATTTTGTACGCAACTTCATATTAATGTGTTTGTTCATCTTTAAAAAACGGTTTTATAAACTTATTTAGTGTACATACTATAGTATAAATAATTATGAAACGCTAATTAACAGTGTGGATGATATCTGCACACTAGAAAAACATTGTGGATAATAAATGCACACTGAAAAGAGTCGTGGATAATATCTGCACACTAAAAAAAAATACTATGAATAATAGTTGTTCTTTGAAAAATTCTGTGGATAATATCTACACACTGAAAAATAAGGAAAAAAATTTAAAAATCATTTAAGGAAAAAAAAGTTCTAAAAATACGAATAATTTGATATTTGTATTTATGCTCGTTGGATTGGTCTTTCAAAAACCTTTCTAAATATATAAAATTTGTCGAATTCCTACGTATGGTTTGTGAGATATGTTATGTTGAAGTTGGTTTGTCAATTATACCCTTAAAGAATAGAGTTTATGTCAAATTTTAACATCATTTAACATATTTATTCATATAACCCTCCTTCTTTTTTAGGGGCCATTTCATATGACCCTCCTTCTTTTTTAAATGAGCTTTAAGTGCAAGGCCATAAGAATAATAAAGAGTGGGAAAGGGCCAAACACTTAATTCCCACACATAAAATATTTCTGCAATATCCGGCAGTGAAAATCTCCCAGTTAAAAACCAAACAAACACCAAAAAAATCTGGCTTTTCTATTTTGTCTCATTTGATTCATTCTTATCTAAAAAAAATACCACAAAATCAAAAAAATTCACAAACCCACTCAAAAATCATCAGTCAGTCATGGCATTAGCAGGTGCAAGTAGATAACTGCACCATTCCCAACCCCAAAATCCCCATTCAAAAAGCTTCAAAACAAGCCAAGAATCTTCGCAATTCACACACTTGAGAAATCAAAATCTTCATCATCAGTCCCAGCTTATAATGATAGACAAGAACTTGAAGATGTATTAAAACAACTTGAGAGATTCCCACCATTAGTATTTGCAGGTGAAGCAAGGAAATTAGAAGAGAGATTAGCTGATGCTGCTGTTGGTAAAGCTTTTTTACTTCAAGGTAGTGATTTTGCCGAGAGTTTTAAAGAGTTTGGTGCTAGTAATGTTAAGAGAGTTAAAGAGTTTTTTACTTGACTGGTCAATTTGATTTATTATCAATCCGCGCCAATCTGGAAGAGTTGATTTGCAGCTGTGCTCATCTGAGAGGGATGTGCTGCTGTTTGGATGGCATAAAGAAGAATGGGGAAACATATATATTGTGTTGAAAATCAATCATGCATTTATCATAATATTACAAGCTCCTAGCCTTAATTAGAACAAGGTAAAACACACAAAGATAAAATCAATAAAATGATCTATAGAGCACTTGATCGAACAAGTACTAGAAACGGTCACAATTGACCATGTGCTTAGTATTGCTTGATCAGCTCAATCATCTTATTGTTGAAGCAAAACAAAGATCCACAAGAAAATTAACGCATAAAACAAATTGTTTGTTTTCAGACAGCACCACCACTAAAACATCATGCAGAACTAAGCACCACTGAATTAACAGGCCTCTTGATCACAGTCGATACAAATCCCGGACCAGTAACTACTGCATTGAACGTGACCACTACAGCATCCAATGAACTCCCATATTCCACAAGGCTCGCCAACATCAGCTCCGGGGGTTATACATCTTGCATTAACCGAAGCTAAAAAGACCATAAAAATCATAGCCGATACAAAGAACAAACTCATGATACTTTTGTTCTTCATTTCTTACTCTGTGATGAAACTTGTTGTCTGATGTTTTTTTCTTTTTTTGTTACAAATGATCTGAGTATATTGTTTGCGAGATTGTTCTTTCTTATTTATAGAGTTTGGCAACACCACAGCTGTCTGGGAAGTCAACTATACTGCATAGCTCAATTATTACGATCAGTTTCTTGATAAATTATGATGGATGCGTGAACTTGAACCAAATGTTTAGTTAATTATTATCTCATCCAATAATCATAGATCAATTGAGTTTTATTAACACGTCATTTCGCCTTAAAGAGTGGACTTTGGCTCTAATTATCACCTAGTTAGTATACTTAATGCCTTGGTTATTCTGATTATTCTTACAATTTTGGGTTTTTTCTGTTAAAGAGACTGGACAATAAATTTCATTATCACCGCGTTCAACTGTAAAATTAATTCCTTAATCATTGTGAATAGAATGTAAGTGGAGGGATTAAGCCAAGGGTTGGCAACTGTTTAATATTTGTTTTCAAATACTAACTACAAAAGCAGTTCCTAAACTATCAGTTGTGTCTCTCCGGATGGGGTTTGAGTCTGTTAAAGGACCAAAAGTGGTGCCTCTTGGGAATAGACTCTTGTCCCTATTTTCAGTCACCTCTTCTCTTATAAAACCTCCAAAAATTCCCTTTATATCAGTTTTTACTCTGGTTTTCTTGTTTGAGTTTTGAGTGTTGAAAAAAGATTACGTAAAAGCACAATTTAATTTGATGTTTCTTGATTGTTTGAAGTGCTGGATCATCAAGAAGGAGATTGTTGTATTCTGGGAGACATACGTCAATTAACCTTACGGAATCATTGTGGGTGCGTAATCGTTTTAAGGACATAGAGAATTCTCTAGCCTCAATCCATTGTTTGATATTTCTCTCTCTGTCCTTATTTTTCTCTTTTACTTTACTGTATGAATGTATGATGCAATTGATGTAACCCTTGGTGAGATTAAACAGTTGGGTATTGGTGGAATATGTCCAACCTTGCAGGTGGTGTATACAATTGAGGTTGAAGAGTATCAACATCATTGTACAATTCTGCTGCAAACCAAGTGTTTATGTTAATGTCCCAATGGGTTTTAGTAGAAATTTAAGTCACTGACTTATATAAATTTGGTGTTTTTACATTAGCTTGTCTCTTGTAATTGTTACTTAGTATATTTTTCAACAAAAACAGTATATATTTTGTACAATAAACTAGAAATAACCCGTGCCGTAACAGCACGACATGAGATTAATATAGAGTTTAGTAAATATCTAATAAAATTATATTGAAAAGAGTAATTGGAAATGTATCTAATTAACGATGATATTTAATTAGATTCCGATATCTTGTTAGGCTGAATTCCACATATAAGAACTTATGGACTTGGAAGTTTCATATAATTTAAAGTTGGTTTAAAGTGTAGTTGATCTAAGAGTAATTACTGAAATATCTAGTCTAATTGTTTTATCGTGTTATATTTTTTTATTTTTGATGAACAAAACAGCATAAGCTCGATCAAACTTGGATTCATTTAACAATCCTTTGGATTTTAATACCAATTTATTTTACTAAATAAAAAAAATGTAAATAGTTTTTGTCTGGTTTATTTGATAAAGAATTCTTACGTATTATTAATTTTCTCTTGAAAAATAACCTTTTGACCTCTGGTTTCTTCCTACAAACATACAAAATGGGTGAGGGGGGATAACATGATCTGTAGAAATATTCCTACCAACATACAAAATGTATTTTATTTTTTTCAATTCTACTTGATTCACAAAGCTTAACTGATTTCTGTAAAAAATTAACAACCAATAAATCAATGGACCACTACTTGAAAAGGTAATGGTCGCATGCGATTTCATCGCCCGACCACAATTAATACCTTGGGGAGAACATAAGACCTACTAAACATGGGGAGGCTAAATAAGACCTCTACTTAGGGAGGCATAATAAGACCTCGAAAGAAACACTAAACAGACATATATAATGTTCATTATTTCGCAGGTAAAAATCTCGCAAAGGCAATAATAAAGTCGTGAAAACAAATTTTTGACAAAAGAGCGAGAGAATATAAGAGTAAGAAGGCAGATACATTATAGACAAAGAAAAGAGTGAAAAATCTAGACAAACATCAAGAAAACATAGACGAATCACAAGCAGATAAGTGTGAAAGAATCAAAAGGGCATAGGCAAGTATGACCAATTCAACTATCAATGTACATTCATAATGTATATTATGAATTTTATGACCCTAATTATGATGAAACCAATCAAGTCAAATTCATTATAGAATAGGTTACAACTTTTATATCCGTCAGAAGTCTTTGGATGGGATGAGACTGGGATGGTCGGATGCAACATTTATCTCTCAAAATGTTATCCATCCGTCCAAGCTCAAAAACCCCTTCTGTTTTGTATTATAGATGACAAAGATGTTATAGGAGGTTATCAAATTCTATGGGGGTTCCCAAATTTTATATGATTAAACGAATAATTAATTTTTAAAAATCGCTACAGGAGGTTATGAAATTTCACGAAAGTTCCAAAATTTTATATGACTGAAAGGTGGATTTAAACGGTTAAGCTGTTTTGAAAACAAAAACACAAAGAAATATGTTGTAGATTGGAAGGTGTTGTATAATGTTAACATATGGCATATCTGGAAGGCACGGTTTACTGTGGTTTTTAAAAAAGAAAAACAGGATAGTGCAACCACGCGACAGACAATATTGATAAATTTTTGAATAATTATAAGATGGCAACAATGCCAGGTTAAGATGTAATACAAAACCTATATTGCAACCACCTTAAATATGAAGCCTTGACAATAACAAACTTGGAAATAGAAAGGCAGGCAAGATATTTTGGCATAAAAATAAACATAGCTTTGACAATGATGCACTTAGGCTCAAACGTTGCTATTGTGTTGATCTTATGATTACTTAGGAACCATCGGAGAAGCAATATGACTCAACACTGATTGTAACACCACATAATGACTAAAAATTGAAAGGGCTGAAGCGGCTTACCGTTTGGCAAAAGATTGGAGTAGTCACATAGTAACTTTCAGAAGTGAATTGTTTGTACCATATAGTTTGTATATGGGCCCAAGTGCGCCAGCCCAATAATTCTGCCTAGTATTGGGCCCTTGGGTAAAAAATATGGAAGAATGATTATAGCCCAGTCAACAATTATCCTTCTACAACAAAACAACAGGTACATATTCAAACCTGGAGGTTAAAGATCCCTAAAAAAAGGGAGAATAAGTTATGGGTAAGACCAGGTACATATTCAAACGTGGAAGTTGCAGATCCTAAGAAAAAAATGAATCAGTAACTAAGAAGACCAGGTATAACCTGGGAGTTACATATCCTCAGAAAAAGGAGGAATCGGTTAATAAGAATACCAGGTATAACCTGGAAGTTACAAATCCTCATAAAAAGGAGGAATCAGTTACTAACAAGACCAGGTATAACCTGGAAGTTACATACCCTAAAAACAAGGAAAATGGGTTTAGACTAGGTGAACCTGGAAAGCATTTGGTCCAAATACATAGTCAAAATTTATCTAGACAGAAACTTGACTGGGTACAATTCCTCATAACCTATAGAGGTGGAATTCCAATTGTAAAGGTACACATTTCTAATCCTTCTCTCTCCATTAAAACCTTCTTAGAGCTCTTACTCATTGAGGCATTGGAGTGTCTTTGCAGGTACCCCCCACTTTCATTCATCAACAATTCTTGAAGAGCCAAAGCTTTAGGAGAACTAATTCATCAAGCAGCTGGAAAATTTTCATCCATCAGGAACGCATCACGAGAAATACTATTGAACCATCCAACGATTCATATTTTATCATCGTAAATCACAACTTCTATCAAGAATGCATCTCGAGGAAATTGTAGAATCATCCAGTGGCTGAAATCTCACCTTCATATACAAATCTCGAGGATTGTGGTAGAAACATTTTTGCTACAACATGAATCTAAACATATTCTCATGCTGCTGATCAGAATGTATGCAAAAGTTAAGGAGTAGAGATATGCAATTAGTAGGGGTTTTGGCGACAAACACTGAATTTCATATAAATTTTAGAGTGAATGCTTTTACTGTAGTGAGGTAAATAGACATTCTTGTGTATAAAAATACCATAAAATCAAAAGCTTCCAAAAACTCTAGAGAAATCTCCCGGTACAGTGAATGAACTCATAATACTTTTGTTCTTCATGTCTTACTATGGATGGGTTTTTTTTATGTACTGGATATGATTTGAGTATATTGTTTTGGTGAGATTGTTCTCTTATTTATAGACGTTTGTCAGCACAACTGCTTGGAAAGTCAGCTATTTTCGTCAGAAGTGATGTAATAATTAGTGTATGCAAAATTGAAAGTAATGTTTTAGCAGGATCATTCATCATTATTATTAATGCCGATAAAATATGATGTAATAATCAAGAATCATATTAGATGTCATCCACCATGTAATCCATATATAAGGGGCGAGAAGCCATGGTAGCTAGAGAAAGAGATTTTTTTGAGAGTCTGTGTAAGAAACTTAGGAGAGATAAAGTTATTTGTTCTCCAAGTTAGGGTTTTCTAGCATTCATATGTGTAATAGTTCATCTCTTAATAGTGATACTTAGAGTTTTCTTCCATCGTGTCTTAGATTTGTTTCATATTGTTACTTGGGTATGACTATAGGATTTCCTGTAGTTACATTTTGGCGCATATAAACAACTCAGATGAGTAAGAGGGTTGATCCTCACCTGTGAAGTTTTCAAAATGATTTGAATCATCAGTTGTTTTGTTTTTCATCATTTATTTTGTTTTTCAAGATCCCAATCTTTATTTAACATTATCGAAACACCATTGGTTATTTTATTTCAAAGGATTCAATATTTTTTGAAGATATTTGTTATCCTAGAACTTAATTAGATCTGAAAAAGGGTTTTGAATTTTCATGTATTTTCGAGTAGTTCTTCTAGATTCCAAAGGAGTTACAAAATTTTGTTGAAATAAAATAGCATTTCAGGTTATCTGTCGAAGTTTAGGTTTGAAAGCTAGAATATCTACCAGCAAAAAATCAACGAATGGAGAAAGAATCAAGCGGAAAGGAAGAAGTGAAAGCAATGATACCAGCGGTAAAACAACCGGGACTAACAACAACGCCGCAACGAATTAAAATAAAAGAAGGTAGTAGATATATGCAGTGCAACTAGATAACACGTTTAGCTATGTTGGTAGCAAAATTTCACACAGGTATCACAGAGTGAATCCATAAGCGAAAATACGAAGGAAGGAAAATAATGACTGTAAAGAAAATTTCTCCTCTAAAGGAGTGGAAGAAGCAGCGGATAACGTTTTACTGCGGAAGATTCACCGGAGGGAGGTCAATCGCGTATAGATCCACTAGTGGTGAGTTTGACTACAAGGCGAGCTTCAAAAGGAAAAAAGAAAAGCGCGAAAGAATCAGGAGAATGGGCGATAGACCAAACTTTGATAGATACAGGGAGCTCAGTGGAAATACTATTTTACCACACTTTCAAGATCATTGGATATGACGACGCGGAGCTAACCAAACCAAAATACAACATCCACGGCTTCAATGGAAATGTGATTAAACCTAAGGGCGAAATCGTCACGCGTATAATCCTCGGGGAAATAGAGACAGTGGTCACCTTCTGCGTGGTGGACATTGAATCGCCCTACAACATGCTCATGGGGCGACCATGGGTACATGGGATAAAAGGCATACCGTCGAATTTTCATCAGTGCATACGCTTTCCAATGCCAGGTGGTGTAGGAGAAATAAAAGGAGACTCTGAAAGCGCAAAGAATTGCAGCCAAATAGACGTGCGAAATTATGAAGGAAGAGCGAAGAAACGAAAGGACCGATGGACAAAGGCGAAAGAAACTAAGAATGAGGAAGAATTGAGGATTTACCTAGTAAGGGAAAAACAAGGAAAAGGGATACCAAGCGAGATCCCATAGAAAGAAGGAGATCCAATGCATGAGATAAAGGAACAATCACCGTTAGGAGAATCAAAGGCGAACTTTGCAGCGGCAGAATCAACGAAAGATATAAATATCGGTACAGAAGAAGAGCAAAACATGCTGAAAATTGGAACCAATATGGATGCGGAGGAAGAAGAAAGGATAATAAACTTGTTGCGCGAATATCATGATGTCTTCACATAGAGTATGAAATAAATGCCAGGATAAGACCCATCCGTTGCATGCCACAAATTAGATATCAACCCCAATATGAAGCCATTCAAACAAAGGATAAAGAAGATAGAAACAACGTATCATCCCCAGATAGAGGCAGAGATACAAAAGATGCTTGACTCAGGGATCAGTAGACCGTAAAAATATCCGGTATGGATCGCGAACATTGTGGTGGTACCAAAGAAGAACAAGGGGATACGGATTTGTATCGACTTTAGTGATTTGAACAAAGCTCGCCCAAAAGATAGTTTTCCCCTTCCAGATATACCATAGATGGTGGAGGTGGCGACGGGATGTGAAAGGTTATCGCTCATGGATGGATATTCATGATAAAATCAGATAGCTCTAGCGGAAAAAGACCAAGAACAAATAACCTTCTTTGCACCACGAGGGTTGTACTGTTATACAAGAATGTTGTTCGGACTGAAGAATGCAGGCGCGACGATTTCCCGATTCTCCTCAGCAAAATGAAGACAAACCAAGCAAAATGTATATTTGGAGTCGCATCAGGGAAATTTTTAGGCTATATTGTATCAAAAGAAATGAAAGAAGTAGATCCAGAGAAGGTGCAGGCAGTACGTGATATGCCATCACCTGCAACGATAAAAGATGTGCAAAAATTAAATTGTTTGCTTGTGTCATTAGGGCGATTCATCTCGCGCTCTTCAGATAAATGAAAACATTTCTTCAGCTTTTTAAGGAAGGGAACTAAATTTGAATGGATTTTGGAATGTGAACAGGCACTATAGAATATCAAAGATAATATGGCGAATCTATCCATTCTACCGAAACCTGAACCAAGAGAGGAATTACTAATATATCTCGCGTCAACACCATATGCTTTGAGTGTGGTATTACTTCTTATGGATGAAGGAGTAGAAAAGCCAATTTTTTACATAAGAAAAACTTACATTTCAGGGGAGAGGAACTACACCAAAATTGAAAAACTCATTTTGGCACTGGTATACGCAACGCAAAAGATCTGTACCTACTTTCAAGCGCATAAGATAAGGGTCCTAACCAAAACTCCAATTGAGTCTGTGCTAAAGAACTCAAAGAGAGTAGGTAGAGTGGAAAGGTGGAACGCAAAAATTGAAAAGTTTGGAGTAAAGTACGAAATCTTATCTTCCCCAAAGTCACACGTTATTGCAGATTTCTTGGCTGAACTCCCTTCAGAAGAAGATGAGGACGTGGAAGAGATGATGGACATGGATGAAGAGCGACGGGACCCTAAGGACCTACTGACAGAACACAATCCAAGGAGATAAGAAATATTGTTGGATAGATCCTCCAATGGTGAAGGAAAAGGAATAGGGGTCCTCTTCACTTCGCCAGGAGGAGCGAGAGTGGTGTACTCATTCATGTTGGAATTCGCATCTACAAACAACGAAACAGAATATGAAGCGCTGGTACATGCGCTAAAACTAGCAATCGAAATGAAATTCGAGGATATCAGGTTAACTAGTGATTCAGAACTCCTAATTCGTCAAATATAAAGACTGTATAGCACAAATGACTCAGATCTTCAAAAGTACAACTAACTTGTTAAGGAGCTCTCCACTAAAATACCAAAAATAGCTTGGCGACACATTTTCAGAAAAGAGAATATATGTGCAGACGCTTTAGCATTCATCTTTTCCATGATGGTGGACCGTACGGCGAGATACGTGAAAATAGAGACACTTCTACTTTCCTCCATCAACAAAGAAGGAGCAGATGCGAGTGTAATGGTTCTAAAGAATCTTAAAGAAGAGAAGGAAGATGGAAGACCCGATTGGAGAACACCTATTCACAAATATTTGGAAAAGGGAGAGCTGCCAAGAAACAGGTTAATGACACATGAGATTAGAGGAAAAAACTCAAATACGAATTAAGAGATGGGGTTCTCTATAGAAGATTTTTTCTTAGACCTTCAATAAGATGTTTAACGCGATAAGAATGAATGGAGATACTCAAAGCCATACACTATGGAGACGCTAGGAATCATAGTGGAGCGAGAGCACTTGCATACAAAACCAAAGGGCAAGGATACTTCTGACCATACATGCATGAAGGAGCAAAGGAAGTCTCCAAACGATGCGAAGAATGTCAACGATACGGAAAAAGAATACATGCCCGAAAATAACATTAAATTCAGCAGTAAGTGTATGGCCATTCGCGAAGTGGGGGATGGAATTGTGGGGCCATTTGTGCCAGGAACCAGACAAAGAAGATACTTAATCGTCGAGACAGATTACTTCACAAAATGGGTGGAAGCGAAAGAAACTCAACACATTCGCGATTGTGATATATTTTCATTCATATTTGAAAACATCATTTGTAGGTTTGGGGTCCCGATTCAAATAGTCTCATACAATGGAAAGCAATTTGAGGGAAAAAATATTAAGATGTTATTTAACGCATTCAAGATCCAAAGTGGCGAGTCAACTCCCCTGTACCCACAAATCAACGGTCATGCTGAAGCGACGAACAAAACATTGGAGATATACTAAAGAAGAAGCTAGACGGACACCATAAGGGGTGGTGCGAGAAAGTTCATAATGTTCTATGGTCTTATAGAACTACAAGGAGAGATGCAACCGGAATGTCACCCTTTTGCCTAACATACGGAACGGAGGCGATGCTACCAACAGAAGTAATCATACCTACCACAAAAAGAGAAGCATGGGAAAAGAACCTGAACACAGATTTGATCTTGGCAAAGCTGGACGATTTAGAGGAGAATCGGGAAATCGCGCTACAACACATGGAGAATTACCACAATAACTGGCACGCGAATATAACAAAAGAGTCAAGAAAAGAGAATGCCAGCCTGGTGATCTAGTCTTGCGCGAGATACCACCTTACCAGAGAGGAGGAGGACGAAAATTAGAAAAGACATGGGATGGACCATATATTATAGAAAGGGTTGCTGGAAATGGGGCGTACGAGCTAATAGACAGTGAAGGGAGAGATGTAGGGCACAAACTTGATCACCCGTGGAATCAACTGTATCTTACAAAATATTATCCCAAGGCGATAAAATGAAGAAGTGTATAATGCGAAAAAGAAAACAAAACTTCAAAAGCGATGTATTAATTAGAATGATAATGAAGAGCGAAATTTTCAACAGAGTGCTTTAAGATTAAAATGAAAAGCTTCGAGAAATTACGATAAGACCTCAATAGGAGGCAATAAATTCAAAACCTCTAACTAGGGAGGTTAGGCATCCAATGATGGTGTACACCCTAGTTCGCATAAAATGCAAGAGGCAAATACTTAAGACCTAACGCGCGTCACATTGAGGAAAACCTGGTAAAACATGAATCAGGGGAAAGCAACCTTGAGGCATGGAATTAGGGGCGAAAGAAAAGCCTATCCGGCAGAGGCTCCTTAGACAAAAACCCAGGGTAATAAGTTCTCTTTCAAGGGGTGTAGAAATACGATCAGGGCGTCGGGGTACACGGTTCAGCTAGAGGTGCTTGGGGCATATGGAGCGTTTCCGCCATCCTTAGTTAGTCCTGGATACGATACACTCGGTCCTCAAGAAACCCCACTTAGGGTGCGATCTCGTTACCAAAAGCCTAATCGGTGCAGGGATAAGAGATCGAGAAAAAAACTAACTGTTGGTAAAATTGGATGGGAGGATCCCAACCTAACCCATTAGTGGTACGCTTCCATGAATGGGCAATCAGGGGGAACATAAGGGATGGCACCCTCCACTAGGGAGATGAATTGTGTCAAAGATGACAATGTCATGGGGATATTACTCATGGGAGTAATTAGGCCTGTCGCATTGTCGCGCGAAAATTCCTGCTGAGGCAATAATGCAAAATATATGATGAGGCGAGATCAATGGACCACTACTTGAAAAGGTAATGGTCGCCTGCGATTTCGTCCTCCGACCACAATTAATACCCTGGGGAGAACATAAGACCTTAAACAGGGGGAGGCTAAATAAGACCTCTACTTAAGGAGGCATAATAAGACCTCGAAAGAAACATTAAACAGACATATATAATGTTCATTATTTCGCTGGTAAAAACCTCGCAAAGGAAATAATAAAGTCGTGAAAACAAATTTTTGACAAAAGCGCGAGAGAATATAAGAGTAAGAGAGCAGATATATTACATACAAAGAAAAGAGTGAAAAATCTAGACAAACATCAAGAAAACATAGACGGATCAAAAACAGATAAGTGCGAAAGAATCAAAAGGGCGGAGGCAGGTATGAACCAAAAATTTCATCTTATGTTATATTGTTGATTAAAAGTGCAAATATGTCACCCAAATTTATTGATTTCACGAATAAGATTGTATTGAATAGTCGTGGAATTAGATTAAGTTCACTTGAATTCCTCCTTCAAAGGCGAAGAACATAGGCAAGTATGTGAATAAAAATTAAAACTAATGCAAGTGTTATTCGCCTTTTCAGTCAGAAGTATGGGAATATTATAAGTTATGTAAATCTTAACATGATTTGTAATATAGAATAAACTGCTAAAATTAGTTAGTTATAATGTTTAAGATAGGATATGGAAGTACTTTGTTTCTACCTATGATCAAATGCAGGACAAAAAAAATCAAGCATAAAATAAGAAAAATAAAGGAGTACACAATAAGTCATGCCCCCAAGGTTGGGAGCGCTCAGTTGTCTGTAAAACAAAAGAGAAAGATCGAAGAGCGAAATACATCTAAGACTAAGAATCATTTTGAGCCACACCTTCATCAGCACGAGAAACACCTTCAGTACTAGTAGGGTTCGCATCCCCATAGGACCTCCAGTCGGCTTCACTAATCTTTAGACGATCGGTTTGATAATGATCATCTTGGATAGGAGAATCTTCATCATCTTCCCAATCGCCATCATCATCGCTCTCGGACTTAGAGAGCACTTCATTAGCAGCAACAACTGGGGATGTCAACTTTAGAAGAGGAAGCTTGTACGTGCGATAAATCAGGTCTGCAATATTCTTTGACTTAGTAAAGAGATCGCGTTCAACATTCTTCTTTGTATTCGCTACAGAAATCTCCAGCTTCCTTTGGGGAAGGTTGATGCGGTAGAATAGATATCTCTCACCATCCTTTCTTTGAAAAGATTAGTGCGAGAAGAGGAAAAATGTGGATACAAAATATCGCCCAACCAATAAAAACGCGAGAAGATCATTTAACAACATGATTCCAAGGGAGAAGAGTATAAATCCATTACGTCACTACTGACGCATGCGATGACGTCACAAGATTCACCCGAAACATGTGAAGGCAAGTGCGACGGTTACATTGTAGCGCGATAAAGTCGTCCTCATAGATCCGAAATAAAGGGTTTTACTAGCTGTACTCCACTATCCATATTATCTGTCATCCACTATGTAATCCATATATAAGGGGCGAGAAGCCATGGTAGCTAGAGAAAGAGATTTTTTTGAGAGTCTGTGTAAGAAACTTAGGAGAGAGAAAGTTATTTGTTCTCCAAGTTAGGGCTTTCTAGCATTCATATGTGTAATAGTTCATCTCTTAATAGTGATACTTAGAGTTTTCTTCCATCATGTCTTAGATCTGTTTCATATTGTTACTTGGGTGTGACTATATGATTTCCTGTAGTTACATATAACTAAAGATGATACACGATTTTTTATTATTAGTAATAGCGTCATTCGATAATTATGGATCAAGTTTCATTAATGCGTTATTTCATGTCTAACGCGTACCAAGTATACTTAATTTCACGTACCATTAGTTATGGATGGACTTTAGCTATAAACTATATCACCTGCGAAGTATACTTACACTTCGTTTGGTTGGAAGAATTGGATTCCTAGGAATTCAATTATGGGTTCAAAGGAATTGAATTCAAATCCAAAAAAATAGTGTTTGGTTGAGGTAATCTAATTACATTTGTTTTTACCCTGGAATCCAATTCCATTGCACTATTAGACCAATGCAATGGAAATTTATTGTTTTGGAGGGAATTGGATTCCTAAGAATCAAAATTCTCAATTACATAGAGTTGATTTGTACCGTTTGGTTCAAGGAATTGGTCACATTCTCCCGGAATTGGATTACCAAGAATTAAATTCCTTGAACCAAACATGCTCTTAATGTCATGGCTCTACTTAATATTCTCATCATCTTGGTTTTTAATTAAAGAGAGTGGACTTCAAATTTCATTTTATTAGTAGGAATTACCATTAGGTACATATTATTATCACCTCTCTCCATTTCTAGTTCCAAATACTTAGGGTATTCATATTTTTTGAGAAAACTACAGGTGTAAATTGGGTTATGCCAGCACGAGCACACCCCAGCACAACACGTTAAGAGCACAGTCCAACCCAACACGTGACTTAGCCTCGCACGGGATAACACATTAGTTTCATGGGACAGAATGAGTTAGACTAATCGGCACAGTAGCCCAGCACAGAACGCGACACAGATAAGCACGTGGCACGGCACAACATGTTAAGAAAGCACGTCATAATATATATAAAATACTACATAACATGGCATAATACATCACATTTTGTGTATATTTCACAAAAGGGTCTTTATTCTCGCCCATTATTGACATTTTATTATCGTTATGTTAACTTATTTTCATAAAAACACATACGATACCTAAATATTTGGAAAATATTTATATTGAAAAACATAAAATAAATGTGTCAACACAGCACAGTACGTCACAACACGTTTATTCTACTGGCACATCACAGCACAACACGTCTTTTAGCATGGCATAACATGGCACGTTTTAATCTCCGGAATAACACGACACACATCACGCTAAACACGTGATTTCGTGGGATGGACTGTGCTGGGCCAGCACGTTTTAATCTCCGGAATAACTGCCAACACTACCCTTGGATTTTGTCTTGGAACCAAAAGTACATTTTTTAAACATTGTAATAGCAATTAATGTTTGCAGACTTTTTTCATAAACATAGATAAAAAGAATTTAGTCTTTTTTTTTTCTTTCTTAGTCTGCTTAAAAACTCAGAATTTAGTTTTTTTTTTTCTTTCTTAATATGCTTAAAAACTCCACAACCATCATCTAAAGTGGAGCTGATGGAGTACTAGATGACCTCTTCCTCGGTGGGTCCCGATAAAAGATTCGCACGGAATTCGATCTAGCCAAGTTTCACTAAAATCCTTTTGTTTCAGGACGCTTATCTTACCATAGGGGATATAATCGTTCCATGTTTCCCGAAAATAACATATCTTGAGCATCACTGGACTGAACTCATGACTAATTCTAGAATTCGCTTTGTTTGTCTAAAGAAACTTTGTTTTGTATAAATTTGATTCTCTTCAATGTCACATGAATGTGAGCTTCAATCAGATAATTGGAAACTTGTAATCCTTTTTTGCGAAAAACATTTGAAGTTGTGAGCATTACGTTCATGCATAACTTCCATAGCAAGGTAAACATGGTTGATAATAGCATCCCAAGTGTTAATTACACGACCTTGGCTGTCAACTATGGATTGGTAAAAATTCAAACCATTTAAATTGAAAACCATGGTGCTAATACCTAAAGCAGTAAACAAAATACCTATTATACTGGTCAAGGAGAAAAATGTAAAGAACGAGAATTGTCGAAACTAGCATATTGGAAGATCAATTGGCCGAAATAACCATTAGCGGCTACAGTGTTATAAGTTTCTTCCTCTTGACTGAATCTGTAACCTTCATTAGCAAATTCATTTTATGTGGTTTCCCTGACCAAACTAGAAGTTACCGGGGAACCATGCATAACACTAAATAGGAAAACGCTGAATACACCAGCTACGCCTAACATGTGAAATTGGTGCATAAGGATGTTGTGCTCAACCTGGAATACAATCATGAAATTGAAGGTACCAGAGATTCCTTGAAGCATACCATCAGAGAAGATTCCTTGGCCAATTGGGTAGATCAAGAAAACTGCGGTAGCAGCTGCCACAAGAGCTGAAATCTGTGGATCATTTATTATTCAATTTCCAGGTGACTAAATCCATATGGTTTTCTTTGGAGCATAGATCGAATAAGCTGAATTTGAAGGTCTTGGAAAGTATTGAAAACTCAGTTTTTTGTGAAATCAAAGGATAATAAATTTCTATTGTATTCTAGAAGAATAGGTAGCAATTAACTGTTTTACGAGGAAGTTTTTTGATTTTTTTCGAATTCGATCAAATTGAAAAAAATTAGAAAGTGAAACCATTTAATGACACAAAGAAATTGAGTCACAATAGGACTCCCTTCGATCTTCCAATTACTCTCTATGACCTTATTTAAATAAAAGTCTAGGTCACGTGTAGTTTAAGAATTAAGAGAAATAAAAGTATTTCCGACCAAGCATTATGGTAGTACTATTTGGTTAGCTATAACCACATTATAGCGAAGGACAACCACTATGGTCCATCGCTTAGCTATAATGTGGCTAAATCTCTTGTCTCGGCTTAAGATGGGAATACATCTGCTCCTCGTTATTGCTAAGCGGTATCCGAAGGAAATTCAGTTTACGTTAATTAAATTGCCTAAACTAAGTTTTCATATTCAATTTTTACTACATGTGCTAAATTTTAGGGATTTTCCAGTTTAAATTTAAAATCCTAAATATCAGATAACTAGTTTGGACGGAAACTTAGTTTGCTTCACCATAAGCCAAGAAATGCATATCTGTCATAGTTGTTGCAATGTTGCTCTTTCTTGGCTAAGCTGTATTGCAACAATTTTCCTAATCTTCAGGTATTGTCAAAGAAAAAGAATGCTTCTGTAGAAAAGATGGTGTCTGATGATAATGCTTGGGATCTGTAATTTTCTAGAAATCTGTTCGAATCTGAGCAAGACACTAGTTGTCAAAGTGTACCATTTCGAACAGTTTTATTGTGATTAGACTGGACTTAAAATACCATTTACAAAACCCCATAGATTTTTTATTTTTTACCATACAATCACCGGATTCACCGCCCTAAATATACGAGTCTCATGGTAAAAAATTAAATTTCTCGAAAACCCCGCCAGCCGCCAGTTAAAATCTCACAGTTAAAAACGAAGACACCAAAAAAAATTGTTCTTCTATTTTGTCTCATTTGATTCATTCTATCTACAAACCAAGAATCTTTGCAATTCACTCACTAGAGAAATCAAACTCTTCATCATCAAATCCATTAAAACTTTCATCATATTGGAGTTTAGATAGTTGGAAAACTAAGAAAGCATTACAAATCCCAACTTATAATGATAAACAAGAACTTGATGATGTCTTAAAACAACTTGAGATATTTCCACCATTAGTATTTGCAGGTGAAGAAAGGAAATTAGAAGAAAGATTAGATGATGGTGCTGTTGGTAAAGCTTTTTTACTTAAAGGTGGTGATTGTGCTGAGAGTTTCAAAGAGTTTGGTGTTAATAATACTAGGGATACATTCAGTGTTTTGTTGCAGATGGGTGTTGTCT
Source organism: Papaver atlanticum (assembly GCA_023531105.1). Taxonomy (NCBI): domain Eukaryota; kingdom Viridiplantae; phylum Streptophyta; class Magnoliopsida; order Ranunculales; family Papaveraceae; genus Papaver; species Papaver atlanticum. The sequence goes on along the minus strand of JAJJMB010003208.1, from coordinate 817,451 downwards.
TGACATTTGGTGCTCAAATGCCCTATTATATCAAGGTTTGGTTTGATTTTCATACCACTTTTGTTCTTCAATTTCACATTTTCTTATTGCGTATGCTCTCTATTTAGTTATTGTGGTTGTCCTGTGATTGGAGAAAATGGGGTGTTGCAGTTTTATATTTTGGATTGGTTTTTTCTTTTGATTTATTGGTGAAGAATTTATGTAAATTTGTTGTTTTTTTAGGGGGGACAGATGGCGGGGCAGTTTGCGAAACCAAGGTATGATCCATTTGAGACCAAAGATAGGGTGAAACTGCCTAGTTATCAAGGAGATAATATCATTAGTGCTGCATTTGATGAGAAATCTCACAGACCGGATCCGCAGAGGCTTTTAACAGCTTATGCGCAATCTGCGTCCACATTGAATCTTATTAGAGCTTTTGGCATTGGAGGTTATGCAACTATTCAGAGAGTTACCAAGTGGAATTTGGATTTCGTGGAGAACAATGAGTAAGGTTATAATTATAAAAAACTTGCGCAGAGAGTGGATGAAGCTCTTGGGTTCATGGAGGAAGCTGGATTCACTATGGATCATCCTATAATGACCACTACTGAATTTTATATGTTTCATGAATGTATTCACCTTCCTTATGAGCAAGCGCTGACAAGAGAAGATTCTACTAGGGATGGTGGTCTCTTCTATGATTGTTTTGATCACATGCTTTAGGTTGGTGAGAGGACGAATTCCTCCGTGTTGTAGCCAATCCCCTTGGCATAAAGGTCTGTGCTCTTGCGTTCAAAAATAGTGTGATTGTAATGAATCTTGAGTTGCGTTCAAAGTTATGTGATCACGACTCTGATGATCGTTTTTGGCATCCTCAGCTCTTCTTCCATCACTTCGATCAGTCCAACGCCCGTCAAGATCTTCCTCCCTTCTGTGTGGGAAGTCACGTTTTCGCCAAGTATGATGATTCGATCTATCACTTTCAGAAAGTGAAGTGAAGTAGATACATCTTAAAGTACCTTTCTTTTCCCCAGTGTGATCTTGAGCCGCTTGTTTTCCCTTTCCAACTCTTGGAAACGCTCACGAAGCGCCAGATCAATAGGTGTCACTTGAGGATTATTGACTTGCGCGGTAAGTGAGGGATATCGCACACCTCTACCAACAATGTTCTCGAGATGAATACCCTGATTGTCTGGTTGTTGATTTTGTACTTCTCTCTGACGACTGAGGTTCTCACTTTTTGTTCGGGGAGGTGTTTTACATTCCAAAACATTATTTCCCCTAAAACTTGGACAGGATCTCACAGAACGAGCACCTAATGCTATTGATGAAAGGGACGTCTCTGCTCCATCTTGGAAAGTCTGGACGACAGCGCTTTGTAGTGTTCGATTGACGACACGTTGAGTAGGATGATTTCCGGTATGTACATCACCGTCCCTTCCATGTTCATTTGCCCGTGAAGATTCCATGTGAGTTCTTTTCTTTTTCTAGCTTTTCTTGTAACTTATTTTGCAATAGCAAATGCGTGTTCCTGTTTCAAAGCTCTCTGTAACGATAGCAATTGCTGCTTCTGTAACTGTCTGCCACGCTTGAGCTTCTGTAACAGTCTGTAACACCCTTCAACTGTCGCAATGGTTTCTTCAACCCTCGTAACAGTTTCTTCAACCCTCGTAACAGTTTCTTCAACTGTCGTAACGGTTTCTTCAACCCTAACCTTTCAGGAACCCTAATTTTCAAAAACGCTTGGAATAACAATTTCACTCACTGGGAGAACACGATCTTTTGATTGTATCCTCTTAGTCGGTGCTAAAAGATGTTAGTGCAAAAATATTTACCCCAACACTCTTCGATATGTTTGTAGATGGATTAAATCTCCGCCGTAGATCCAATTCCTCCAAAAATTATTGATGAAAACTGTGATTGTTGTTAAAACGATGAGGGTACCTGCAAAGACACTCCGATGCTGTCAGAGGTATTTCTAAACAAGTGAGCTGTGGAGAAAAGGAATAGAAACTATGTACCTTTTGAGTTGGATTTTGGCCTCTATTTATAGGAAAAAACTAAAGGGTTGGGATCCCTTAACAAAACGTTTTGACAAAACCTTTCAACAAAATTTGATAACTGTATGATCCCATACATCTAACGGTCCCCTTTTTGGATGATGCAGGACTTAATTTACCTTTAGTTCGTGTTTGGTTCAGAAGTCCAAATGAAATTATAGGAATGATAAACCTAAATATGGGAAATATAATGAATAATTGAGAAAATTTTGAAAATGATCAACTGTACCTCAACTAAATTCGTAAGGTTGAATACTCATCTTCTTCCCGTATTTTCAAGTATCTTAATAACTGTATATATCCTTGATTTACAGTTTAAACATATAGAAGTTTAAAACTGCTTTTGTCAGAAATATATTAATTAAATTTCCGAGTTGTTACTTAAAGATATATATTCACATTAGATCATACATCAAGAAAAAATATATAAAGAAACATCAATGAAAATTTCAGAACTCGAATGTTGGCGGAAGGAGTAGAAAATTGATTAGTACTCGTAACGTTACAATTACTGTTTTGGACTCAATCACTCGATATGCTTACTCGATCATCACCTTTCCATCCAATAATATTCATTATTTAAATATTATCTGAAAGAAAGGAAACCGTTAGCATATGCAACATAAACTTTTTCTTCGTCATGTATATGCTAGATTTTTGTTTAGATATTGATTTTTTTTTCTGAACTTCTCACTGCATTTTCTTTCCTAAAATCATGTAATTACGTTTGGCTTCTCTCTTATTGGGCCAAACACATAATTAAGTGCCACAACATTCATGAGATAAGACGTTAGATATATAGGATAGCATGGTTAGCAAATTTTGTTGAAAGGTTTTGTAAAAACCTTTTGTTAAGGGATCCCAACCCAAAATCAAATCTAGTTATAGTTATCCATAATAAAACCCTTTATTTGTAGTTATCCAAAATAACCTCCTGGATAAGTACTTATGCTTTAATATTTGTATCTATCCTTGAAGATCCATGTCTATCTTCCTCAGATTTATTTCTATCTTGGAAGATCCTTGTATATCTTCACAAGATTTGAGTCTATCTTGGAAGATCCATATTTATCTTCTCAAGATTTGTATCTATCTCCACAACATTTATATCTATCTTGGAAGATCCATGTCTATCTCTCAAGATTTGTATCTATCTCGTATCTTCCAAAATTTGTGTGTCTATCTCAAATGACTTCCAAAATAAGTCTTTTGGGCTTCTATAATAAGTTAGACCGGGCTTCTATAATAAGACATGGGTTCTTTTTAATAAACCAACTGGGTTTCTTTAATAAGCCGACTGAGCTTCTACAATAAGCCATGGGTTTCTTTAATAAACCAATTGGGCTTTTACAATAAGCCGACTAGGCTTCTAAAATAAGCCATGGGTTTCTCTTATAAACCAACTGGATTTCTTTAATAAACCGATTGAGCTTCTAAAATAAGTCAAGGGTTTCTTTAAGAATGATTTTAAAAATCGTTCTTCTTTAATAAACCAACTGAGTTTCTTTTATAAATTAACCAACTGGGCATCCAAAATAAGTTGTGAATAGCTTGTGCCGTTGTGCGGTATGCACGTGCACCATTTTAATGGGGTACAAACAGACTGATATTCTAGTTTTCATCATCATCCTACCTGACAATTGACATAGTAGGAGAGGTATTGTTGGTGAATCAGGCCAAGGAAACTCAGTTGCCGTAGAATCAAAACCATCAAGTGTCTGGTGCTGCTTTTTGTTGGAAAAATAAGCTTTGGTTTTGGTTTCTCGGAAATCACTACAATAGAACAAACATAGAATTAACAAAGTAAAGTTAGAATACTTATCGGATTGGTTGATCGAGGCGAGGTAATCCTCTTTCCTTAAAGACTAGTACGTCCCCGCATACGGTGCTTACGGTTCTATGGACGCCACTTTCCAAGATACAACGATCACGCCTTATAGTAAGTAGCACTACAATACTTTTAGGCCAGCGAATGTTGACAATTACTGTGCTCTTAGACGCGACTCAAACTCTCTACTTTAAAGCTTGAAAAACTCTCCTAACTTGTGAAAACCTTATTCAAAACAACACTAAGAGATGGTTTATATAGAGTCAATGGTGACTCTACAAGGTGTCTCTTCACCAAAAGGTGACTCACCATGGCGAATGATGACTCTCCATAACACATATTCATGACTAGGTGTCTTATGGATGAAAAGACATGTCTCTTGGTATTCAAAAATTGAAAATCAATTTTTACTCACACATAATTTTGATTCAAAATTCCAACACTCTTATTGCGCTTGTAGTAATCCACTGCTTCCATGTTGTTGTCACCTAAGATGGAGATCAGCTATACCGGTCGGCTTTGATCCGGCCTCTACTAAAAAATAGATAATGTACCTCCACTCTCTTAGAAATACATAATGTTTTCAGAATATTAAATCTGTAAAATTGGTTTAAAAATTAGAATAAAATCCATACCAAAATCAAGTTGAAATAAGAAAAAAAATCCATATTCGTGCACAACACATTGTGTGGTAGAAAGCTTTTGAGTCTTTTTTTCTATAAATAGAGTGAAATGGAATTCAAAATTAGACCCAGGTAGATACGACACGACACCACCATCCAACGAAACCCTAGCCGCCACCGCTGCATCATCATGGTGAGGAGCATCACCTAGGAGCACCACCATCAACTTCCAATACAGCTACCATCAAGAGTTTCAGAACAGCCATAGCAACAAGCACTTGTAATACTCCTAAAGGACCAGAAACAATTGCTTTGCAAAGATGCACCACCAGTCAGACCACCATCATCACCACTGATAACAAACAAAACCACTTTTAACTCAAACCCAAAATCATCAACAGCGCCTCAGATATAATCACTATCAACACTTTCAAAGAGATCAAATCAAAGCAACAAAAGATTTTTAGAAGCATGAAGGAGAACCACCACAACAAGCTGTTGGAAACCACTGAAAAACATGACAAACGATAGGAATACAGATAGGTACAGTATGAACAAGAGGTATACTCACTCGATTTAAGCCTTAATGGCCCAAATCGAGCGAGAACCGAAGTAGATCTAGAAAAGAAAAGCGGTGAGGAAGTTTAGGTTTTTCTTTTCGCAAAGAGAGAAAGAGAGAGTTTTCAAGAAGTTTATTTTCTTCTTTTCTACTTCTTTTGGTATATTCTTTTTGAGTATGAAATGATTCTTTTTTCTTTTTTGTCAATCAACATATTTCAATTCATACAAATCAAATTACTGGTTACATGATCGCTTACAAGAATAACAAAAACATCAAAATACAAGATAATTATGCCCCTAATACAATTAAAGATACCAATTACAAGTATACCGCAAAGAGAAAGAGCCATAAACCGTAAAGATACCCAATTTTTATTTATGTAGTAGGGAAGAATGGTGGTATTATCCGGAATCAATTCCGACCATTTAATCTGATATTTTTCCTCATTGATAAGAGATGCTCCTAAAAGAAATGAGTACTTTGCCCGTAATCTTGTATAATCAAACGAACCCGGATGTCCTAAATCTCTTAGATTAAAGAAAGATTCAAAGCGATATCGTGTTGAATGATTGATGTTTTTGATTCGAGAATAACAAGCCACGATCCAGCCACGAAGATTTGAAGAAATCGCCCTCAAAGCGAAGAGGTAATCGCCCAAAATGGCGAAAAAAATCGCCCCAAATGACGAAAAGATACGCTAAAAGACATAAAAACAATAGAAAACATGTTTTATTTGATTAAAACTTAAAAAAGAAAAGTAATCTTGCTCAGATGTGGTCCAAAAAGGATCAAATCTAAGCAAGCGGTTGGTAAAGGCTAGAGTTTTTGTTTTATTTTTGGAGAGAGAAAATGCGAGAGAAGAAGAAGAGTTTTTCTTGTTGAGAGAGAAAATGATTCTTGTTGTTGGTCTTCCACTCATCCTATCAATGTTAGGGCAACTCCTATGGTATGGAGTTAAAATCATCCGTAATTTAAGGAGCATCCGCATATATGTGGACCCTCAGCAAAGAGTGGAGCTAAAACCCACTATGGTGAAAAATCATAAAAATTAAACCATCCGGTCACTAGGTTGGCGGATTGAAAAATATGACATTTTGCAACGCTTATAAACGTTACTGATTTGAGAAAAACACTAAATTGAATCAGCAACGTTTATATCCGTTGCAAATTTCTTAAGGACAAAAAAATAACTCATCCGGTCATTGACTTACCGGATGAGAAAAAAAAAAATAAGAAAAAAATAGATCCGGACACTTGATGTCCGGATGGGGTGTCCGGTGGGCCAACAATCGGATGGACTACTCCATAGCAACCTCCACACATGTATGGAGTACAATGTGGATTTCACAAACATATGGATGATAATTTCTCCCATAATGGCGTTTTTTGGTCCATAAAATGTGGACCATCACAAAGATGTGGATGATATTCTTCTCCATAGGAGTTTCCCTTATTTAGTACTAAAATTGATATCGCCCGCATATGTTTATCTCCAGATGTCAGGGTACAAAAAAACGTTCAAGGAGGTGGTGCTAGAGGTCCAAGCGAAACATTGGAAGGATTACTAGCTGCGCTCCGCGGTGGTCCACGTCCTTAAAAAAACTCATAGAAATTATATATTAAAGGCGAGTGATTCTATATGGACCGCATAAAAAACAAGATGAAAACCGTTTCTCTCGCAAACAAAGAGTGGGCCCCGCTGATTGGAGTTAGCGGGGGGCCAACAATGAAAATAGATGTGAGGGTTTTTACGTGGTTTTTCTCACGGTTCATGAAGCGTTTTTTTGGTTAAAGGCCGACCATTTGTATTTGTTGTTTCAAAAACTCTTAACAAGTCGTGGAAAAAACCACGGCAAAACTACCTCTCTCACACTCATTGAAATTGTGGGCCCAAAAGTGGGCCCCTGCTAATCCTCCAAAGGGTGCCACCAAACATGTGAGAGGTACGGTTTTCCCTTGGGTATTATCACGGTTCGTTTAGAACCACTGATGTTGTTTTTGTTGACAGCGTGTTACAGTAAAATTTCGATAAATTAATAGTCTTGGGACTGTTAAATTCTATTAATTTAGCGAAGTATTAATTTATCGATAAATTAATAAGTTATTATTATATCGAAACATACCAAGTTTAACTTTAAATTTCTAAAATAATGGTGTAGTATCAAATATCTAGAGATTTTATTTTCAATTCAAATTATTTTCTAATTATTTTATGGCATATTACGTGTACAAATGTATATACTTTAACGTTAAAATTAAAATAAGAAAAAGAAAACACAATAAAATTATTTCGAAACTTCTCAAGGGAGTACAAAAAATTAAAGATGAAGTCTAATGTATTAAAAATGTGAACAAAAACAAATAACCGTATGTGCCTATTTTAATAAGCATCATAATATGATGTTATCACACTGATTATTAATTTATATATTAGCTGGGTCCTATTGGTAACTTAATATTTTTATTATCTTATAAATTTAGCGGGGTTATTAATTTAGCACACTGACCCAAATCGGTACTGGCAAAAAATATTATCTTAGCGAAATTATTAATTTATCACGGATTAATTTAACGAAGTTCTACTATATCTGCTTTTTCTTATGCAACCGTACGTGTCGTCGACTGCATTTTCTTTTTCCTGTCAATAAAAGTTGTTACTGGGGGGGCGGTAGCCCTGAAATTTAAACACTGTGTGTCTCGACTTATTTCTTAATTAATTAATTTGTGTGGCATTATCATTTGATTTATTCAAACTTATTGGGCGTGTGAATAAATTTTATGAATCATATATCATTATCTTATGAATCTGTATCAGATCAAGGTTAGAACCGAACCACTTGGGTTCGGAACATTTTGCACCATAAATCAAATTGTGTTACTTTTTTGTTTTCCGAAGCAAAAAAAAAAAAATGTGTTATTGTTATTCAAGTTTCACTATCTCGTAATTATTTATAGAATTTATCAGAACCTATTTCATGATTATTTAGAATTTGTCCGATGATTCAAAATCTGCCATGCTAAAGTGTGACTTGTGATTCTACAATTTACCTCCTGATCTATAAAATCCACAATGTAATTAAATGAATGCAATTGTGACTCAAAATCTACTATGGTAAGTGTCTGGAATGCCATACACTTGGAACATGATTTTAGATATGTATTTTGAACACAATTTCAGAACGATTTTAACAAGTTAAAATTTACATTTTTTAATTTTATGTACTGTGTTTTATTTCTCGAAATTACTTCCTCTTCTTAATTAGGGGTGAGCATTTGGCAAGTAATCCGCGGAGTTAACCGGGACCAACCGTTCTTTTGCGGATGGATGTCCGGACCGTTCGTTAATGGATTGGATGCGGATGGAATCTTTGAAATCCAACGGATTATGGATCGGGGTCCGGATGCAACCTTGAAAATTCTGGACATCCATATCCGTTAAATTAAGGACATTTATATAGTTCTAGAAAATAATATGGATCATTTAGGAAATCTTAAGGTGTTCGCTTGGGGTGTTGTACATGCATTTTTATATTTGTATACATATATAGGATATGTAGGTTTTATAAGGAGTCATTTGAGTTGGCTTTATTTTCTTTATTATAAATTTTAACTAAAACAAATTCATTGGATTATCTGTATCCAATCAGTCCATCCATTGGACGCGAATCCGTTGGATGATGGATTGGATGCGGATGCCAAATTTAAAATCCGTAATATATTGGATTGGATGCGGATAAGGTGAAAACCGGTCCATACCAGCCCATGCTCACCCCTAAATCTTAATCCACGTTTTGGATACGGTTGGCCTCTGAGCCCATTAACAAAAACCCATTACTCAAAGAAGATTTTTTTACCATACAATCCCCTAATTCCCCGCCATCAGATTCCGCACCCGAGGCCGAGTCCTCATGGTAAAAAAATAATGAACTCCCGGAATACCCGGCAGTAAAAATCTCTGAGTTAAAAAAAAAAAAAAAAAAAAAAAAAAAGGAAAACAAACCCCAAAAATATCTGGTTTTTCTATTTTGTCTCATTTGATTCCTTCTTATCTACAAAAACACCACAAAATCAAAATTTTCCACAAACCCTAGAGAAAGTCCCAAATCTCAACAAAAAAATTCCCAAATTTCACCAAAAATAACCAGTCATGGCATTAGCAGGTGCAAGTAATCTAACTGCACCATTCCCAACCCCAAAATCCCCATTCAAAAAGCTCCAAAACAAACCCAGAATCTTTGCAATTCACTCACTAGAGAAATCAAACTCATCAAATCCATTAAAACTTTCATCAAATTGGAGTTTAGATAGTTGGAAAACTAAGAAAGCATTACAAATCCCAGCTTATAATGATAAACAGGAACTTGAAGATGTATTAAAACAGCTTGAAAGATTCCCACCATTAGTATTTGCAGGTGAAGCAAGGAAATTAGAGGAAAGATTAGCTGATGCTGCTGTTGGTAAAGCTTTTTTACTTCAAGGTGGTGATTGTGCTGAGAGTTTCAAAGAGTTTGGTGCTAATAATATTAGGGATACATTCAGGGTTTTGTTGCAGATGGGTGTTGTTCTAACTTTTGGTGCTCAAATGCCAATTATCAAGGTTTGCTTGATTTTTATACCACTTTTGTTCTTCAATTTTACATTTTCTTGTTGCATATTGTCTCTATTTAGTGATTGTCAAAAATGGGGTGTTGCATTTTTAGATATTGGATTGGATTGTTCTTTTGATGCATTGAAAAGGAATTTGTGTAAATTTGTTGCTGTTTAAGGTGGGAAGAATGGCCGGGCAATTTGCGAAACCAAGATCTGATCCATTTGAGACAAAAGATGGGGTGAAACTACCTAGTTATCAAGGAGATAATATCAATAGTGATGCATTTGATGAGAAATCTCGCAGACCGGATCCGCAGAGGCTTTTGACAGCTTATGCACAATCTGCGTCCACACTGAATCTTCTTAGAGCTTTTGCTGTTGGAGGGTATGCAGCTATTCAGAGAGTTACTAAGTGGAATTTGGATTTTGTGGAGAACAGTGAGCAAGGTGATAAGTATAAGGAGCTTGCGCAGAGAGTGGATGAAGCTCTTGGGTTTATGGCGGCAGCTGGACTTACTGTGGATCATCCTATAATGACTACCACTGAGTTTTATACGTCTCATGAATGTCTTCACCTTCCGTATGAGCAAGCGCTGACAAGAGAAGATTCCACTATGGATGGTGGTCTCTTCTATGATTGTTCTGCTCACATGCTTTGGGTTGGCGAGAGGACCCGTCAGTTGGATGGTGCACATGTTGAATTTCTCCGTGGTGTAGCCAATCCCCTTGGCATAAAGGTCTGTGCTCTTGCGTTCAAAGCTAGTGTGTCTGAAATGAACCTTTTGGTTTGTCTGTTTCATTTTACCTTACGATTTGCTAAATTTGCAAGCTTATATGGTAGTCTGTGCTGTTTCGTGTATGTGTAGGTAAGTGACAAGATGGATCCAACAGAGCTTGTGAAATTGTGTGAAATTCTTAACCCTCACAATAGACCTGGAAGATTGACAATAATCGTCAGGATGGGAGCTGACAAAATGCGAGTGAAACTCCCACATTTGGTTAGAGCTGTACGTCAAGCAGGGCTAATTGTCACATGGGTGAGTGATCCCATGCATGGCAACACCATCAAAGCTCCATGTGGCCTCAAGACCCGCTCATTCGATGCCATCAGAGTAAGTAAAAGACTCCACAATGGTGTTTTCCCACGGTGAAATTAGAAAGTAATTTAAATCTTCTTCATGTGAAAGATGTTTTCTCTCGTCTTCTGACATTCCGTCTATTTAAACAAATTTCAGTCGGAACTGAGAGCATTTTTTGATGTTCATGACCAAGAAGGAAGTTACCCAGGAGGAGTTCATTTGGAGATGACAGGACAGAATGTCACAGAGTGCGTCGGAGGGTCAAAGAATGTGACTTTCGATGACCTAGAATCAAGATACCACACTCACTGTGATCCAAGGCTCAATGCTTCGCAATCTCTAGAGCTTGCGTTTGCTATTTCAGAGAGACTCAGAAAGAAAAGACTTAGAAGATCAGCAAACCAAACCGTTCTCCAAAGTCAGAACTAAGGAGCGTTCTGATTCTTCTGCTGCTTATACCGAAAACTTCAAATCTAATCCAATAATCTTCTTTTTTTCCTCAATCCGTACAACGTATGTAGCTTGGGCAAAGGTTTCTTCACAGATGTTTGATCTTTTTCTCACTGAATCGCTCGTTTGTAATTGTAGGAACAAGAAGAATCTGTGATGTTATCTTTTTTCGCACTGTTGACGGCCAATTTGCCTGAATAAATGTTATTATAATATGTTAGAAAGCTTGTTTCAGCAGAAACTTCATCTTTAAGGTATCACCATGTTACTAGTATCTCATGAATTCCTTTAAATCAGCTCAAGTTATATTACTTAAAGAAAATCTTTTGCTGCGTCGACGCATAACTTGATGAAGGTGCAATTTACTTGAGACATTGACATTTCTTTCTTGCAGTGTATTCTAATTCTTCCTCTTCAAACTTCTGTATCAAACAATTTCTCACCGATTTCTGCAAATTCTCTAAGTTAACGGCTACAGGTACATTCTTCCTGAAAACATGTTTTATTCGTACTTGCATAGCCTGTGCTTCAAGCCGTAACTCGTAAAACTTTCATTGCTATAAAAGGCATACTCCAACAGCCAAAATATCTCATCTCATTACAACAATTGATTCATTACCACCTATCTCTCTCAATTTCTCTAAGCCATGGCAGAATTCAGAAACAGCAACTGTATCTTTCTTTCAGCAGCAATTTTCTTCACCATAATCTTCTTCCTGACACTATTGACAAATGCAGATGCAATCATTCATAACGTTGCAAGTTTTGGCGCAAAGGCAGACGGAAAGACTGATGCAAGTCCTGCATTTCTAAAAGCATGGGCAGCTGCTTGTAGTTCTTCCAAACCATCTATGATATATGTCCCTCTTAAGAAGTATCTTATCGGTCCAACCGAATTCTTAGGACCATGTAAAAATTCTAACATTACTTTTCGAATTGATGGAATGCTCATTGCTCCAGAATATAAGAAGATGAAGTCATCTGCTCAGCACTGGATAACTTTTAATTATGTAAATGGGATGTCTATAATTGGAGGATTTCTTGATGGCCGAGGCTCTAGCTTATATGCGTGTAAGCTTGCTAGAAAAGATTGCCCAGCAGGCGCAACGGTTCGTACACACTTCTAACAATTTATTTGGAATCTGCATATACCTTTCCTTAGTTTTGTGAAGTTTCTAACACTTTGTATTGTTTTCATGTGCAGTCGCTTTCCATCTATAATTCGCATAACATAAAAGTTCAAAATCTGAAGTCCCTTAACGCAAAGCTGTACCATGTCGTTGTTTACGGGTGCAAGGATGTAGTATTAGACGGTGTCCAGATCCGAGCTCCAGATGAAAGCCTCAATACAGATGGTATACACATACAAAAAGCATCCAATGTTCGTGTCTACAACAGCGGCATAAAGACTGGTGACGATTGCATCTCTATTGGTGCTGGTACAAGAGATTTATTGATTCAACGCGTTGCTTGTGGACCTGGACATGGTATAAGGTAAGGCTTTAGAATGACCTTCTCTTAAGCATATGAGACTCAAAACCGGACCGGAAACTAAAATGTGTTATCTTAACAGCATTGGGAGTTTGGGACATCAACTAGAAGAAGAAGGCGTGCAGAATGTGACCGTAAAAAGCGTTGTGTTCACCGGAACTCAAAGTGGAATGAGGATCAAATCTTGGGCAAGACCCAGTAAAGGATTTGTTAAAGGAGTTGTATTCAAAAATGCTGTGATGAACAATGTTCTATTTCCAATTGTTATCGATCAAAATTACTGTCCTGGTATCAAAGGTTGTCCTAATTCGGTACGTAGAAGATTCACAATAAACAAAAACCTTAAACAACAATTAAGCTTGTGGTTTCTTTGTTTAACAGGTTCTTGAATTTGTTTTTTGCAGAACTCAGGGATACAAATAAGTCAAGTTACGTACTCGAATATCAAAGGAACATCAGCAACTCAAGTTGCTATGAAATTCGATTGCAGTAAATCGCACCCATGCAAAGATATACGCGTTGAAGATATCAAACTTGTTTATCGTCAAGAACATCAAGAAAGAGAAGGTAAACCACAACAACCAGCTACATCCTTCTGTCGAAACGTCCACGGGATAACTCGAGGTTCAGTCTTTCCACCAAGTTGTGTATAAGGAATGAATGTTCATAAAAATTTGTAAACATTTCATTTATCTGTAAATAAAATTGATGAATAAAACTGCATTTGAAACTATTGAATCATTGATTTCATTATACAACTGGTGACATTTAAACACGATAAACGTAACCGAATACAAAAACATTTGATATCTCAAACCATAAGGAATGACCATACATTTGCACTCTTAATGCTTCAAAAGAGAAATAAGAGATACAACGAGTGAAGAACATAAGAAAGCGCTAGAGATTGGTAAACCAATTGACGCTGCTCCTTTGTCTGGAGATGGTGCAGGAGATGAAACATCCTGAGCAGAAGCAGCCACAAACATGGCAGCAGCAATGCAGAACATTATCAATGTTGTTTTGGTGCTCATCGAAGCCATTGACACGAAGTCGAATAAAACTTGCAGAAGACAAGCAGAGAGTGAAAGTGCAAGCAAGAGAAGAAGAAGATGAACAATGGGTAGTATGTTGTAAGGAAGGCAGATTTTGGGTCCTTATTATAGTAAAAGGAGTTTGGCATTGTGGGTTCCATTATAACATGGGCAGCACAAAAGTGTATTCGACAGCAAGAACATGCATATGATGCTGTGACCAGCTCAATTCCGCCGTAAAAGGATGCTTAGAGTTGAACCGAAAATTCACTTTAAGAGTGCATTATTATGAAGATAAGGATATGAATTTTGTCTGCTAAAGTTTCACATGGTTGGATTGTCAGGTACTTTTTTTTTGGTGTACCTAACAATTGCCAGAGTTTTTGGCCTCAGAATTTGTTGCACAGCCAACCTGCCTTCTTTTTAGGTAGCTATAAGTTACCACCAGATGGAGATGACTCCTCCGATGAAGTTTTTGCTGAGAATGCATGAAATTCACAACCGTAAAAGTTTCTTACTGTAACTCCCAAAATTACAGTCTGACATTTTTTAGCATGTATATACAGTATATGTAGGAATTGCAATTTTTAAATCAGATTGGATTTTGACAAGAGTAATGTGCATATAACGAAGATGATTGCATTTTCTATCATTGCAGACACGGCACCTAAAGAACATACAGCTAAATTTAATCTCCCATTTTCATAGACATTCTTTTCGCACATGAAAAATCAGTTGGTAAACAAATTTACACAGAAATAGCCGTCTTTTGTATAGTCAGATGGCCAGAGCTGCTTGAGGTACACAATGATAGGCTTATAGTGGGTTTCTATTCACATCCTTGTATAGTAGATATCGTGACCGAGTTTTCCCAAGTGCAGCATACCTGAGGGAGAACAAGAATAAGTAGAATTAGGTATCAAATTTGAGGACACTGCTAGCAGTGGATAGGTGAGTAGTACGTACCATTGTGGTACAAATGGTGCCATCCAAATTGCATCACCGGATTGTACTGGATACCTGTATCAAGACACAGAGAGATTAATACAGATTTTTCTGCGGTGTTGAGTAAATCTGACAATTTCCCCTGATGTTTTTCCTGAGCGATGTGTTGCTAATGGAAGATAAATGATACCCATTACACTCCATCAAATCTTACCAGTTGTCTCCCAAGCGATAGATTCCTTGACCCTCTAAAAGCAATAAACCATGCTGGTTATAATGGACTTCCTGCAATCACATACAAGTAAACCATATTACAGCTCTACCTTTCAAATGTTTATGTTAACTTGGGAACAGTATCATGTAAGTTCGTTTTGAAAAAGAAATAAGCAACTCATTCTTCTTCTTCTTCTGAGCCTCAAGTCCCACACAAGTTGGGGTAGGCTAGAAAGGAAAAACGAAGACTTCCCCAAGCAGTGACCCATCTTGGTACTGCTCTCACCCTTTCCAAGGGAATGGCTGGTTTTCAACCAAACAAAGGTACACGAGGACATCCAAAGCGGTCACCCATCTTGGTACTGCTTTCGTCCTCTATTAGTCTATCGCTGACTTGCCACGCCTATCGCGACCCTATTTCCATAGGGAAATAGCTGGGGTTTTACCGTTGGCTCCCCGCACCAATCACGAACACTCCTCCTTTATCCTGTCTTGCGACAAGCTATGCAGAAAAACTACACAGGAGGAGTTGTTTCACACATACATAATTTCTTAAAATGTTCCAACATAAACTATTCCAAAGCAGGTATCGCCAATTACAAGCCAATTACAAAAAAAATGTCCATGGAGGGTGATGCCTTGTCCCGTATGCTACTTCCCCACAAGCCTATTTTACCAATTATTGGGTCTGAAGACCAATTGTTGGCAATTAAACACAAACAAAGCTATTAAACAAAAAACAAACCAGCAACGGCGAAGTGCTTCTCAACAACAAGCGCTACGCGTACTTAAGTTTTCAAGGCTACCGCAGTTGATCCAATAGCATATACAATCAGCTTAATAGCGTCAATAAGCAACTCATTATTTTACAAAATAAGTAAATTGAGACTACAGGAACTAAAGAATTGACAAGGTAACTTTTAGCAAAACTCACAAAACTTCATCAACGAAGTAACAAAAGAAGATTACCTTGACATTAAGAAATTCCCCAGGTTGAAAATCCATGATCTGCATGTTTTACAAGAAATGACGCTGAATTGGCGATCAAACAGTTACAGGAAAAGAATAGTACTTCATGAACTAAACTAATGAATTATGATGGCGGAACATTCCTAAACAATATTGAATGACTCACATGGACGTTGAAGTCATAAGGAGCTGACATAGGCAGAAGCTTCCGTAGCTCAAAAACCTGAAAGAAAATGGAATAAAATGGTGACCAGATGAAGAATCTTATAGTATCAATCAATGACAGTTGCGAGAGTTATAAATCTGGATACTCTTACAAAAAAAAAAAAATCCAAGTAAAACAAAGGTTTCAAAAATATCAATATGACTGGACATTACCACATGGCAAAAAGATGAATTTTGACTATTTGGAATGACAACTTTACCTCACCCGGAGTTTCAAGAAGTGGCTGCTTATCCGTTGAGCCAACAATCTGCTCAGGAATATGATTTGGTATACTGGCGTACCTATATGAGAAAGAAAATATTTTGCAGATACTGAGTATGGTCTTGTTTGCCAACTTGCATTCTTGCAATAGATTTAACTCAAAGCAATACACAAATTCAAGAAAAATAGCCAACCTTCGTTCAAAAACAACAAGAGTAGCTGGTGCATCACAGGTCACTGAGTGCTCAAGATTAGCAGGTAGATATGCATAAGAATCAACCTGAATTCCGAACAATAGTTACAATAGGATCTCATATCTGTTGTGGGAATAACAAAATATACAGCTGAAACTAAAACATCATAATATTCCTTAGGACTACTAAGAACTGTAAACCAAAAGAGAGACAAGTACAAAAACACGCAAATAACTACTTTGCAGCACCGAGTACAGCTTCTCATTGCTTTATCTGGAAGGAGCGATCACCAAAATTTCCCTTACCCAGCTACTGCTGCAAGACCCTAAAGGTATATCCATAGAAACTTACAACTAAACAAAGAAACAATACCAGTAATTTGTGAGTATTTCCAGACACATTTGTCAGTGTAACAATTCCTTCGACCACGAAAATGAACCTAAAAGCATAACCAAAAGAGGAACACAAGAAAAATTAGATTACCATCCAAACTTGTTTTCTCAAGCAAGACTTCGGAATTTCAGGCAAAAAAAAATACCTTTCAACATCTTTCGGAGGTAGTGCTGACCTAGAAAGCACTGCAACGAACAAAATTGAAACATCAAACTACTGCAAACAAAAAACTCACAAAATTCTAACAAAAATTATCATACCCTCCATCTTGGCAAGGTACATTACGAAATGTGATCCCATTGCTGGCGTAACCAAATACGCTCCCAATGTATTTTTCCTGCCAAATTATAAACAAAAAAAGATACCACTTTCACACCAATAAACAGCCTAATCTTAATTCAAATCACAATTGAAAAACGTCCTCTCAGAATAAGAAATTTACCAATCAGGAAGAGGGCTAAATACATGACTTTCTGGTGTTATAAGAGCGTGATCTCTTTTATACACACTGCGAGTAAAACCTGGTAAATCTGCAGAAAATCAAAATTGCCCAATTAGATATCATTTTGAATACATGCTTCTGTTGTATTGAATTCAAGAGGGAAAAATTGAATTATTTGAGGGAGGAAATCAAATTTGAAGTTTTTCATCATAGGGAAACCAAAAAATAACAATAATCAGAGAATCAATTCAAAACAATATGTAATAGAGGCTAGGGTAGAGATTAAACCTTGAAGATGGAGAGGAGAAAGAGTTGGATTAGTGACTTTCCAATACTGTGATTTGGAACTTGAGTCTTCTTCCTCAGAAGGAGCTGAACAGAATCTTTGTTCACTACCCACAGAATCTTTTAACAAAACTGAAAAAATCAATTATCCCAATCAGTTTTATAGATAGAGTGAAGAAACTGAGAAATGGGTACTTGAAAAAAATTCGATTTTTTGAGAGAGAGAAAGAGGGAGAGAGTACCAAGTGAAGTGAAGAACAGAGACAATATTAGTGATTTCAGCATGATGGGGTTTTTTTTTTTTTTTTAGCTCCTGCAATTAATGAATGATCTTCTTCTCTATGCTGAATTGGTTTTTGTTTGGTTTAGGTTAGTGAGTGTTGTCAGTGGCCTAGTTACCGATTCGGAATTCCGCAAAAGGTAAGTAACGGCAACCGTACGAGTATTATTCGGATTTTAGAAATCAAATTCGGTGAAGAATCCGGTCAACGGTTCATGGTTCGTCAATAGTTCGAAACGGCACACATATATATATACTAAATAAGTAAATATTTAAGGTCTAATAGATATAATTTTCTATATTTATGAATTATATGATAAAAAATAACATTTTAACATAAATATATAAGGGAAATAAATTAATGTTATCAGGAAAATACATTTTAACATTTCATTTTGGAGTGGGAAACCATAATTTCACGTTAAAATACATTATCTCTACAATTTATAAACAATAGACAACAAAAAACGCATGTAAACTACCAACCACCATGACAGGTGGACGAATTGTCCTGGCGAACAATTCGCTAATTCGTATAATGCGCGGATTATTCGGCAGCTCCATAATATCCGCGAACCTAGGTCGGAGTTGGAGGTATAATTCGCGAACAGAATAGCGAATTGCTAACTAGGGTCAGTGGTGCAAGTTGATGTGGCTATTGCTAAAGAAGATATAGTGGTGGTGGTGACACAGACAGACAGTGACAAAAAAGGTTCAAAACCCAAAAATGCATCTGCACTGTAAAGCAAGGATTATAAAATGAATCTCCTGCACTCTTTTAAACAAAGTCTTGTGGATGTGGTGCAAAAGTGCCGGTTATTTTGTTTAGTTGAAGAACCAGATGCAAACAAGCAACAACAGCAACAGGCCTACAGGTTTCTCCTCACCATCTTCCCTTTAGGATCTTGACCAAGGAATTACAAAGAAGAATCAGAGATCTAAAATTTAAAACCGCTCATCAACAAAATAGTTTCTTTCAACAGTAGATAAAACTAAAATAAACGCTCAACGAAAATTACTGAGTAATCTGCTAACCAGATGAGTAGAATAAAACACTGGTGAAAATTATGAGAGCAGTTCCATAAGCTTATCGACGGTAAGAAGAGGAAGCTGTGCTACTCTTGCAACCTTTATCGAAGCTCTATACGTGGAATCTGTCACACAAGACATCTCGGAAACTCAAACTGCAGGGGATTATAAGCTTCTGCTCTGCAATGCAGAAACAGAATCCATGTTATTCTTCAAAACTAAACATGGGTTTTCTTCTTCAGGCTGGTTCGCCAAGATCAAGCACCAGAATCTTAACCACAAGGGATTTTACAGTAACAACTTAACAATTCTAGAACAAGACTAAGATGGGTAACAAAGGCCTGTAAGTGTTAACTCACTGTAACAGACTACAAGATAAAACCTGATCCCAGCAAATGAAAAAACACTCTTTAAAATGTCCCTTGCACCATTGCTTCTCATCCCTTTCCTGCTTACAACTTGATGAGCCGGGCTTTTAGACTAAAAAGGCCATAGGATTTCTTTAATCCCTCCTTCATCTCTTGCGGCGTTTTCTCTTCTCCCTGTCATTCTCTGAACTGCGGCGTTTTCTCTTCTCCCTTTCACTCTCTGAACTTGACGATTCTGATTCTGATTCAGAACTCGAACTATCTCCACCAGAAGAACTTGAACTCCCAGATTCTGCTTCTGATTCTGAAACTTCTTTCTGTTGCTGCATAATGAGCCTTGGCATGTTCTTCAAGTATTCACGCAAATTCTCTGTGATTCCACCAAGCCCTATTGATGTAAAGAAGTTAATGGAAAATCTAGTGTTTTTAGGATTATCCCTAGGGAAGATCGATTCAAATGAGTCCTGCATAGAGGGATCAGTAAGCCGCTCATTCAGCAACCTGATACCAAGGTGCTCAGACAATTCCTGCCATTACAAAATCATAATTTCATAAGGTTCGATATCAAAACAAAAGAGGGCGAAATTTTAATACATGTCTTTCTTATACTACATAAGCGCTGCATCATAAAAAAAAAATGAAAATACATACCTGGAACAGAATTTTTATGAAGATACGTGAAGATGAAGTAGTATCCTCCTCTGTCAAGCGAATATAAGCTAACACATGCCAAGGTAGAGCATCTGTACCAAGTAAATGTGCAAAGAATTTGGCGACGTTACGGAGCTTATTGGTTTCGAGCCTATGAATCATAGAGTACTGCTGGACAAAACACTTTTCAAAATTTTCCTGATGGATTCTGTTGATCATGCAAAAACGCTGCCCTAAGAGACCATAATACCGAAGATAGGTTCTCTCCTGACTACAACACTCCAACAGCATTACGCACAGTTCCATCTGTAATACCCAATGTGAAAAAAGGTCAGGCATAGATAATATTTTAATTATATTTGTAGAACTGGGGAAACAAAAAACAGTTTGTCGAAAGCAGATCGGGGAGAGGCGTAAATCATATAAAACAGAAACCACATCCATCACTTACCTCTTGACCTGGCTCAAGCTTAATTTTTAGTAGTTTGTGTCCAGCTTCCTCAAAGTCCACACTCGACATAATAGTGAGGTAGATTGTCCTCCTTAGATTTACAAGATTCGTCTCGGTTTCATCCTGTATCTTCATTTGCTCCTCATCCTCATCTTCCTCGTCAGAGTCATCATCATCCTCACCATCCGAGGGTGCATCAGAGCCTTCTTCTTCAGATGACTGATCATCACCAAGTATGCTGCGCTTAAGATCTTCATAGCGCTTCTCATTCTCCAGAAATTGTGGATCCACCTTGAAAATATCTGAATAATTACAAACAACATGTTATATAAACGAAAGAGCAACCATAACGGTGTATCAGAGAAGACTATCTCAGGGAAGCTTTTTTACAAAATACATTACCTAGAGAAGTCTCTGGATCCATCGTATCCTCGAGGGATAATTCATGAGTAAGCTGGTCTTCTTGTTCCACAAGATCTAACTCAGGCCTGACCGCAGGGTGTCCCTGCATATATTCACAACTATTTAGTATTTTTTTCAGGTATTAAAAAATTTCTGATACCAAACTGAAATGAAACTGCAAAGCATAACAGGAGGGGAAGTATGGGCATTACCTGAAATTTGGCTTTTCTGATGGCAAAGAGGCCTTCAATTAGAAACTGCACCCTTTTATCTATCTCTCCTTCATGAAGTATTCCACGAAACCGCTCAAAGATACCTTAGAACATTAAGTGCCACAAATAAGAGTTAATATTGACAGCACAAAAGAAAAAACAGAACTAGAAAATATATAAAGATAGTGAATCAGTGCCCAGTACAGTACTATCATTTGATAATCAAGCGGTAACAACAACTTGGGATTTCGATAATCAAGAGGATGATGGATAACAAAATAGTAAGGAATTGCATGTATTTAAGCTATGATAACAATGTTAAACCTAATCTGCAATGTTATAACCGCAGGATTACAAGAACAACGTTTGACAAACTGAAAAATATATTCACAGGTGTTCAACACAACCACAACATAACATATCATGTTTCGCAACTTACCAGACCACATGTCAATCCCATTAACTAACAGAAAGTCACTAACCCAAATATATACCAATCTTACTCATTATCTTCCCACCAACTCTTAATAAACGATTCAGTCACTTTGAGCTAAAAAGCAAAAAAAATTACCATGTTTGACGGCAGAAGAAACTAAATAAGATTCAGTAGTTGTTTCTTAAAAAAAAATTAAAATAAACTCACATTCTTGAGATGATATTGAATTACCACAAATCTGTATTTCTATAATCAATTCACCTGGAAACTCATGCTAATCAACCAACAATTCTTACTAAAGTATGAAGGACTGAGGCAACAAACTCAGATTAAAAAAAAATGTAGAGGAAAATAAATAACTAGTGATCTACAGCACAATGACCCCTGAAAATTCTCAAAATTTCGCAGCACCAATGGGTAGATAAACCAGAAAATTCTCAAGATCTCACAGCACCAATGGGTAAATAAACAACAAAATTGTGGATTATTTACCCACTGGTGCTGCGGTGACCTAGAGAATTTTCTCTTAAGCCTTTATCATGAACAACACAAAGAACACCTTCACAGCGTTCTTCCACTCAACAAGGCTTTATAATTTTGTTGGGTGAATACACAGCTTGCTACTACAACATATACATAGTTTGTTCGAAAGAGAGTTGAGAGAGAGAGTGTCTCAGATGAGAAAAAAATAAAACAAAAAAAACTTGTTTCTTGGGTAGTTAGAAAACTACTATGGCATGCATTCACAACACATGCCACATCAGATTTTGGAAGCTTTTTCTTCTTCTTCTTTGGAACCCCTTTTCCCCCTGCTTTTGGGTTTGCGAACCAATTTCAGAATGCCATAAGACCTAGTTTAATATAACATGCTACAACCTACTAGTCTCTTGCAGTGTACCCGTGAAAAAATAACAGAAACAAAAAAGGTTGTGGTGAATGAAGTGTCATAAAGCTAAGGTATTCATTCTTAAACCTGAGAAAACTAGCAAGTTGAGTTTCTCATGTGCTCATAAGGATGCCAAGCCTGTTATCTATAGACAGAATCCATTTAACAAAGCATTGCCCAAATACTATACACGCTGGTCATTTAACAAACAGATCTTAATTGTCGACACTCGACACAAATCTAAGGTAGAAGACCATTGACAAGTTAACTATCTCATATGCTTATCACGAAATCAACTGTATCTAGTTATTCAAATCTTATGTAGCAATATTAATCAGTAATCGGTATCGAGAAATCTATTAGTTTTCATGCTCACCAGTTTAGAATTTTTGATAGCCCCAAAAGCAACATCAGTTAGTCTGTTACACCTTTAGCTAAGGTAACTGACAATGAGAAGTTAACTAAGATATCAAGAGAAACCAAATAAATCTAAATGAAAGGAAAAGAAAAACAATGGTTTCCCTAGACAGAACCAGTAATTTGTGTACCAGACCAAGTAATTTGTGTACCATGTTGCCTAACAAACTTGAAGGTTAGAAAAGTTTAAGAGCATACATACATGTCTATTAACCAAAAACTTATATAAAGAATAACAAAACTCACCATGGAGACCCTTGGGTGTAAGATCCTGAAGAAGCGAACCACACTCTGTAACAAAACCGACCGCAACCTCAACACTGTCATCCGTGGGATTCTCTAGTAATACAGTCAGAAGCTCCAAAGCAATAATCTCATGAGCAACTTGCTGGTTAACAAGATGTGCTATAAACTTGGTGGCAGCAAGTAACTGTGGCTTATCATTCCTCTTATAAGCCCTTTTCAACTGTAACATAATCCTCCTCAAAAGCAATTCACCCACTTCAGGAAACTTGGTATTAACCACAGCAGACAATGCTGCAAAAACATCAGTAAACCCTGGAGAAGCCATCTGAGACTTCATACACGATCTACAGAACAAACCTCTTCCTCTTATAAGATTCTCAGCAAACAATTCAGGTATAATGTTTTTAATATTCATCGCATTCACTTTATTCACAAGCCCATTGATCGATTTACGCAATGCATCCCATGTCAATCTCTGGTATTCAGGACTACTCTTATCTTCTACATCTCTCATCATTCTAGCTAACCTAAACGGCGGAACGTATATTCCTCCACTCTTGCCCACTTTTCCTATATCAGAATAATCCACAATTTTCCTTGCTTCAGGCACTTCTTCTTCCGATTTCTTAACATCTTCTCCCACATCATTATCAGCACCACCTCTTCCTACTCGATCCTTGTCTCTTCTCCTGCTACTTCTATCTTCATCTCTATCTCTATCACCTCTCCTCCTGCTACTTCTATCCTCATCATCATCATCCTTATCCCTTCGCCGACTACTTTTTCGATGTCTGTCCTCATCGTCGTCACTGCCATGTTTCCTGTGAGATCTTCTCCTATCTCTATCATCATCCCTTACTTTAGAAACCCTACCTTCCTCGTCGTCGCTAGAATTGTGTTTTCTGTGAGATTTCCTCCTCCTGTCATCATCATCATCCCTTACTTTAGAAACCCTACCTTCCTCTCCGTCGCTAGAATCATCTTTTCTGTGAGATTTACTCCTCCTATCATCATCATCATCCCTACTACTCCTCTTCTTATCATCGCTCAAAACCCTAATTTGACCTTCTTCTTCATCACTGCTATCATGTTTTCTGTGAGATCTCTTCTTCCTATCATCATCATAATCACTAGTCCTCCTATCTCTGACTTTAGAAACCCTAACTTCACCTTCTTCTTCTCTATCATACTTAGAACTCCCCATTATCAATCTCTAATTTATAATCTAGATTGAGTTTTTTTCCTTCAGATTTTGTATTTTTAGACCTAATTTTCTAAATCAGATTTTGAAACTGAGACTATAAAGAAGATGATGGGAATCAGATTACCGTAATGACTGACCTGATGAATCGATTGATTGGATTTGCGGTGATGGAATCGGGATTTGGAGATTTTTCGTCCGCCACTCTCAGGCAGCCCTAGAAGAAGAAGAAAGAGAAAATCTCGAGGAGGAAAAGATATTTGGCCTCAAATCTGGATTAAATTGTAATTTCAACCTTTCTTTATTTTGTGGGACCCACTGGGTAAACAAGTTAAAAGTTAATCTGCAGTAACATTTCTTCTTTTGTTTATGACGGTGGTGGTGAAAATTTTATAATTTCTTTTCCCAATTTTTCACCCAAGATTTCTATACTTATGTCTAGTTTAACCTTAGAAATTAAAATGTCCAAAATCAGGTAGTTGTGACTGTTATAATGCGTTCTAACGGGTGTGGGTACCTTTCGTGATAAAATCGTGTTATATAGAGAAAAACGTGTTTTCTTTACCTTATTTTAATTTCCTATCTAACTGTTACAACGTGCATGAAAACTGTTATAACGGGTTTAATAATCTGGTAACTACGTTTTGTGTACTTTTTTATATTTTGTTCTTCATTTTTAGGATTTTAATTTTAGAATAAATTGTGTAAGAAAATATTTTTATATTTTTTTTCTCAAAAGAAAAGGGTTAAAAAAAATGTGGAAACGGGAATAAAAACGGTCTAAAGTCGCTATAACATGCGTGAAAACGGTTATAACGGATTTAAATGACGTCGTTATTCGGGTGTCAGTGACCCTCATGGAGACACTACACAGGTTTGACCGTTTTAACGAACCTTGATCTGAATACTTTCTTTCAGACGACAATATCGAAAAAATAATACATAACAATTATTTTTCTGGCGTGTCAACAATAATTTCCAGAGATTCATATACCATTTGGAGATCTCTGTATTAGCTATAAACTGAAATGTTGTTTCATGCATTTGATCGATCATGTCCTATTTATGTCGATCGTTGTTGAATCCTAGTTAAAAATAAGAAAGAAAGAAAAAATATTGAGTAGGCCGCCAAAGGAGATTCAGGTAAAAATAAATGAGGGTACTAGTTTACAACCGTAAATTTATTGAAATTTATTGTAAGTTGTAGATGCGTATGCAAATCTTTGTGCAAACTACTTTATAACTCTAAATTTATTAGGATCAACAAACAAATAACTTCAAAAGTAAAATAAAATCACATGTTTATGTTTATATCGCTCATTGCTTGCTAGAATCTTGTTTGTCGTTTAATAAATTATGTTTCAATATTATAAGCTTCATCAGCAGCACTAGCACCGCCATTGTCTACAAGTATAGTTACGTGTGATCAATGTAGTCAATTCCGGATTTCGTTCCATCTCGGTCGGGATTGAGAAACTGGGACAATTTTATCTCTGGGAGATTCTCGGTTGAAATTTCAGAGTAACTACCGAAATTTCACTTTCGAATTTTATACCTATAATATGTATATCAAACCTTTATCGATCGGAAAAAAACATGTATATCAAACATTTTTCGCACATAGATTTAATAAAAAAAAAACAATCTTATAAAAAGAAACAAATCTTCATTTAATATAGTAGAAAACCAAAATTCATACAATTTTCAAAAACTTCAAGGGAGATTTCCGGCCGAGTCAACCGAAATTCGACCAAAATATCCGGCCAATTTCAGCAAATTTCGGTCAAATTCCGTCATAGCGAAATCAAACATTTAGCTACCTTAAATGCAGAAACCGGAATTTCCCGCGGAATATCGGCCATCTAGGACGAGATTGACTACATTGCGTGTGATGGAGTTATTTCGATGAACCATTGCTTTTTAACATCACTGGTGCTATCAGCATGGTATTCAAGAAGTGGCTCACATAATGGTTTGATTTGTAAATCATATTCTAGATTTTGTATTTCGAACCCTTCGACCGGTAAATATTATCATGCTTTTATGTCATGTATATACAGAGAATCGAGTGTGATAGTTAAATATGGATTTGGTTATGAAATCCACCTTAACAATTACAGATTGGTTCAATTTTGGCTATTCTCAAGTTGGGGTCTACACATTAGGATCCTACTCGAGGAAAGATATCATACATATGCACCGATACCTAGTTCTTCTTCCAGATTACCTTTTTATATGGATTTTGAATGGAGCTCTCCGCTGGTCAGGCTTTATCAAAAGTAACAAGTTCCAGAGTTATAGGGTTTCTTTTGATATCACCTGCAAGAGATCCGTGGATTTCGCATATCTGAAAGAAGTTAATAATCATCCGCGAGTAAATAACATACATAACCATTGAAATACCAACTTTGTTTGTTTGTATAGAGCGTCTATTATTATATATATAAGCTGCTCCTACTAATGTTTGATTAATATAAAAATATAGTGTGATATGATCTTGGATGTGGTGTTGACTCGAGAATCGGAAGTTTCTTAAAAGATAACACAACCCAAAAGGTATAAAATATACCCCGTGGCTGTCAGTGGCTCGGTAATCAGTTAAATCTTCATCTTTTTGAAGTTATTTTATTCCCTTTAACTTCTCCCTCTGGATCTTAAGATGCGAATTTTTTTCCTTCCTACACTTGGCCTCATCTCTGACTCAGTCATCTCTTGATCCCAACCAAATATATTTTTGGTGAAAGCATATATCTTATTCAACTCTAACTCCTTCACGTAGTCCCCATGTTATCTTTACGTTATCTTGTACTTTGAGCTTTAAAACACCATAACGAGTGGTCGTCAAGCGAAAGATGAAAGGTAGTCGTTTCTCCATAAAATCTCCCAATAAAAGCATTAACGGACAGTTCATCATTTTTGATCCTCGAATTCTATTATACCAGAAACAACCTAAGGTTTGTACATATTCAACTACATAATCACATTCCAAAGAGAGTGGACACTCTTTCATTTTATCATATGCAGATGGGTGTATCATGAGATGACATGCATTGGTGTAATCCTACAATATAAAGGAATTTTCACATAACCGAATTTAAGCTAAAAATAAAGAATAAGTTGAGAATATTATTATATATGGTTACATATATTAATTATATCATCCCCAAAAACCATTGTACCCAAATAACAGGTTTCCTTAATCGCTTAGCAACCCGTGAGTTTTAACATCATATGTCTTTTGTTGAATGTGCTCATATTTCTTCTTGGTCTCCGTGTTTGCATCTTCTTCTCTTTTTGTATCCACGTGAGTATTAGGTGGTTCAATTCGTTCATTGAGGCCTCCACATTACCGTGTTTAGCATTCACATTTTTACAATCTTTGAGATGGGAAACAAAATTCTCTTGATCGTGAGTTTCATTTAACTTAGTGATGTGATTTTAAAGTTGTTGTAGATATGAGGTTCAAACTCTCGGACTTGTAGAGATTAAAGTTTTTAAAATACTAAATAATTATATACAAAGAATATAAACAATGGTGAGAGGTGCTGGAACTAAAGATTTGACCAATCTTCATAACACAAGGTTCAATTAGTTATTCTTGGACAGTTTTAGCTCAAGAAATTTAAACATGGACTCTTATTTTGTCAGGGTAGATTCTCAAAACATTAGTTATAAGTCGTAAGCATGGGACATCAAACATCTAAGAAAGCATGACCCATCTAATAAAATAATAACTAATTAATAAAAATCATATTTCAATTAATTTTAGTGAAAAAGTTATTAAAAGAATTAAAATAAACTTACCCATGTATGAAGTTCGGCCTCCTCCGTCGTCCCAGCGTTGGGGTTTAGCTCATGATGTCGAACACTCGCTCAAATAATAATCCATAGATCAAAAAGGTGTTTTATTGAAGAAAAATAGAGAAAAAGAACAAAACAGCGAAACTGCAACTATTATAAACGTTACAAAACGACTGTTACGAAGATAACAGATAAAATAAGACTGCTGAGTTTACGACTGTCTTCTGTGTCGTGATATTACGATGTTTTTCTGCGATTGTCCGTAGCAGCACAAGGTTCTTCGTCTTTTTCTTCTTCTTGCAGCAACAGGAAACTCACTGCAGCTCCCTGGTCTTCTCTGCAACTACCCCCAAAGCCTCCTTCCGTACTCCAAACTCTCGACAATCTCTATGGAATTCGAAACAACCTATATATACATCACCAGGCAAATAAATCTCCAAGAAATCTTTGATTATTCTTTCTTTTCTTTCACCTCAAGTCTCGTGTTTATTTCCTTCTTCTTCTCTGCTTACGCGTTTTAGATATTTCCAACCTTCCCAAATCTTCTAAAAAGAATCCCAGAAGACATATCTTCCCTTAACTACGCTCAACTTCCAAATATATCAGAAAAATTCCTTATTTTGCCGAGATGAAATATATCCTTCCCTGTTTACTAAAATCACATGTAGAACTCCTGGTTTGTCGATTTAAAAAATACTACCATCCCTGTTATCGTTCAAAGGGCCTAGACCAACCCAAATCCGTTAAGAAACACACAAAAATCTTGTTCGAATTCTCGCCTGAAAGTCTCGGACTTTCAACAGCATTTTCCTTGTTTCAATCCAACTCGATGAACTGGCCCTATTTAATCAATTCTGGTAGACCTGATAACCTTGTCTAGCATTAACGAACCCATCCATATGTAATTCCGTGATTGAGTCTCTCTAGAACTCGAGTAGAAATCGAATCCAATATCTGTTCGTCTGCTCCAAAGTTTCCCGCCAATTCTGTATTTTTGAAATGAAGAAGGAGGTGGATGCCCCTTATCTGGACCAGGGGTGCGAATAGTAGGTGGTTACCCCTTATCTTTCCTCTAACGACATGATTAGATCTTTTGGATCAAAGCGCACGCTTCTTATCAGCAGATTACATGGTAATTCCCGTGGATCCTGCGTTCCACGCTTGTTTAGGCGACGGAGACAGGGAGAACACACACATATTGCTATCCAAGTGTTAATATTTATTCCGATTGGTCTAATTGGTCTGGTCTTTTTTTTTTTTTTTTTTTAGTAACTCAATCACTCTATTTCAACCCAGCAGACATCAACATAAAAATTTGCAAAAACAAAAACAGAAGTAATTAGATGATTCCGAGATACGGTGAAACTATCATGTTATTTCTAACACCTGAGCTTTGTGCTTTTATGAATAGACTCTTTAGATGTTTCCATCTACTCAGATTGGTTCGTCAACTCCTACAACCAAGATGCTTCCATCCACTTAGATTGGTTAGTGCCATCCTTAATAGGCATAAATTTCTAGGCTCTGGAGTTTATTAATGCAACTAAAAAGTTTCTCCCATACCCCCAAACTTAAATCTAACATTGTCCTCAATGTTCTAAAGATAAGATTAAAAGCATGAACAAGGAGAAATTGTTACCATTTGAAGCAAAAGGGTTAAGGAAAGATATTACCGTGTTGCATGAGCATGGGTTACCTCCCAAGAAGTGCTAAGTTTAACATCTTCAGCCAGACATAAGAAAGAATTAATCACCTCGAATCATATAACAATAGCCGAAATAATTGCGGGTCATCTGCATTAAAAAGTGTTATCACAGACAAAAGGAAACTGCAACAAACAAAGAATAAACATAGCACACCCTTACCTAGTTTCTTGTTTAAGACAACTACAACTAGTTGTGGTTCAGGTTCTATAAAGGGGTCTAAATAAAATATTTTCATAGGTTGCATTTCCTCATAAGTGAGATCCAAATTATTAGGTTTTAGATTCTGGAAAAACTCGACTAAGAACATAGGAGCACATAAGAATAACCTAAATAATTGAGGATCCAATAAGTCAATAAGATTTGACTTATAAATTTGACCACAATGAAAGTAGTGGCCATTCTTAAGTAAATGTGTCGATTCTATTAACCTAAAGTACTTAGGCTTAGTCTCAGAACTTAATAAGTGACACATTTGAAATCTATACGTTCCCACCTTTGGAGTAAAACTGTTTGGTGGGAAAACAAAATCGATTTTGGTATCATAGCCTAGGTAAACCACATCAACCAGAGGATGGGTTTCTACTAACTGAACTTCTTCATGGACATTGGGTTCAGGAAAACGAGTATGAAGGTAATATTGTAAAATGGTCGAGGCACAGATATCAAGTCCTAAGTGAGGGGACTTTCTGAGAGTTAAAGGTAAGGCACTAGGAAAGTGATAATTGATAGACGCATTTATGTGTCTATTTTCATCTCTTTTATGTATAGTATTAGTACCCATTTTTGTACTAATTTTGATATTTTATCCCTTGTAGGTGTATTTTGGAGGAATAGGCTTTTGCGGGAAAATTGGCTCGAAAAGTTGCTAAAGGCTCCTGGGAGGACATTTGCTATTCGGACTCTCATTTTGGATAAGGGGTAACCCATTTCCAAGCAGCTGCTAAGCACAGACCAAGACTGGATAAGGGGAGGAAAAATTTCTTCACGTTTTCAAAAACAGAAATTTGGCGGGAAAATTTTCAGAAAACAGACGATTTTGTGGATGAATTTTTGGTCGATTTTTAGGGAGATTAAAGGGCTGAATTTGATTGGGTTTGTTCCTATGGACCTAACAGGCGAGGTAAGGGTGTTGGAATGGATCCAAAGTGGCTAGAACTCGAATTGGAAGCGAAAAATGGTTAAAATATCACGTTCTATTTTTGGGAAGTTTCTTGGTTTATTTTTTAGAAATTTACGTGAAGAAGAGGAAGGAAACTCTTATTAAGGACTTGTTTCTATCAAGGGAGGAGTTTGGACAATCGAATGCACGTGAAACAGAAGAAAAATAAAGAAATAACTTAACGTGCTGAGGAGGAAAAAACCAAATTTATTCTCGAATTTTCTTTGCTCTACTATGTATAAAAGGGTTGGTTAGGGTCCTAGGAAGAGGAGGAAGAAGTTAGGGGAAGTTTAGAGCCTTAGAGAAGCTAGAAAAACTATTGGAAGAAATCACGTTTCTGCTGGTGCAAGCCGTGGCCGGAGAAGAAGAAGAACATAAACAGCAGAAAAAGAAAGTCGCAGATTCTGTGACCGTAACTTTCAAACTTTAAACCTTTTGTAACAATTTTTGCAACAGTTATCTTCTGGTCGCAACAGTTTCTCGGTAGAAATAGGTTCTGTAACACTTATATTAGTTACAAAACCCGCTGTTTAGAACTTTTCACTCTTTTAATCAAATTTTGAACACCAAAGATGTATTTTGAGCAAGAGATTAATATGAGGAGCTAAACCCCTTAGCCGAGGCGACGGAGGAAGCCATTGTTCCATGAAAAGTGGTATAATTCTATTTTAATTATTTATTGCAATTATTTTACATGATTATTTGCATAGAACTTAAAAGAAAAATTGATTTTTATTGAGTAGTTGTGAATTGTTTTGATGGAACATGCTAGGTTTTGACACTTTTGATGTTTCATGCTTTGTGATTACAACTTCTACTTCAAAAATCTATTAGAGGCAAATATTAGAATCACTTTAAGAAGAATATTGCATGAATATTGATTAGAATTTATCAAATAATTGGTCAATGGTGGAATCCAAAGTCTCGGTGTCTTTTTTATAATTTGATACAATTTTATTTTAGTTAATTTGAGTCTAAAAGAATCCTTCACAAGTTCGAGAATCGAATCCTATTACCACCACTTTCACTACAATTAAAACTCACATCAATAATCACCCCCAAACTTAGATTTTTCAGTGTATCTAGATAGACTAGTCACAATCTCCCTAATTTCTAGATCATCATATTCTTGAAAATGGTCAATTGATTTTTCTAAGTTATTATCAGGTAGTGCATCTTTACTCGTCTCTACGAGTTTATCTTCTTCGTCTAAGACTATTGTTTCTAAGTCGCTAGACTCTAAAACAGCATTTTTGGAATAAACTCGTTCCTCTAAACCACTATCGGCTTCGTAAAAAGGAAATACTACATCGTCTAAAACGGTGGTATCCCTAGTTAAATCCTCGTCCTTTTGAATAGGTGAATAATCATTAAAATTATTTGGATTTGAACTAGAAATAATATAATCATTATAAAACTCAATTGAATTAATAGATTCCTGATTACTATGCCTACAAATTTCAGATTCTTCATTACTACTATCCTCATCATCATAATAGTACGAAGATGATTGAACCTTATCTAAACAAGTAGTGTCTTTTATTCTAACCTCGTCCTCTAAATTAGGAAAATATCACCATTGATATCAATGGTAAAATTGGAAACACAATTTTGGAAATTTAGTTCATCTTGAGCAACATTAGCAGCTAACTGTTCATTTTCTTCCTCTAGACGTGCCTGAATTTCACTGAGAATAGCACTTATACGTTCACCACTCTTTGTTATCATCTCAGTATTACATTTTGACTCAGGTAACCTATTGAGAGACTCTTCTAAAGAAAACTTAGGACCAGAAGGATCATAATACGTTCCAGGTTGCATCTCAGTTAATTGCTCGAGGGAATCTTCTAGAGGTGAACTATTCATTGCAACTAAAAGTTTATACGTCTTTTCAATCCGTTTGTGGGTCTCTTCTAGAGATGGAACAGGTTCAGAAGTATCATAATAAGGACTAGTTTTGAATGTATTTTCCAAAGACGAGTAACTAGTACTATAATGTTCCTGATTTTCTTGCTCGTAAGACCAATTCGCGTGTGGATAGTAATTGGGATCACCATGGCATGAACCATAACCTTGAAAAGGTTGGCGTTCCCAACTACTATTCCCACCATGGTCATAAAAATGATGATGTCCATATTCAAATTCAGGTCGATACTCATTGTATTGGCTTCTATCATACCAGTTCGACATTCTTAATTGCAAGGGAATTCTACACAATCACAAACAAGGCTGACTCGACCAAATCAAACCTCTAAAATCTAGCAAACAACAAGCATGATGGCTCCCTTAGATTGTTTCTAAACCAGCTTTTATCCTTCCAAGAGGTAACTAGGTATAGTTTTAGAAAACCTCTCTAGAACGATACGAATAAAGTAAGCCGAAAAGAAGTAGGGGAAGCTCAGAGGAGCTTTGATACCCCCACCTCTTTGGAAACACTTCCCTGGGTTACAAGGCGGCTCTAATCGACTTACAATAATCTTCCTGAACTTTGAGTTAGGCTAACAAGATACCCAATACGATCCTTTTGATTGACTTTCCTATTAAGCTCGTTATCCTATCGGTCTCGTTCTAGTCAATATTTTAATGCTTAGGTTCGCGTTAGGTATCGTTTTCCTAAGACGGGCAAGAAGAGAACGGTGATGAAATCCGAACCCTTATCTTGTATGGCCTGGCCTTGCCCTTTACTAGGAAATTAAAATCTGTATTCAAAGCCTCAACATATATGCACCTTAAGGAAGACAGTAAACCCATTGACAGGGGATTCGCTGGTGTTTAGAAGCTTACCTCCCATACCAGACGGGGGATGAATCGCTGAAATTGACTCGGGCCACTGACTCCTGTGTTAGTGTATGAACCCGAGGGGCCGAGACGATATCGTAATCGTCGTCCTTCCCTGCAAACAGTTTTGTAGTTAATTACCCTTCCGTAGGGTTTAAAAAAAAATTAAAGTCCAAAGTCCAATGTCCCAAAAATAAAAATAAAAATGTCAAAAAATAAAAATTTACAAAAATAAAGTCCTATTTACAATTTCTAAAAATAAAATCTAAAAATAAAAATAAAATCTAATTAAAAAAAAATATCTTCGTCTTTTCTCCGTTCTTTTCGCTTTGTCCAGCTTTTAATCCTCCAGGTCTTTCGTCTCCAATTCCTTTTTGATTCAAAACCTGCAACAAAAAGACAACTACCCAAGAAACGTAAAAAAGAACAAAGAAAACAAAATAAATCTATAAACTCTAAATCTAAAAACAAATCCGCGTCGGCGGCGCCAAAAATTGATGTGATTTTAAAGTTGTTGTAGATATGAGGTTCAAACTCTCGGACTTGTAGAGATTAAAGTTTTTAAAATACTAAATAATTATATACAAAGAATATAAACAATGGTGAGAGGTACTGGAACTAAGGATTTGGCCAATCTTCATAACATAAGGTTCAATTAGTTATTCTTTGACAGTTTTAGCTCAAGAAATTTAAACATGGACTCTTATTTTTCCAGGGTAGATTCTCAAAACATTAGTTATAAGTCGTAAGCATGGGACATCAAACATCTAAGCAAGCATGACCCATCTAATAAAATAATAAATAATTAATCAAAATCATATTTCAATTAATTTTAGTGCAAAAGTCATTAAAAAGAATAAAAATAAATTTACCCATGTATGAAGTTCGGCCTCCTCCGTCGTCCCAGCGTTGGGGTTTAGCTCATGATGTCGAACACTCGCTCAAAATAATAATCCATAGCTCAAAAAGGTGTTTTATTGAAGAAAAATAGAGAAAAAGAACAAAACAGCGAAACTGCAACTATTATAAACGTTACAGAACGACTGTTACGAAGATAACAGTTAAAATAAGACTGCTGAGTTAACGACTGTCTTCTGTGTCGTGATATTACGATGTTTTTCTGCGACTGTCCGTAGCAGCACAAAGTTCTTCATCTTCTTCTTCTTCTTCCTGCAGCAGCAGGAAACTCACTGCAGCTCCCTGGTCTTCTCTGCAACTACCCCCAAAGCCTCCTTCCGTACTCCAAACTCTCGACAATTTCTCTGGAATTCGAAACAACCTATATATACATCACCAGGCAAATAAATCTCCAAGAAATCTTCGATTATTCTTTCTTTTCTTTCACCTCAAGTCTCGTGTTTATTTCCTTCTTCTTCTCTGCTTACGCGTTTTAGATGTTTCCAACCTTCCCAAATCTTCTCAAAAGAATCCGAGAAGACATATCTTCCCTTAACTACGCGTAACTTCCAAATATATCAGAAAAATTCCACGTTTTGCCGAGATGAAAGATATCCTTCCCTGTTTACTGAAATCACGTGTAGAACTCCTGGTTTGTCGATTTAAAACATACTACCATCCCTGTTATCGTTCAAAGGTCCTAGACCAACCCAAATCCGTTAAGAAACACACAAAAATCTTGTTCGAGTTCTCGCCTGAAAGACTCGGACTTTCAACATCATTTTCCTTGTTTCAATCCAACTCGATGAATTGGCCCTATTTAATCAATTCTGGTAGACCTGATAACCCTGTTTAGCATTAACGAACCCATCCATATGTAATTCAGTGATTGAGTCTCTCTAGAACTCGAGTAGAAATCGAATCCAATATCTGTTCGTCTGCTCCAAAGTTTCCCGCCAATTCTGTATTTTTGAAATGAAGAAGGAGGTGGATGCCCCTATCCGGACTAGGGGTGCGAATAGCAGGTGGTTACCCCTTATCAACTGGGTGCCCCTTATCCGAAGTGGGTCTCTTTAGCGATTTTCCTTCGGGTGATTTTAGTAATTCCTCCCGGGGAGTGCAAATACAACTTTTCGAGCCAATTTCTCCAAAAAAGCTTACTTCTCCAAAAACACCCACAAAGACATAAAAAGCCATAATAAATACAAAATCAAGCACTAACAATACAAATAATTGAGATCATATTAGACACATAAATACGTCTATCACTTAGCCTTAGATTTACTTATTCTTTCCACGTCCCTCAGTCATATCATAATAAACAATAATTGTGGTAACAATTAAGTTTTTCTGAAAAATGAAAAGTTTAGAATCAACAAATATGAGTACACCTCATGGACGATAATAGCGTTTACAAAATACTCTGGGTCTTGGTTTACCAATATATGACCAATTCTAACCAAAATCTTATAAAGAGAATACATATAGTGTGAAAACCTATTATCGGCAACAAAATAACATTTTATGGACGATTCAGATCGGCAAAAGATTGCACATTTTATGGGCGACTCTTACTATATACCTATACAATACTTGGTTTAAATATATTCAAGAGAAATCAGTCATACTTGAGTATAAATATATTCAACAGAAATCGGTCATAGTTAGATAATCTCTTATCGTTATTTGTTGATGTTCTCCGAAGATGAATAACATCAATAAAAATTGGTTGAAGTTGTTTAGATATGGCTGATTACTCATCATTTATGAAAAACATGACCCAAAATCAGCAGATTATACTGCAAACAGTGACTCATTCTTTAGTAATGAAAATTCTCATATAAATATGTTAATCAAAACCTAGATAATTCAATTGAATGGTTGATATAAATTACCTGATCTTTTGCAATTTATTGATGTAGAGTAATTTCCCTAGAATCCTTAGATGATTCTTCAAATTATTTTTCAATATCTTAATTCACCGTAGGTTCTTTCGCTTTTATATCTTGCCTAATTCCAGGATCCTCGGTACTAATACCTGTTCAATTTCTTGGTTTAGCTCATACCATATATAAATATCACATGATCTGCATCGAATGGACAAAAATACCAACTTGACTGAGCGTATTTTTCGAAACCATGCACATGAGATTAGTTACTACGAAAGTAATCAAGTCCATGGTGACAACAATATTTGGTGATTATAATTTCTTTTAGTGGAACAAAAACTCTGAACCATCTTTCAATAGATTTCTTTTTTCTTTTTTTTATTTAAAAGTTAAAGAAGAAAGGAAATCAAATATATTCGTAAAAAATTGATCATCCATTTATCAAACGGGTAACTTAAAACAATGATATCCATTACTCTGAGTAATAAAAGAAAACCGTAGCTTAGAAAGTAGTTAAAAAGTGGTAAATAAAGATTTATCAAGCATAATTTTTTTTGAGAAACTTATATGGATCGCATTAGAAGAGGAAAAACAAAACTATCATGACGCGTGTATGTACGAAGATATCTTGATGGAAAATGATAATTCCCATTTCTCCCGTTTTTATTGAATCCTTTACGTGTTATGTTGCGTCGATCGATTAAAATATTATTTTTCCTTTAAAGCATATGCTTTTATGTTAGAATTAAATTAACAGCATGTTGCTATATATATGTGCACATTTGTATGTAACTATGACGACTATTGAGATCCAGTAGTATTGAGCATTCGACACAGTAAGAAAGCTACTGCTAGCTTCTAGAAAAGCACGAGGAAATGATAGAACAAAAAAAACTGCAGTTAGTTTTAAGACATGACCAAGGCATCCTGGACCTTATAGGAGTAATCAGAAATAGTTTAAAGTATTTATTTTTGCTTTCACTTCTGCAATTTAAACATATATAAAATGTCTAAATACATGTCTGAATTTGATTCCTAGGTAGTTTGTTGATGTATTAAAATGATGTAGTTTTTTTTTATATCCATCAAGTCACATATATTTCATGCTTCCTTAGTTTGATTTTATCATTTTTACTTACTATGAATCAATCTGAATTATCTTTCCTTGAACTTGAATCTTTGTTGGTTGTCTCAACTGTCTCTCAAAAGAAAGTTAAAACCTATTCATAACTTGAAACATGAAATTGTTTGATAGACAGATCACTGATCACGTTACCTTTAGGAATACAAAGAATGTGTTCCTCTTTTTATGAAATGAAAAAAAGAAATCTGTCCCAAAATTTGAAAATGTTGGTCCACTATGCCATCAATAAAAGAGCTAGCTAGCCTTCTTAGCCTCTTAAACAAATTAATGGGATGATCAACAACGGAATTGGACTGCCTTCTTCTTCTTACAAAAAAAAAAAAAAAAAAAAAAAAAAAAAAAAAAAAAAAAAAAAGACCGCTTGAATTGAAATTTAAATGCTATCGAATTATTGTAGTAGCTCTTGTGACCCACCTGAGACCATATCTACTTAAATGCAGCTCAATCCAGTAAAATTTCGATCATTTCTATTCGTTTGAATTTTTTTTTTTTATCGGTCATCATATTGCAAACACGAAGGGCATCCATATGGGATAGGGCGTTTCCCACTCAAGAACCACAATTATCATAATTGCTACTATACTTGAAAACAAATTACAGAAATGATCAACAATATGATTTTCAGTATCACATTGACTATCCAACCTTAAGCCTAACAATTGAGTTTCTACGTCTTCTAACCAGAATAGAAGTTTGGAAAAACTTAGTGTTTAAGTCACCTTCCAACAGCCAACTAACCCTAAACTTCTACTTCCAAAAAATTTCTTCCATCCTGAGCAAATTCAAATAGTTACACAAACAGTTAGTTATAAGAGCCTATTAGCATCAGAAGGGATTCTATCAATATCACATTGACCCTGATTAAGCTCAGCCAAAGCATTCTCAATATCCTAGTCAAGTTACCAAATACTTCCTTATTCTATTTCCTAGAATCACTTTGGAATCTGTCCACGCAACTGAAAAAGATGTTATTTTGTCAACTAGATTCATTAGTTTTTTTTTCTTCTTTGAAACTAAAAGGTTTATTGATTAACTTTCAGAGGTTACAAGTCTTGCATCCTCCTGCAATTGGAGAAGAATATCTTCAGAGAAAGTTGATATCCAAACAGTACTTAAACATGAAACTCTATCTAGCTTAGCTAATATGTCTGCAACTTTATTTTTTTCTTTGGGCACATAACAACAATGCCAGGAAGTTTTATTTATAAAGATACTTTTAATGTCAAGTATCATATTACGAAATCTCCAGTCTGTTGTGAATTTTTTTTGTTTACTGTGTCAGCAACTAGTTGTGAGTTCAGTTCAAATTCGACTTTTTCTAGCTTCATGCCATCTTCCCATTGAATTGCTTCCCATAGTCCTATACATTCTACCTGTTCTGGACTCAGTGCCATATCTAAGAAGATACATTTTGACCCCTTGTGAGTACCTGCAAAATCACGTAATATTAGTCCAACGTCTCCTGTTTTGGAAGAATAATTAAAAGACCCATCAACATTTATTTTATAAGTGCCTATATGAGGAGCAATCCAATGGAGATTAGTTCTTCTATGTCTAGGAACTGTAGAGATAACAGCCACTGGTTTAGATCTTAGTAATTATATTTACTTTTTGCTTCTAAGAAAGATGGAGTCTGGAGAAATCTTCCAACCCTTAAAAGCACTATCGCATCTTGCAGACCAAATACACCAAGCTACAATACCTATTTTACATAGTTTTTCTTCTTGAATCTGATGAGAGAGAAGCATGTCAAACTAAATGGAGAACCATTCCACTATATTTGCATCTGTTTGGATATGAATGCCAAGAAAAGCAAACCAGACTGCCTTTGAGAGATTACATTGTAAGATGCAGTGAGAAGAAGTTTATAGAGTTTGAGAACATAGAGGACAACCATAATTTCCATCTTGAATGACATACATCAGCTTGTCTCTTGTTTGAAGAATGTCTTTGAGACATTTTCAGATAAACTGCGCAATTCTTGGTAAAAGAAGGAGCTTCCACAGATTGTTAAACATAGACTGCATCCTTTGGCCAATGAGAGATTCACATTTTGTTCTTCAAACATTTTGTTATAAGCTGATTTAACAGAGAAATTATCATTTCTGTAAAGAGTTCAGACCATTTTGTCTTCATGCTGAGGATGAATAGATATATTAAGGATTAGCCTAGCAACTGGAGCTTCAAAAAGAGAGAAAATGATAGAATGATTCCAACCTCCTGAGTCTGAAAAGAGTTGATAGACATGAGTATAGTCTTTAAGATTAAGAGCACCATTTTTTGGGGAAGGAGGAGTATCTAAGTCAGGTATCCATTTATAACTCCATATTAGAACTGTTTGTCCATTACCAATGCTCCAACAACTGTACTTTTTAATGAAAAGGAGTTCAGAACTAATGCTTCTCCAAGACCAGGTTGCATTAGGATTGTCTTTAATGTTAAATACCTTGCTATCTGGAAAATATTTAGCCTTAAGGGATAATGCACACACTTAAGATTTATTTGTACATATTCTCCAAGAATATTTTGCAAGCAATGCTCTATTGAACAATTTGAGATCTTTGAAACCTAGTCCTCCTTCTTCCTTTGGTTTACTGACATTTCTCCAAGAAATGGGAGGTTTACCTTTATTAGTTTTCTTTTTCTTCCAAAACTTCTGCTGAGTAGAGTTCATCTTATTGATGGTGACACATGGGAGCTTAAAACTAATCATGTGGTGAACTGGGATGGCATCTGTAACATTCTTCACCATAACAGCCCTGTCAGCTTCAGATATGTTTATAGAACACCATCCTGATAACCTGATAGAGAAAATGGATTCCTTTTTCTAATTTGATAGAGAAAATGGATTCACTAGGTTGAAAAGCATTTTTAACTACTTCCTCAAACCTAGCGTCTTCATTCCACATAGCCTCTAATCTATAAGGTCTAGGTTTAAACTTATGTTTTGGTTCTAGATCAATTAAGAGAACCCTATGGTCTGAATTGAATTAAGGTAAATGTAATACCTGAATATTGGGAAACCCCTTACACCACATTGAATTAGCCATAACTATGTCCAACCTCTCCTTAATGTTTGCAAGCCCCACACGCTTGTTGTTCCACGTCCATTTTGGCCCATGAGCATCCATATCCACCAACCCATTTTGGTTCATCACATTTTTTAGTTTTTCTAATTGATTTGCAGTCGGTTTTCTTCTTCCAACCTTCTCCTTGTTACTACCAATAATATTTAAATCTCCCATAACCATCCAATCAACATTATGCATTCCACCAATACCATTCACTTCATCCCAAACTCTCTTCCGACATACTTTATTTATGTTGGCATAGATTGCTGAAAGGATCCAAGACTTCTGAAATTTTGCAATAACTACTGCATGAATATACCATCTTGTTTTTGAAGTGGCCTAAATATCCACCTCTTCACTCCAAAGCAGCACCATTCCTACATAGAACCCAACAATATCCACACTAATAGACTTGTTGTATCCCATTCTCCTCACTAGAACTTGATCAGAGAACCCAACAATCTCGTTTCTTGACAAGCTACTTCATTTCCCAACTAAAGGAGGGTCTTTCCAAGAACGATTTTTTGGGGACCATGGTTTTTTTGGGGGGACCATGGTTTTATTAGGCCAACCTCCCTATACTTATAAGAGGTGTCCTAAAGTTAGACAATTACACATTTACCCTTTACTTTAATTTAAATTAAAACTAACCTAATAACTATTTAAATCTAATCATATACATCTAATTTAAATGAATCATTAACCAAAATCAAAAACAAAAACAGAGATAGCAGGGGCATAAAAAAAAATAGTTTTGAAAAAAAAAATCTTATCTTCTTCTTCTCTCTTTCCTTGACGTTACTCGTTCGATTGAAAAACCCATCACTTTTAATTCGTTTTTTATTGAGAAAATTGAGTAGAAATCATCAAAATATGGTTTAAATGGAAGTTACATTGGCATGTTCGGTTAGGAATAGTTTAAAAAAAACTAGTTTGCTAACCGAACATTCTGAAACCAAGAACACGAAGAACACTTTGGTTATCACGAATTAATTTTTTCTTAACCGAACTTAGAGTTCGGTTGGTTCGCATATCAATATGTTGCTAACCGAACCATTCTATGAAAAACAATATGTTGAGTTCGGTTGGTTCACAAAAAAGTCTAAAACTATTTTCTAACCGAACTTTACCAATATTACAAAAAAATAAAAAAATCCAATGTAACCGAACTGTGTTATTTTTCCCACTATGTTGAGTTTTGATTTAACCGAACTTTGCCCACTATGTTCGGTTGGTTCGCAAAGAAGGCTAAAACTATTTTCTAACTGAACTTTTCAAATATTACAAAAAAAAAAAAAAAAATCCAATGTAACCAAACTGTGCTGTTTTGCCCACTATGTTGAGTTTTGATTTAACCGAACTTTTCCCACTATGTTCGGTTTGTTCGTAAAATCTTATTTTAAGTGAAGTTCGGTTAGATATTGGTTGGTATGAAGTTTGCGAAACAACCGAACTTTGTACACTTGGTAAAATCTTAATCAACGCGAAGTTCGGTTAGATATTGGTTGGGAACCAACCGAACTTCTAGACCCTAAAGTTCGGCAATATTGCGGCCGAACCGAACATTACTCTGTAAATTCTATAAACAAAGTTCGGTAACATGTCTGTTAACCGAACGACTAAAAACCTCCATTAAGAGCGAGTTCGGTAACCTGTGTGTTTGGAAAAAATAACCGAACTACACTTTCAGATGTGTTCGGTTACCTGTTCTTCACATAAGGTAACCGAACAAGCCCAAATCTACTTAAAAATTTTTACATTTTGGATCAATTCAACCATCTAAGAAATAACTCATATCCGGATCATTGTGAAGATTAACGAATACTCTAGGAGAGGAAGGAGATGAAGATTCAGATGAGCTACCATCAATTAATCATCACTTGAATACTTAATCTTGGTGAACTCAAATTCCTTTTTTAAAAAACCCATCCCATTTGATTTTATAATCTCACTAATTATCTTTAACTTAATTATTTCACTAATCATTTCCCAAAATTAATCAGGAGGGTAATTTAGGTATTAATATAAATATCTAGATAAGAAATGACCTAGATTTACTTCTAATGTCTTACCCAAAATAAAACAATGGTCCCCCAAAAGAACCATGGT
Organism: Papaver atlanticum; assembly: GCA_023531105.1. Lineage (NCBI taxonomy): Eukaryota > Viridiplantae > Streptophyta > Magnoliopsida > Ranunculales > Papaveraceae > Papaver > Papaver atlanticum. The sequence continues at coordinate 774,751 of JAJJMB010003208.1, read as the reverse complement.
CCCCAAAAAATGATTCATTTCCAATCCACTAGTAATCTAGTAGGCCTGGATTTCGTTTGGGCCAGGAATGAACATAAAATACGGGCTTAGGCTAACTAAACTATAAGCCCAATAAATAGGAAGAGGCTTAGGGTTTTGCTGTATATAAAGATGACTTTCTAACCTTGTTTTAGGGCAAACACAAACAACTACACCGTTTCCACATTTCTTCTCAATCTCTCTCAGATCTCCATCTTCATTGAAACAGAAACAGAAAGAATGAGTTATGGATTGAGTTTTGAAGATTTACATATAACCTGGTGGGAGACACAATCAATCAATCTTCCTTGAGATTTCAGAGCATAATGATATTTCCTCTCAAAATTAAATCCATAAAGGTTGGATCCTAAGTTTAAACGATAATCTCGATTCCTATAAGAAGCTAACAAAGTTGTCGACATTTACATTTTGCATCTTTTCCATGTTTGTTTTGTGCGGTATCTTTTGCCTAGTTTGAACCCTTGACTAGGAGATGGAAGCAACTATTCTAACAAAAGTTGAGAGATTCAAAGTACATCTATGTATTTCTAAGTTAATTAAAGATCAGTTTGTTTTATTTTAAATTTAATTTAATTTCCATCAAAAAGGGGAATGATTAATTATCTGTAATTTAGTTTTGTTTTTGCTCTTCTTCGATTCAAACTGATGAAATGTCTAAATACATGTCTGAATTGCTCCACACATAAATAGCTTCCTTAATTAGTTACTTACGAATCTAAGTAAATTGGCATTCCTTGACTCATCATTTTAAATCAGCAAAATTTAATCTTCTCATTATATACATTTTAGTAGTAGTCCCAAAAAAGAGACAAACATTTGTTCCAGGAAATTGTTTATGGCTCCCAAAAATGACCATAAGATGCGCCAAGTTAGGTATTGCTTTGCTTTAGTGCAGCCTGTCTGGCCAGCCACAGACATTTTTTTATAGGCAATCGCCAGCAGCTGACGGATCAAAAAAAAGAACTTTATAAGCAGCCTCTGCAACAAAAATTCTACACCATACGTGATCACTAGTTAGTTTGTCTCATGCTTTGTGTTTTAGTAGGGAAGTGATAAGATGGCTTGTTTATTTAGCCGGCAGGTTACCTTTAGGAAAGTAGTGAGACAAAAGGTGCATTATAACCATTTACGCACTAAAGTGTGTTTGCACTTTTATTCAATTAGCTTCGGATAAAATGCGTAAAAAATACGGCTTCCGAGTGCGCCATATACTACACATTGTCAACCATATGATTCAGCCAATCTGTGTAATGAGTAGAACGTTCTTAAAAAAATATTTAGTAGTCCACGAAAATACAGTTTCGTAATGAAACTTTCATTTAGTAGTCCCACAAAAGAGACAAGACATGCGGTTCCACGAAAATGTTTATGGCTCCCAAAAATGACCATGCGGACATTGGGATGTATATCCTTATGTGAAGAAGTCTAAAATTTCATAAGGTACGGATAGTTAGGTTAACTTCGGTGACAAGCAGCCTTTTTTTCCCCGAAGAAAAGGTTATATTAAAAAGAAAAATCCTTTACAAAATACAAAGGAAATCACTCACATATAAGGTTTTTCTAATTGGTCCAAATAAGACTAGGGATAACAAATTTGAAAGTATTAGTGACAAGCTTCCTGACCAGCTACAAACTTTTTTTTGATGTATATCATTGGCTCCCCATACATGAACTTCACTGTTATATGCTGTAGTTAGGCTTTACTTTATAAGCAGCCTCGGCTACCTAGGACTCACCATACATTATAACTTTGTCTGTAATAATAGGGCAGTGATATGAGGACTTGTTTTTTGTTTTAGCGCAGAACCTTTAGGAAGAAGAAAGTAGTGAGCTAATTGTTGATGATATGCGCAGAATAACTCGTTTGATAAACCAACCAGTGACTGCATGGAGTTTTCCTAGAAACATCCGAAGGCCATAAAGTCTGTAGATCAACTTATCAATCTAACTAATTCTTTTGATCAAAAAACATCTGCCGCGTACTATCAAGATTCGAGACAAGCATTTTACACGTTTAACTAACAGAGAAGTCCCATAGAATCCTCCCATTGAATGGATATGTATGTATGCTTCCGAGTGTTAATACATGTGACTTATTTTTTATAGAACTTTTTAACCATTTTCCCCCTTGATATCCAATTGTGATGTGCATAAAATTTGATATATTTGGTGGTGGGGGACTACATCACTGACTATTGGAGTATCATACAGTTAATACAAAAATATATTTGTGCATGTTTACCAAAATAAAATAAATTTGTGCACAATAATCACTGCCTTTAAAAAGAATATTGGGAATGATTGAGTTTTATTGTTGACAAATTGCCACTAGTATGTTGTTTTATTTTACTGTCTAAATTGTCTATAAGTTTCATCATTTATAAATAGAAAAACTGAGGTCATTGTAATTTGACAATTATGGATATTAACTATTTAAGAAAAAAAAAAACAAAACATTTTGCTTTAGTAGCAATGAAACCTGCCAATGTGATTGATGCTCTACGGTCTACGCAATAATAAAGAAAAAACCAACATGGACGGAAACCAATGAATTTTAGCCAACTCTTACACTGCTTAATTAACAACCTATGGGGGTTGCCAACTCCAAAGTTGTGCTTAATTTAATTAATTAGAGTGCCTAATCCCATAACTATCTAATGTGAACTCATCACATCAGTTAGCTTAATTTCTTAACCAAATTATGGTTTGAGAAAAGAATCCCAAAATGTCTCCACTTACTTGATGATGTTTGCTCAAAACCACTAAAAATGGCCACTAGCTAGCTAGGGCATTAGTTGATCATGTACTAGTGGTTAACAAATTATTATCTTGTATGTGGTAGAGCTTTCATTTTTCCACATTAATGAAGAAATCGCCAAACATAACCCCAATAAGTCCCTCGATTAAATTAAATAGAGTGCCTAATTAAACTCCTAATATGATCCAAATGAAATTTGGTTATTATTAGTTGGCTAGCTTTCTTTTTCAAAATTATGGTGCATGAAAAGAAACCCAACAATGCCCCCACTTAGTTGATGATGTTTATTCAAGCAAATCCACTTCAATGGCCACCAGGGGTATGTGGTTCACTAATTAGGTTCACAAATTATTATGTATATATGGTTGAGCTTTGGTTCACTAATTATCAATGGTGAATCCTTCTAAGGGGAGTCCGCAATAATAAGATAGGCAACAGATGTTCCCAGAACATTGATAAAATCCGCAAATCTTTGATGATTTCTTTCCATTGTGTGGGTGCAAAATACCGCACAACCAATAGTAATGCGAAAAGATCATTTTGGTAGCAGGCGTATATGACGTGCCCAGTATATCTCTACTGACGAGTGCAATGACGTCACAAAGTCACACCAAATATGTGAAGATCAGTGCGGTATTTATAAGGGTCAGCGCGATGATTATTATACAATGCGATCTTAACGCCCTCCCAGATCCGAAATTAGGGATTTTATTAGCTGTCCTTCACTATGTAAACCTATAAAAGGGACATGAAGCCATTGTAAAAGAGAGGGATCTTTTTGGGAGAATTTGTATAAGGAATTTAGGAGATAGAAAGTTATTTGTTTTACAAGTTAGGGTTTTTTTAGTTTGTATTGGGAATTTGCTTATGTTCTTAATGATAATAACTTAAAGATTTCATCATCATATCTTAGGATCCTTAGTAAGATCACTTGGGTGTAGGTTATAGGATTTCCTGCAACTATATTTTGGCGCACAGAAACAGCTTGAATCTGTGGTAGGGATGTTCCTTGATGGTGAAGTTTTCAAAATTGTATAAGAATTCTCAATAGTCATATTCATTAACAGTCATTGAAACCGCAATAGTCGATCAAAAAGATTTTATTCGAAGAATTTGTGATTTTCTGAGATTTTCGTTTAAGCGAATTTCTTACGGAAAAATATTTTGATGTTCTAAAAAAATTAACAAAACGTATTTCAAATCTAAAAAAGGATTCCGAGACTTTACTATACTTTCAGGGTCTCACTACTATTTCATAGAAATCAAGGGAGTAAAAGGAAGAAGGAGAAGAGATCTAACGGAAAAAAGAGAACATCAACAAATGGAAAAGGAGTTATACATGAGACAACAAAGGAAGGAAAAATAAATAGAACCAGGACAAGTTACAAAGAATATTGAAGCGAAAGAAGAATGCAGACGTATACAGTATGACTCAATAACAAATTCAGCTATGAATGTTGCAGAGGAATTACGGGGCGGATCCATAAGCGTGACTATAAAGGGAGGAAAATTATGACTGTAGATAAAGTATCGCCTTTGAAAGATTGGCAAAAACAACGGATAACGTTTGCGGTAGAAGATGTACCAGAAGAAAGTCTAAGGTGAACAGATCCCCTGGTCGTTACTTTAACTGCAAGACGAGCAATAGGCGAGAAGGAGGAAAGCGCGAAAAAAATTAGAAGAATGGGCGATAGACAGAACTTTGGTAGATACGGGAAGCTCGGTGGACATATTATTTTACCGCGAATTTCAAGAACATGGGATACAAGGACGCGGAGCTAACCCAGCCAAAGTATAACATACACGGCTTTAACAGGGCGATCACAAAACCAAAGGAGAAATAATCATGCGAATAATTCTAGGAGAGATAGAAACGCAGGTAACATTCTGCGTAGTGGACGTTGAATCACCCTACAACATGCTCATGGGGAGACCATGGGTGCATGGGATAAAAGGTGTAGCGTCAACCTTCCATCAATGCTTACGCTTTCCAATGCAAAGCTGCATAGGAGAAATCAAAGGTGACACTGAAAGCGCGAAAATTTACAGTCAAATAGATGTGCGGAATTATGAAGGACGACCAAAGAAGCGAAAAGATCGATGGAGAGAGGAGAAGCAATCAAGAAATGAGGAAGAACTAAGGGTTTATATGATAAAAGCAAAGGAAGGAAAAGGAATACCAAGTGAGATTCCATAGAAGGAAGGAGAACCAATACGTGAAATCAAAGAACCATCACCATTAGGTAAGAAAAAAGCAAACTTTGCAAATGCGGAGCCAACAAAAGACATAAATATAGGAACAGAAGAAGAGCCAAAGATATTGAAAATTGGAACCAAGATGGACAAGGAGGAGGAAGAAGAGCTGATAAATTTGTTGCGGCAATATCAGGATGTCTTCGCGTGGAGCATGGAAGAGATGCCTGGAATAGACCCATTAGTTGCATGTGATAGGTTGGATATCAACCCAAACCATTCAAGCAAAGGATAGGGAAGATAGCGACCACGTATCATTCACAAATAGAAGCAGAGCTGCAGAAGATGTTAGACGCGGGAATAATCATACCAGCAAAGCCAGTATAGATAGCAAATATGGTGGTGGTGTGGTAGGCTAGAAAAGATACTTACAATTGTATTAAACTGCAAGTCCAAAATGTCTACTATGTAAAACAGGGCAAATACAGGACGAACCCACAGACTAGGTTGGTGTGAAGTTGAATTTCTTAGCCTAACTAATACTGATTCAGATTAAGGGGTTGTCGATACGACGAAACAGTTGATATGAAACACAAACTAGAATGCAGAAAACAAATGGAATAGAGGATTTAAACACTTAATGAAAACACTAAGACAACAGAATTCACCACATGAATTACACTAGGATATTCAGACAATGAAATGTTCTTGCTCCTTATAATGGACAAAAGTTAAGATTCGAGTCTACCGCTAGTCCAAGGTAATCTCAGGTTGGATAACTTAATGCCAACTAAGGTATTAATCTCTAGCATTAGTTGTCTGATTAAGGCATAACTAATCACAGACCAATTGATTCAATTAAGCATAAGTTGGAGCAACAATTACATAATTTCTAACAACCTAGGATGCAAAATATACTAAGTGAAAGTTATGTAAATGGAAACTCTAGATTAAACCCATCCTCACTCAATGAAACACGACAAGAACAATATTGAAAACATGAATAATCTAGCAGTAAATTAAGGGCTTCATCTATGCCCTAGCAAATATTTTTAGAACATAATACAAAATGAAATTAAACCTAATTTACTACTACTAGTTGCTCCGACTAGTCCGGGCTTAACCTTCCAAATACAACATCCTCCCCCATTTATACAAAACTCTCCATTCTCAATTCCATTTTCAATGAAGTACAATCACAAAATTAGGGATTTGATGTTTTTGGAACTCACCACTAATGCATTGATGTTGCAGAGAAAACAGGTTCAAACCTAATTTGACAACGTTGTTGCTTGTGTTCACCACATTGATAGACGCATTATTGTGTCTAATATATCTCAATTGTATATATTGTTAGTGTTCGATTTTGTATTTATTTTGTTATTTTATGTCTTTGTAGGTATTTTTAGAGAAATAAGCTCTTGCGGCGAAATTGGCTCGAAAAGTTGTGTTTTACACCCCAGGATAGAGTACTAAAGGAACCCCAGAAATGCACCGGAAGCACCCCAAAAATGTGTCGGAGGAACCCCGTAAAAATTACTATCTACGCCCAAAAATTACTATTTGCACCCCATAAGACAAGTGCTAAAGGGACACCCGTGCAGGATTAGGGGGAGGACATCTTCTTCTCAAATTCAAAAAATAAATTTTGGCGGGAAAACCATTTCTTCTCTGGCAGAATTTCGATCGGATGTTTGGACGTGATTTAGTGAGATTCAATCCCTGAAACTTAGTGGGTAGACGTGATATGACTATAGAAAGCTGGTATGGGTGTTCGTTTGGATCATAATTGGCTGAATCGTGTCATGGAGCAAAACAGGGCAGCACGTGCATGAGAGAAATATTTCACGGGATTGCATGAGTTTTGGAGAATTTGAACATGTTCTGATTGTGTATTATGACTAGAGCAACAGTTTGGAGCGTAAATAAGTAATATTTGGAGATTAATCCAGCTGCAAACGCGTGGAGAAGCTAAAACATGAAATTATTGTCGTTAGAATAAAAATAATAAAGAGAAGATTTTATGAAGTTATGGAGGAGATTCGATGCATCTTTCGGGTATAAATAGATTACCCAGGTCATATAGAAGGGGTGTCGAGTGTTTGGGGAAGTTTTGGAGGCTACGGAGCGAAGAAATCACGAGTTGCAGGAAAAGTTTTCTGCTGCTGCAACTCAAGAACACGAAGAACAAAAGCCTGTAAAGGAAAGTCGTTGCAAACTGTCACTTAATTGCGACAGTTCCCAACTCCTTTCCAGCAACTGCGGAACAGTGTTTACAGCACTTATCTTTTATCGTTCATTTTGTGACGATTTTTGTGCGTCGCAAAATCATGTTTTACACCATTTTCTCTTTATTTCATCTTTATAAACCATTTTGAGCCTAAATAAATATTTTGAGAGCACTTTTACTATGATGAGCTAAAACCCAACATTGGGTAGATGGAGGAAGCCTTATTTCACACTTGGGTAATTATATTTAATTATTTTCATGACTTTTGCACTAATTTTAATTGAAATTATAATTTGAATTAATTAGTTGTCATTTGATTAGATGGGTCATGCTTAGCTTAGGTGATTTGATGTCCCATGCTTAACATTTACATCTAATATTTTGAGAATCTATCTTGGCAAAAATAAGAGTCACTTTATTTTATATTTTTATTGAGCTATAATTGTTAAAAGAATTATTATTTGAACCTTAAGAAATGAATTTGGTGGAATCCTAAGCCCTAGTACCTCTCGCCCACTTTGTTAATATTTTTGTATATAATTTTTATTAAATTTAAAAACTCGAATCTTCACAAGTCTTAGAGTTCGAATCATTTTTACTACAACTTCAAAATCACATCACACATCCACCTTACAACGCCACCCGACTATCTCCATGTCTTGAAACATCAAATCAGTCTTCATGCCATGCTTCTTACAGTAGGGGAGATGTGAAATTGTCGATGAAGAGATCGCTTTGATGTGAACTTGTACTGGGTTGAGCGACATAAAAAGCGAAATAGGGATAGAGAGGAACGGGCTAATAGAGTTAGGGTTGTCTCTTTTCTCAGACGACAGAGAGGGTATTATTGGTTAGAGAATGGAAAATAGAGTTGTTCTGATCCAGACTTGAAGGTGAAAAATGAAAGATGGGATTTAGGGTCCGCTTGGGTGTTATACACAAACATATGGCTTAGGTGTATAAGTCTTGGTTTTCTTTACCCTTTCTGTATACGAGAAGCAACATGACTTTGAACTTTGACCCACCTTCATAGCTTGACTACTTTATTGCATTTGTTGCGCCACCAGGTCCTCAATGCTCACTCCTTGAATCACCCCATTGCTCTTTTATTCACTATTTACTCAACCACCTACAACACACAACAAAATGATATTATTCAGACAAAATTACCCGTTAATGAACATATGCGCAAGATACAAGATTTGATATAAAATGAGACATTAAAACACTTGGGATGTGATAAAAGACAACAAAATGATCTAGAAATATGCATTATTAGGCATTATCACACCCACAAACCTGAATTTTGCTCGTCCACGAGTAAAACAATAACTAAGAAAATCCTACCTACACCACTGTCGCTGGTCTCTCGATTGCATTTAGCGAATGAAATAAGCCTTTTAAACCACCAAGTGTCCCTAGTGGACGAGTTGAAGTCTCATGAGGGTTTGCTTAGAACATACCCACGAAGTTCTAGGACAAAATATAAGCTCAGATTCCATGAAAATGATACTTGCATTTTAGTTTTAGCTCACAGCAATTTGATATGTAAATCTAGCTTTCAAAGGCACAATTCTAGCATTGGAACAACTAAAGACATGTGATAAGATTGTAAAGTGCATCTAACTTAGACATGCATAGAGAATGGTTTACTGTAGGAAGTTCTGACTGCCAATTACTAAGAGATAGTTTTTTTAGGATAAGAACTGAATTCAAAGCCAAGCTAGTTGTCCGGCCTTACAAGAATTGTGAATTTTCACCTAAGAGTTGGTGATATTTCAGTTTACCCGCGTTGTACATCGATGGCTACACCCTCCTTGCTTATTACAAGACTATTTACAACATATAACAAAAGATGACTCTTATTTACATTGATTACTCTCTTAATTTGAGGCAAGAGAGAACTTTTAACTCTTTTACTGAAACAGAACATAATAACAAACAATGGATACTTTTTTTTTTTTTTTTTTTTTTTTTTTGCTCTTCAAGAATAGAACACTAATATGATCACAAAACATTTTTGACTTATGAACAAAATGAAAAAAACAGTAAAAAATTACATGACACATTTAGCAAGAGGTAGTGTAACACCCGCACTTTTAGCATGGCGCATGCTCAAAGGTGCGCCATGTTCTAAGATGAAGCTTCATTCAAAGCTTCCACTGCTTGGTAAGAGGTAGATTGGCTTAAGGCCAATATCGTGCCAAAATGGCGCATTATGTTTGGTATTTGGCTAAGGGCCAAATATCGCATCAAATGATGCATTAGGCCGGTTGGGTAAATGGCCTTGATCTTGAAGCATAATCATTGCGTATTATGAAGACTATTGGCTTAGAGCCAATATTGCACAATCATTGTGCATCAGGCCAGAGAGGGCTGGCCGAATGAATGTTGCACAATCATATTACGCAATCATTGCACATGAATAGTGAAGCAAGCATGTCAATTTGCTCCCTATTCCAACTTGTAGAAATTTCATTAAGACATATATAGGGAGGGGTACTTGGTTGAAGGTTCATATGCGGACCATGATAGACGCATTTATGTGTCTATTTTCATCTCTATTGTGTATATTTTTAGTACCCATTTTTGTACTAATGTTGGTATTTTATCCCTTTGTAGGTATTTTTGGGGAATAAACATTTTTGGGAAAATCGGCTCGAAAAGTTGTCTAAATGCACCTCAAGGGACAAGTGTTATACGGACTCCAGCAGTGGATAAGGGGCACCCATGGCTATGTGTAGCCCAAATTCATCTTTAGCACCCATCTTCATCATTTGAAAATAAATTTTTGGCGGGAAATATTTTTCTTTACTGGCAGATTTTTTGTTCGAATTTTGGATGATTTTTAAGGCGATTCAATGGCTGATTTTCGTTGGGTTAACTCTGTTAAGGATAAACAAGTATGGTATGAGCTGTAGAATCGATTAAACAGGGATAGAAATCCGTGTTGGAGCAAAACAGGGAGAATTCACAATTTGAGTTATTTTCGGTTTACAAAAGAATTTGTGAAGAGTTTACGGCAAGATAGGAGTGTATGGAGTCCTTATTCAGTCCTGAGAGAGTTTGAGAGAGTTTGGAAACCAAGTTAACGTGTAAAAAGAAGATTAAAATCCCATAACGTGCGGTGAAGAAAAAAGAAAATATTTGGATTAACTCGAGTAATTTTGTGGTTTGGAGGCTATATATAGGTTGATTCAAGTCATATTTAGAAAAAAAACAATTTGGGGGAGTTTGGAGAAGTCTAGAGCTATAGAGAAGCGAGAAAAAAATCACAGAGTCGAGTTCAGAAACTTTCCTGCTGCTGCTGTGAAGAAGAAGACGAAGAACATTAGACCCTCAGAATCAGTCGCAGTGGCAGACTTATTTTCAGTGACAACGAGTTACGGTCGCATCTTACTTCAGTCACAGAAGCTCTTCAGCAACGACTCGGACTTCTGTTTTAGACCTTCAGCAACTACAGAATCCGCTGCTTAGCACTTTTCACTCTTTTAATCAACTTTTGAACACCAAATATGTATTTTGAGCAAGTGATTAATATGAGGAGCTAAACCCCTTAGCCGAGGCGACGGAGGAAGCCATTGTTCCATGAAAAGTGGTATAATTCTATTTTAATTATTTATTGCAATTATTTTACATGATTATTTGCATAGAACTTAAAAGCAAAATTGGTTTTTATTGAGTAGTTGTGAAGTGTTTTGATGGGACATGCTTGGTTTTAATACTTTTGATGTTTCATGCTTCGTGCTTACAATTATTACTTCAAAAATCTATTAGAGGCAAATATTAGAATCACTTTAAAGAAGAATATTGCATGAATATTGATTAGAGTTTATCAATTAATTGGTCAATGGTGGAATCCAAAGTCTCGGTATTTTCTTATTATTATCAAAACAATTCTATTTAATTTTCGAAAATCCTTCACAAGTTCGAGCAACGAACCTTTTTACCACTACAACTAAAAAAATACATCAGACCATGCACCAAGTAAGCTTCATAGCTTAGCCGGAAGAGTATAAATGATGCCAAAGTCTCATTTATAGCTCCGTAACGTTGCCAATGGGGCATATGATGCGAAGGCATCACTGTGCCACGCCACGGACCCGATGATGCAAATCAATGTGCATCTTGACGGAACGGCCTATACGGACCAGGCCATTACCATTATTTCAAGGCCACGACCTTGCAAAAGAGTTGGTTTAAGTTTCTGTCCCTTCGAGGATGAACTACAGTCTGTGCTTGATCCCTTTAGAGTAGGGAAGGGTATGTAGGAAGCCACAATGAGTTGCAGCATTGCCGGTCCAGCACTTTGTCGCTCATATCATCTAATTGTGAGATGATTTCGGCACTTTGGACCATCATATCATCCAAGCTCGGTAGCTTGATGCAAGAGATGATTGTGGCCATACTTGATGAGGCAAGTTGCATGCCAGCCAGTGGATGCTCATACTTCCTATCAAGCCATTCGACTTAGGCATGTACTAGTGGCGCATTAGGCATGGCCTCAGAGGTAAGTTTGGAACGGTGTGGAAGCTAAGTTAGCGGCATCATGCTCCCTGAGCATGCTTGCAAGGGAAAGTGGATGTGCATTTACCTAGCTTTGAAGCCCGGAGCGTAGCTTCACCATTGCGCATCGGGGAAGTTATGGCCAGCGCACCCAGGCACGCCGGGCGTAATTTGCCGGTCCGTCACAGGTAGCCCTTTTTGATGCACCCGGTCAAATTCAATGGTTGCTTTTCTTAATGTATCCTCCAACTTCTATCCCAGTCAACCAAAGAACAAGATAGTCAAGTCTCATTCAGTATTCTAGATGATTGGCAGCCCACTTAACCTATGAAACACCAACGCTTTACATGCTTGGTCGATCGTGCATGTGCAAATTTCTATATCACATGTGAATTGTGCTAGAATAAGTGGTGCCTCATCATCTAGACTAAGAACCCTAAGATATCATACATGCACATGTATCACAAATCAAGGTAAATGAGCTCCATTTTTCATTTTTTCATTTTTTCATTTTTTATTATTTTATAACAAAAAGAAAGAGTTATGTTTTCAATTATAGCATGCCATCAGTCATATGGTATCTACTTTTCACCCCCAAACCTAAACTAAGCATTGTCCTCAATGTTTCAAAAGATAAATAGGATTTTATAACTATAACATACCAGGAGAACCATGTTGAGTATAGAAAAAGGAAAGAGATTACCAGATGTTGGCGAAAGCAAGACTAGAACTCCATTATTCAATGCTAGAATCCAACATTTTCAGCTGAAATCACATTGGATTAGCACATTTATATACTGAAAAAGAAAAATCAAACTGACTCAAAATAGAGATATTGAACCTACTGGATTATATACAATAAAAATTCACCATACACCAACAATCGAAAGAGTTGAGGATCAACCCAAAAGACAGTATGCATAGATTTTAATAGTCTCACACATATACAACAATAGAGAACAACCAGTGAGACACTCAAAGTGACCAAGCTACCCCTAAACCTGAATTTTTCAACGTCTATGTTTTTGGACACAAAGTAATTTTGGGGGTGCATCATGCACAAGATCTAATTCGAAATGGACTTTTTCAGGGATGGATGGAGATACATGAGTAAACTCCAACTGTGGATCCTCAAAAACATTATATTTAGCATCAAAATAGTCCAAAAGGACTTGAGAAGCACACAGTTCCAATCCTAAATTAGGAATTCTCAGAATAGTTGGTTTTAAAAACTTTTTGTAAACAGAATCTAGGTTGGATGAAAGATCATAAATTAGTGACACAGGCAGGGAGCTAGATACATCTAAGTTATGTTCATTTTTAGGTTCAAAAGTCTCACTGCAAAGCCTAGTATCTTCACAGTCAGAAACAAGTAACGAAGTATCATGCTCAAAGTCAGTGAACAAATTAACAAGCCCCAATTCAGAATCACCATCATCAAAAGATTTATTCTCATGCATAGACAGATCAGGAGAAACATCATGTTGTGACCTAAGCAGGGAATTAGACATATCGAAATTATTTTCATGCATAGAATTATTGATATCTACAGAAAATTTAGTCTTCCTTAAGTCAGACACAAGTTGTGCAGCATGCACACTTTCACAGAAAAATTGCATAATCCCCAAATCAGAATTAACATCACATGTATATGCAGATTGAATGATTAAAGAAATATCATTCCTGAAGGTTGAACTATCAAAGCCTAATGTCTCTGAAACCAAAAGTTCCATAAAATTTTCATAATAAATATGTTCTTCTAACATAACATCATCATCATCATTATCATAACAAGAGTGCAATGTTCTATTCAAAACCATAGTGTCTCTAGTACACTCATTTACCTCTAGATTAGGTTCATATTCAATATTAGTTTTCTGAGTAGAAACATAAACACTATTTTCCAAATTTACCTCACTAGGAATAACAAACATCTTATCATGAAATTCCTTCCTTTCTTCACTTCGTAAATGAATCAGATTCATTTTAAGAATCATATTAAGTTGTTCAATGGAAGGAGAGTCTTCATTAGTGGGTATCCTCGTTTCATATGGATATTCAGTACATGTTTATGCATGAGGTTCACTATAGAAGGGGAGATCAGAGGTGTTGCTATATGGATGATCATACAATGCTTGCAATTCAAATCTAGCATTATTTTGTTCAATGAGTTTGATATTTTCTATCACATCCCTACTCAATGAAACACAACAAGAACAATATTGAAAGCATGAATAATCTAGCAGTAAATTAAGGGCTTCATCTATGCCCTAGCAAATATTTTTAGAACATAATACAAAATGAAATTAAACCTAATTTACTACTGCTAGTTGCTCCGGCTAGTCCGGTCTTAGTGATGTGAGTTTTAATTGTAGTAAAAATAGTGGTGAAAAGGTTCGATGCTCGAACTTGTGAAGGATTCTTTTAGACTCAAATTAACTAAAATAAAATTGTATCAAATTATAAAAAAAGACACCGAGACTTTGAATTCCAACATTGACCAATTATTTGATAAATTCTAATCAATATTCATGCAATATTTTTCTTTAAGTTGACTCTAATATTTGCCTCTAATTTGGTTCTTGAAGTAATAATTGTAAGCACGAAGCATGAAACATCAAAAGTATTAAAACCAAGCATGTCCCATCAAAACACTTCACAACTACTCAATAAAAACCAATTTTTCTTTTAAGTTCTATGCAAAAAATCATGTTAAATAATTGCAATAAATAATAAAAATAGAATTATACCACTTTTCATGGAACAATGGCTTCCTCCGTCGCCTCGGCTAAGGGGTTTAGCTCCTCATATTAATCGTGTTCTCAAAATACATGTTTGGTGTTCAAAAGTTGATTACAAGAGAGAAAAGGGTATACTGTAGTCGCTGAAAGTCTAATACAGCGGACGGAATCGTTGCTGAAGAGGTTCGGTGACTGCAGGATGATGCGACCGTAACTCGTTGTCACTGAAAATAAGTCTTCCTCTGCAACTTTCTTTTTCCGCTGTTCTGTGTTCTTCGTCTTCTCCGGCAACAGTTTGCACCAGCAGAAACGTGTTTTCTTCCAATGATTTTTCTAGCTTCTCTAAGGCTCTAAACTTCCCCTAACTTCTTCCTTTTTTTCCTAGGACCCTAACCAACCCTTTTATACATAGTAGAGCAAAGAAAATTCGAGAATAAACTTGGTTTTTTCCTCCACAGCAAGTTGCGATATTTCCCTTCTTTTTTTTCTGTTTCACGTGCATTCAATCAATCAAAGCTGTCCAAACTCCTCCCTTGATAGAAACAAGTCTTTAATAAGAGTTTCCTTCCTCTTCTTCACGTAAATTTCCAAAAATAAACCAAGAAACTTCCCAAAAATAGAACGTGATATTTTAACCATTTTTCGCTTCCAATTCGAGTTCTAGCCACTTTGGATCCATTCCAACACCCTTACCTTGCCTGTTAGGTCCATAGGATCAAACCCAATCAAATTCAGCCCTTTAATCTCCATAAAAATCGATCAAAAATTCATCCACAAAATCGCCTGTGTAAGGAAGAAATTCCCGCCATTTTTGTTTATTTGAAAACGTGAAGAAATTTGTCCTCCCACTATCCAGTCTCGGTCTGTGCTTAGCAGCTGCCTGAAAATGGGTTACCCCTTATCCAAAGTGAGAGTCCGAATAGCAAATGTCCTCCCAGGAGCCTTTAACAACTTTTCGAGCCAATTTTGCCGCAAAAGCCTATTTTTCCAAAAAACACCTACAAAGGATAAAATACCAAAATTAGTACAAAAATGGGTACTAACACTATACATAAAAGAGATGAAAATAGACACATAAATGCGTCTATCAAATACCCCCAAACCTATTATTTGCTAGTCCCGAGCAAATTAAAACTACAAAATAAAATCCTAACTCACTGTCGCAGGCATCGTCGATTGCACTTAGCATGTGCAACAAGCCTTTAAACCCCTAGGTGGCCCTA